>OY998246.1:11862338-12462338 GCA_963922005.1 Cornus suecica | reverse complement strand
TATGTGCATGTGGGTGCCAGCCAGAATTAATTAAAGAAAAGGGAGACAGATGAGGGCATCTAAATGAGAGAGAGAGAGAGAGAGAGAGAGAGAGAGAGAGAGAGAGAGAGGAAAAAAAGAGGAGCTACTTGCGAGCATGTTTCAAAAGGAAATTGCATGTCATAAAATATATAAACATGTCACCAAGAAACCCAGCCCGTTTGGTGCTATGTAAGAATGCTCCAACCATAAGTAAGAACGGGATGAGGGTTGCAGTAGGCAACTGATAGCCAGCATAAAACCTTCATACCCTATGAACACAACTTTCACACATAGTCAAGTAAATAGTAGGCATCTACTACAAAAGGCTTATTGCATCAACTCCTGGGTGTTCATGAGATATGTCAAAAGGCACCGTATACTCAAATGTATCTATAAAAAGTGAGTATAGGTTCATGTGTTATTTGATGAGTAAAAGGGTCTAATATACTTAGGTTAAAAAAACACATGTATTTAGGAACATTTACAGGTAGAGAAATGGAGCTGGTAAAACAGTAATTAGAAGAAAGCTTATGTAGCATATCTACAAATTATTAAGTGGGATAAGAGAGGTGAAATTAAAAATACATGACATACATTTTATTGCCCGGAGAAGATAGACATAAACAAGGATTTGCACTCATGTAATCGTAGTAGGACTAAATGAATAAATTGAAGCACAGTATTTGGAAAATCTGGATGAATCGAGAGTATAAGGACTCCCTCAAAGAGAAATTCTTCATATGAATCTTAACAGTCATGTATGAAAAGATTGTGGAGTGTGTCAGACCACATGATGAATCCATGTTTCAGTGATGCAATGCACCAGAAATACTGTCATAGATTTTATAATTGCAAATGATCTTACTTAAATCTACTCTTTAGTAGAATTAAAAAAAAAAGGTTATGAATTGATAGCATTTAATAGTGAATTAAACAAAAGTAAGAACCCGGATTGATTTCTCTAATTACAAGAATAGGCAGTGAGGCAACAAAGGCTAGAACTTAATGTCACAACATTGGCGGATAATTCTAAGAATATGTAATAAAAAGACAATAACAGAAGAGAAAGGAGATAAGAAACGAAGAACTAGGTCATCATCATCCTTACCTTAATCACATATATATAGGATCGGCTACATGAGAACTTATATCCGACTTTTTTAAAGAAATTATTTTTAATAATGTCATCCCATCTTATTTTTGGTCACCTCTCCATCTCTTACTTCTTCTATTACAACTATTTTTTTCCATTTGATCAGCGTGTATCTAAGTGTCCGATGAAACCAAGAACTAGGTGGTGTAATCTACTGGGGAAAGAATCTTATTATCAAAAGATTATGTAAAACGAAATACCATTATTTTGTATATTAAGCAAATGTTAAGAGTGTATTATCCAAAAATCAGAATAAAAAAAAGACATTGACTACTATCTAAAGGAACTTGCTAGTGGGATGATAATCTTCACTCGTCAAAGCTTTGTAAAGATAAAACAGAAGTGTTATAAATCTTGACCCGAAAAACAAATAAATAAGTTAAAAAGTAAGAAAGAAATAATAAGCACAAAGCAGACTAAAGTACATTTGAACTGGATAAAAGAATGAGGAAAAATCGATAAATAAAATAAAATGTACGAACTGGCATAGTTAAGAGAGATAAAATTGGAGATAAGAGAGATATATACCAAGGACTTAAATAAGGATTTAGAGGTCTTGGGAAAAGATTTTGAAATAATAATTGGTATGGCTGACATTATGAATTAACATTAAGCCACTGTCATCATCTTATTTAAAAAAAAAATAAGAATAAAAATAAAATAAAACAAAAAGAATGGCACAATCTAATTCCATGAGGTATGTTATTTTCTGAATATATATTTTTGGTTAATGAAACTAAAAGTAGGATGAGTGATAAATTAGAGCTTAGAAGTGAAGCTCTACAATTGAAAGGGTTTAAAGTTGGTAGGACTAACATAAAGTAAAAATGAGAATACAAGTCGTTATATAAGAAAAGGCAAAATATAAAGAATGAACAGTGTAGAAGATGATCCCAAATAAACTAAGATTCCCATCTATAGATTCCAACAAGCAAAATCCAATAAATTTCAAGATTAAATAACTCTAAAAATATAGCAAATGAGATCCTCCTACCAAAGCTTTAGGCATCGAGGGTGTCATGGGAATTAGTTGTCTGGATTGCTTTAAAGCCAATTCCTCCCGCCTTTGTGTCTTATCAGGCAGCTGCAGTAAGGAAAAATGTTCGTTAGACCAGATATGGGTATTAAACCCAGGCAACACAGAGAGACAGGCAGAAGAGACCGTAACCTGGGGAGCTGTACGTGCCCGTGATGGAGCCTGTGACAATGCCTCAGCCATGTTAAGACCAGCCATAGCACTCGAAGCTCCGGAAGATTGGGTGGCAAAAGCAGTATGTTGAACAGATGATGTCCCCATGCTATTGCTGCCAATTATCTTGGGGGGCTCTGCCAATGCAGAGGTCCATCCCTCACCACCAATGAAGCCTGAACTGCCAATAGGCAAACTCTGGACTGCTGTGCTCAAAATAGGAGATGAAACTCTCCCTATCTCAGGTTCCTCTTGCCTCTCTTCAGTTCTGAGGGAGGGAAAATCCTTCTCAAATGCAGCTTTGTGGATACCACTGGCAATGCCTCCCCCAGAAAGCACATCATTGACGGTATTGTGATAGTTGCTACTGCCATTTTTTAAGTCCGATGCTCTCCGAGGCAACACCTCACTTTGTTTCCTAGAAACCATTGAGCGGGAACGCCTAAGTGAATCCTTCTCACCCCTACTAATTAATATATTCCCTAAGGGGTCCAACAAATCATTTTCCCAGAGGTCTGCTGCCGACCTCTCTTTATCTTTGTCACGGATTTTATCACGATGGCTTCGAGTGAAACTACTGTATGGATGCTTTGCAGAACCATTACTACTACTTGAGCTACGCCGAGCATTAGAAGAAGAACTTCGATCCAAAAAACCAGAACGAGGGTTATCTTTATCAATTATGCTTCTAGAAGATCTATTTCTTGATTGTCCCAATAAATGATCATCTACAAGAAAACAAAGTAACACAGACATTTAACGCTCAACACTAATTATAGAAAAAAAATTAACAAACCAAAAGAATGGGTAACTGAAACTAGGCAAAACTAGACATAGGAATGGTACCTGAGTGCAAAGAAGATGGTGCAAAATGGTGGGCTGAATTGCCACCCCCAGTAAGATTTCCAGTACTTTTCAGCCATTCTGGAACGAATGTGGGTTCACTTCTTTCCATGAGAATTTAACATGATAAATACTAAAAAGAATCCTCTACTTGCCTTCCTTTACTCCCAAACACTCTGTCAGCCAAATTATTATTATTCCTACCCACAACTAGTAAGCCCTAAAATTGCCTCACAATTGCCACCAATTGCCCCAATTACCACCTCCCTGAATCAAAAAACCTCAAACCCTTCCAACCCCGACCGCAGATATTAAAAACAAATTAACGGGTTCCTCTTGTCAAGCAAAAACTAGGGTTCATGTTATGTCAATTACAATAAGCAACTCACAGTCATATATATATATATATATCACCAGAGAATTAACACAACAAAATTAGCAAGAACAAGAGGCACAACACAACACTGATCCAACCCAATCAAAACAAACTCTTCCCTACGCCTCCATCTTCAACAAAAGATGGATTTGCAGACCAAGATAGCACACTCACAAGACCCTCATTCCCCAGGAACCAGTCTCCAATACCCTAACAACTTCACAACTACCACAAAACTGAACAAAATCGCTCTGTTCCCAACACACAATTCATAACAATCAAACCCTAGAAAACAACAGAATCACAGAGCAACAACGGCGATAATGCAAAGCAATACAAACCCTAAAACGCCTAGGGTTTGCACAGAACAAAACAACCAATTGCCCAAAATAGGAAAAAAATTTCTCGAGACCCAGAACAATATCGAAACAGAGAGAACTAACCCTACCTCCTCGATTGATGAATACGCCAAGCGCAGTAGTTACCCCTAATACGATCGAACAATACCCTAACCGCTCGAATAACCGCCAAACACTGTATATATATATATAAATATATATGAGGGTATGTGATATATATATGGTGGGTGGGTGTGTGTGTGTATAGGAAAATAATTGTTGTGGGAAGAGGACTTGGACGGCGAGAGGGAGTGTTGTGGTTGGGTGGGGAGTCTAGAGAGAGAAAGAGAGTGTGATATTAGGGCAGTTATAGAGAGAGAAAGGGGCGTGAGATGTATAAATTTCTGTTACAGTTTTGGGAGAGGAGAACGAAAACGTCTGAGGAAGAGGCTCTTCCTTCTTTAAGATATATAGATATATACTACTTAGTATGTACTAGTGTATTTTTATTTTATTTTTATTTTTTTCTTTTGTAGTTGTGTTTCTGTTCCTTTCTTGGTCTCCAAATAAAAATCCCTATTCACACACACAACACCAACACACCAAATCTTTCTATTCTTCAATTTTGAAATATTGGGTCATACACAATCTATATGATTTTTGCTTGATAGACCTTGTATTAGGTACATATAGTACTATGGTATATTTTTTTATTTATTATTATAACTAAAGGATCTTATCTTGAAATTTCAAAACACACTCGACTTATTATTATTTTCCAATCCAATATTGAAGTCCTGGCTTGCTATTTGCTAAACCTCATATGAGGTCTAGTGTGCTATATTTTTTTCTACATTTTTATTTCAACCTTAAATAATCTTTTTTGGTCTCTTATATTTGTTAATATTTCGCATAAATTCTTTGCTTTTAATAATTTTAGTGTTTTTTATTTTTTACCATTACACATCTATTATGGCTCAGCTACACAATAAATAGTGAATGAAAAAATTATCTGTCCTTATGACAATGCCATTTGTCAATAAAGTTTAAGGTAAAATATAGTGACATATCTTAAAATTTGATTCGTTCTATTATTTTTAGGACAATGTGAATATTCATTTTAATACCTTGACTAAAGGATTTTTTTTGTACCATTACACATCTATTGTGGGTGGCTCAGCTACACAATAAATCATGAATGAAAAAATTATCTTGTCCTTGTGACAATCGCATATGTCAAAATAAAATTTAAGGTAAAATATACTAACATTTCCTAAAGATTAATTTGATTACATGCGTTAGAAATAATGGATGTTTATTACATTGAAATTCCTATTATTTTAGGACAATGTTAATATTCATTTTAATACTTTGACTAGAGGGTATTTTTGTCAATATATTATATTTTTTAAATACCAACCAACTTCTAAATTATTTTTTAACAAAACTATCAAATTGTCCCAAATCCGTGATAGATCTGTTAACTTCATTGAAAGACAAAAATAAGTTTCACATTTTAGTATATTACTTTAAAGGATTAAAATCATAAAACTCTCTTATGTTATTCAAAATCCGTAAATATAACCCGTTATACTAAACATATATATATATATATATATAACTCCATTAGCATTAAAAAATTTCATCGCACTCTCAATATATTTGTTTGACATTAGGTAGTAACAGATACTAGCACATGTATTTCTTGTGTCATAAAATCTCACTAAAGCATTTCTTGCTTAAAAATGTATTCTATATTATTGGTAATTCTATATATTTAGGGTTAGGTGCGAAAAATCTCCTGTAGTATGTATATAGTGCGTATAAATTCATGTGATTTTTTGACACCTTATTATTAAAAAAATATGTACGTTTTGCCCCCATTGTAACATGAATTGTTTGAAATACCCATAGAATAAGTTATTTTTAAAACAAATATTAAAAATACAATTACAAAAAAAAACATAAAATATATTTATAAAAAACATAGTTAAGAAAATAATCAACAAAATAATTACAATTTTTTTCAAAAATATTAAAATTATTTTGAAAAACAAATAATACTATTTTTTAACAACTTTTTATTTATATTTATATAACACTTTGATTAAAAAAATTAATCCAATTTATTTTTTTACAAAAAATATACAATAAAATTACAAAAACAAAAACAAAAAACTGAAAATATGTTTATTAAAAATACATTTAATAAAATTATCAACAAAAAATTACTATTTTACTTTCAAAAATATTAAAAAAAATTGAAAAAAAGTATATAATCATTTTATTTAATTTTTTATTATTTATTATATTTTATTATTATTAAATCAATATTTATTATTTTTATTAGATTATAAGGGGTATTTTAGGGATTTGATATCGTTTTGGGGGTAAGTTGCACATTTTTTAAACATAATGGATTTATACACACATTTTGAAAGTACATAGAATTTGTGGTACCTAGTATGAAACTACATGAGGGTTTTCACAAATATGTAGTGTTTTTATTAAAAGGTAATAATTTATATTATATTTCGTTTTTGTAAGCTTCATTAATATATAATTTTACAAACAGTCAATAGTTACTTGGAAATTATCTAACAGTCAACAGATAATGATATGCATTGTCATATATACAAAAAAAAAAAAAAATATATATATATATATATATATATAACAGATAAATTAAATCATGGAAGTCAATTATTTTATTTCACATGTCATTAAGAATATGAGGCTAAAATGACCAATTTTATCAGTTCTCAAGGTTATGCGGCGTTTGAGAAATTGATGGTATAAAATAGCCCAATATATAGTCCTTTTAAATAAGTTATATTTTAAAACAATTAAAAACTAGTTTCTTTAAAAAAAACAATAAATAGTGAGGTTATTTTTTGTAATTTCTTATTTTTGTTAACAAAAATGAAGGTGCTTTTTTAAACTATGGGGGGTATTTTGAGAATTGATGAATGTTAAATTAATGACTTTTTAAGAGTAATATAAATGAAAGTGCAAATTATTTTTGGCAAGTATTTATTTGCAAGATTTTCTCCTCAAATGGAAAAGTAGTAGTGTCAAATTGTACAGCTTATTGTACTATATAGTCTAATATTTAACACTTTAATAATTGGGAATAACCATTACGAGTGATCACACAGCTTTATACTTTTGAAATAAGAACACTATTGGGTTCTATGAAGTTCGTGAATAAATTTTTTTTTACTAACCAGTAACCACTAGTTATTTCGGTCAATACTATGAAATAAAAGTGTTAACACATGATTTGAATTTTTGAGCTCATAAGATTAGAAAGAGATAAAAAAAAGTTAAGGAGAGGTTTTGATATAAAAATGCAAGGGTAAGATGGGAAGTGAAAATAACGAAATCCAAATTTTAAATTTAAATTTATTTTATGTCAATTTTTGGACAAAAGTATTATGGGGGATTTTTAACCACGCTAAAGTTTGAAAAATAGTGTATCATTTTATACGAAATTAGTAGTTTATGGAATTTTTTGCACTTAACAATTTTAAAATAAGGGTAATGGCACTCATTTTTTACAAAGAATAAAATTATTGGACACAAAAATTATAATAGTTTAGAGTTTATTTTAATTTTGGTAAACTGCCTTTTATTTTTTTCCTTATTGTACATTCCTTTTGTGGATAAACTTGACAATGAGACCTCCTATGTCACCTAACCCTAGAAACCCTGGGTGAAACGTGGTGTTCAAGGCTTCAAGGGTCCACGGACCACAATCAATAATTGACCGTCATATTTTACTACTAGCCAAATTAATATAGTTATCAAAGGTGACCAATTTAATAAATAGAAATATAGCTACTAAGGCCCGTTTGGATTATATTGTGTTTTTTGCGTTTTAATTTTTACTAAAATGGAGGTAATGTTTTTGTTATACGGTGCTTGAATTGAAAACAAATATATATTTAGTATCATAAATCTATGGTAAAAATTAAAATTAAAAATCAAACATTTTATATTTTTTTTACTTCGCAAAAGTTATAAAACATCAAGAAACACCATTTCGGTGCTTATGAAATTTGCACTTCCACTTCCAAAAATATCACTATTGTGCACAGTATAATACTGTCATCAAATATATTGATTTGATAACAAAGAAGTAATTTTGCCTAAAATAGATTTGTCTATTCATTTTCCCCCTTTGATACTTAAAACTTTTATTAAAAGGCGTGTCTATATATTCATTTATGGAAAAATTCTTGGATACTACGGGAATAAATCTCACATAGTAATCCCAAATCAATTAGGAAATGTATTATATCTCTTTTTTTTATTATATCTATTTTTTTAGGGTAATTTGCAGTGACATCCCCGAGGTTTAAGTTAATTCCACCTAACCTCCGGTCAATGCACAAGTTTACAATGACACCCTTGAGCTTTAAAAAGTCTTACAGTGACACTCCTTTGAGCCATGAAAAGTCAGGTTTGCCCTTATTATAAATAGAGTTAATTTCAATAACCCCCCTCTATTATTGAATTTAATCAACTAACCCCTCTACTATTGAATTTCAATCACATTGCCCCCCATCCTCAAACAATATATTTATAAAATTAAAAAAATAGAAAAATATATATTAAATTCGAAAAAATTATATAAAATTCAAAACAAATATATAACATTCGAAAAAATATATAAAATTTGAAAAAATATATAAATTTTGAATATATAGATATAATTCAAAAATATATTTATATAATTCGGAAAAATATATATATAAATTCAAAAACATATAAATTTAGAAAAAATATATATAAATTTCAAAAAATATATATTTTGAAAAACAAAATGTGAAAAAATAAATAAATTTAGAAAAAATATATATTGGTAAAATATCATATCTTTTCTAATGAAGTGAATCAAACTACTTACCATCAACAACAATTAGTGGTCTTTTTTATATATATTTTTCAAAAATATATATTTTTTCAAATTATATATATATTTTTCAAATTTTATATCTCATTTTCGAAAATTATATGATATTTTCGAAAGTTATATATATATATTTCAAAAAATATATATTTCGAAAAAAAAAAGTGAAAAAATAAATAAATTTAGAAAAAATATATATATTGGTAAAATATCATATATTTTCTAATAAAGTGAATCAAACTACTTACCACTAACAACAATTAGTGGTCTTTTTTTTATATATATTTTCAAAATATATATATTTTTCGAACTATATATATATATATATTGAAATTTATATGTCGTTTTCGAAATTTATATAATGTTTTCAAATTTTATAAAAAATTGCAGTGACACCCTCTGAGGTTTAGGTCAATTCCAAACAAATATATAAAATTCAAAAAAATATATAAAATTCAAAAAATATATATATAATTCAAAAAAATATATCCAACAACAATTAGTGGTCTTTCTTTATATATATATTTTTGAATTATATATATATATTTCAAAATTTATATGATGTTTTCGAAAGTTATATGATATTTTTGAATTATATATATATTTTCGAATGTTATATATTTGTTTTGAATTTTATATAATATTTTCGAATTTTATATATATATTTTGAAATTTATATATTTTTTGAAATTTAATATATTGATTTCGAATTTATATTTTTTTTTGAAATTTATATATTTGTTTCAAATTTTATATATTTTTTTCGAATTTGATATATATATTTCTAATTTGTATATATATTTCTAATTATATATATATATTGAATTTTATAAATATATTGTTTGAGGGTGGGGGCAATGTGATTGAAATTCAATAGTAGATGGGTTAGTTGATTAAATTCAATAGTAGATGGGGGTTTATTGAAATTAACCATATTTATAATAAAGGCAAACTTGACTTTTCACGAATCAAAGGGTGTCACTACAAGACTTTTTAAAACTCAGGAGGTATCATTATAAATTTGTGCGTTGACCAAAGTTAGGTGAAATTTATCTAAACTTCAGAAGGTGTCACTGCAAATTACCCTTCTTTTTATTAACTTGAGATACCACATGTAATTATCTCCGCTGTATCTAACATCTTGAGAATGTAAGATAGAACTAATTCCCATAATTTTTCATATCTAAAGTGTTTACGCATTTTGTTTTTCCTTTTATCAAAATTTAATTGTCACAAAAGGATCTTGGAATTATATTTGCGCAAAGTCCTACTTGGAATTTAAATGAAACGTATGTTTGACTTGATCCCATTCCAAATTTCCAAGTTTAAGCCATGAATTTGAAATTTGGATAAATTTCAGTCACACCCGGTTTGGTCATATTTCACTTAAGTATAAACTTTAATTTTAATTTTTAGTGAAATCCCAAAATGATTTTTTATCACTTTTTGATAAGTAAAATATCTCAAACAAGTATTAATATTTATTTAAAGTAACCTAATTTCATAATAATTTCTAATTTATTAACTTATATTTTAGTAATTATTCAAATTAATTCTATTTTTACACCTTGGTCTGCTAATTTTTGAAATCAATTTTAGTAATTTAAGTTTTTCATGAAATTGAAAATAATTTGGGCTAATTTTTTAAATTAGTGTTAACTTGAATAAATATTAATACTTGTTTGATACATTTTATTTATTTTATATTATAAATAAGTTGTTTTTACTTTAACTAAAATTAAAAAGGGTAGCATAGTTATTTTTCTTGTAAAAAAGTGATAAAATTAATTTTGAAGTCTTACTAAAATCTAGAATCAAAATTTGTATTTAGGTAAAATATGACCAAATCGAAGATGTCACTCAAATTTACCCTTTGAAATTTTAGTTTTGCATTGGGAAAAAAAAAAAGGAAGGTTCGCATGGGCCTTTGCTTAAGGGTCCGTTTGGATACCCTGTTTTCTGTTTTTGTTTTTTTACTGTTCACCAGACCAAAAAAAAAAAACACATTTGGCAAACGCGTTTACTGTTCATTTTTTTTTCCCAAGAAAACTGTTTTCTGTGAATAGTGTGTAAAAGTGGTGAAAACACCAAATACAACTTTTAGTTGTTTTTTGAGTTTTTTCACTGTTTAGGTGGTAAAAATAGTGAAAATACCAAATCCATAAAATACAACTTTCACCAAATAAAAGTGGTGAAAACACCTTCATCCAAACGTTTTTTTGTTTTTAGTTTTTTGCTGAAAAAAACAAAGACAAATACAAAAACAATTTTTATATTTAAAGATAAAAAATAAATACAAAAATCAGGCTTTCCAAACGCACCCTAAATATTTGATGCAAATCTAAGGCTGATATGGACTTGATCACTTCTTAAATGGAGTGCATATCTTGGATTTTTTAATCATGTTATCAATGAGGTTGGTAAGATAAGACATAAAAATATCAATATTTATGTAAAGCAATTTAATTTCTAATCCTCTCATCCATTTAAAAAGTTGATGAAGGATTTGGATTTGTAGTTTCTATCAGCCTTAATTGATTGAGATGGGACCTAATCCATGAAGATCGAACACACCAGATTTGATCTAATGGTATATCCTCGTACCCACCAAAATGTAATTTGGTGAGGCTTGATTAGGGATGGCAAACAACTTCGCCCGATGGATAATCGTCACATCCCGTTCCGATTAAAGCGAGTTTGGAAATCCGATTAAATAAATGAGAATAGATATGGGGAGTTTGGGAAAACCCCGGTTGTTTATTGGGGTGGTATGGAAAGGGGTTGCCCCGCCCCGTTCTGATTATATTATTTTTTTACTAATATACCTTTCAATATTATCATATATTATTAATATATACTCTTTATATAAAATAACTTTTTTATTTTTTTATATTCCACCCAATACCAAATTCTAGTCTCCTTGTCATTTCACTCTTCTCACCTTAATTTCTGTAAAAAGGAGCCGCGATAGTATACTAACCCGCGACTCCAGAAAATCATTAAAAGGAAGTTGGAAAAAGGTCAACAGGGGATCTCATGAGGAGATCAAGGGGGATTCGCGGATCCAGGGAATTATCAAAGGGAGTTGGAGAAAAACCAACAGGAGATCTTGTAATGAGATCAGGTACACGAGAAAGTTCTACAAAGAGGTGATCACTGGAAGTTTGACACTAGGGGTTATAGCCAAGAGTCAAGCTCCGCGGCCCTATGAACTAATCGTGCAGGAATGTTCATTTACTATCATAGGGAAACGTTTTGAGGAGATAAATGGCGGGTCGCGACCTCATTTATCAAGAAACTCAAAATAAAGTATCTAAGATATGTTAAATGACACTCATGGGACATGTAAATGGAAATATGCATAAAAGGACATGGCCCCAGAAAACTATGACATCAGGTAACAGGATCCGCGAGGAAAAGTATCTCGCAATATGAGCATTTGCGGAATGAATCTCGCTACATGAAAGGAGCATTTGCGGGATGGACTTCGCGATATATATACGTATATTCACGGATCAAGTCTCGCAGATAACCAATCTGACGTGACATTAATTTATATGTGAGCAAAAATCTATAAATAGAGGACAAGGACTTCATTCAAAAGGGGGATTGAGACTTAGAGAGAGAAATATAGTGTTTTCAGGCTATTTGCATTACTTCTATTATGTTTCTATTTCTCTTTCTATACTTCCTGTAAACCATTGAAAGCAATAAAATCATCAATATTGATAAGTCCATTTTACATACATATTTTATCCCCAAATGTATATTTGTTAGTAGGTAAAACTATTTATTTTAATTAATTTAGAAGTGTAATAATGATAAATGCATAAAACTTAATTTATATAATAAAATTGTTGAATAAATCATTTTCAATGTCATTAAATTACATCTACATTTATGTCTTTCATTTATAGGTGTAAAGTGAGAAATGAATCAAATGCACATGGATAAAAGTTGGAAGATTCAAATGCACATGGAAAAAGAACAAAATGTGATGGAAAGTGATGAAAAAGAAAAGAAAAGAATATTTCATTTCTCTTTACAAGTTGTAATTTGATTCCAATGTTTCTCTATAAATATGGATACATCTTGAAGAGGAAGAAGAAGAAGAAGAAGAAGGAGGAGAGCAAGAAGGACACCAAAGAGGAGAAGAATTTATCTTCAATTCCGGGTTTTATTGTTCTTACTTTGTTATTTTCTTTTTAAACATGTGTAACTAAATTCTTAACTAAGGTTGAGGATGAAACCACCATTTATGAAATAAATTCCTTTTAGTCTTTTATCAATTTCCATGTGTATGGTTTAAATGCTTATGATTTTCGCTTCATAGTATTAATTGTTTTAAATTCATTTCACTATAAATATCATGTATTTATAGTAGTTAAGAATTCTTATCACAATTAATCAAGCTTGAATTTGATGAGTTTATAAGTAAAAATCTTTGATCTTATGTGATCCATTAAATTGCATACATAGGATGCTTAGAATTTTACACTTTAAAGCGAAGGAAAATCTATTTCATGAAAATATATTTCATTAGTGCGTTATTGTTAAATCTTGAGAAAGTAATAAGATTGATTTCTAAATTACTACTCTAAAATTGGAATTGATAAAGGAATAATTAGAAGTTTATGGATTAGTGGTGGTGGATTCCGATACCTTAGTATTTTCTCCCTATTATTCTCGCTTTAATTATTTGTATTTCGATATTGCATGTTTAGTATAAAAATCACTTCAACAAACAAACTTTGAGAAACTAGGTTAGTTTTAGATTAATTTGAGTTTAATTAAGTTCTCTTTAAAGCATTCCCTTGGGTTCGACCTCGTTCTTGCATAACCTAAACTACAATTGATTCGTGCACTTGCGAGTAATATTTTAAAACACACCAAATATTATTATTTTGTGTTCATCTTGTGTGGAAACTATCTCTAAATCCAATTAAATCAGAACCCCCCTTACATTAAAGGCGACTTCACTGGGGAAAAGATGTCTTCTGCACAAGTTGAGCCTCGTCAAGCTCGCCGGAGAGGTCGTCCACCAATCCGGCACACTGAGCAAGTTGAAAAATAAGAAGCAACACAGACTCAGGAGGCTGAACCAGTTCCACCAGTACGAAAACAGCGCCGTCGTGCAAACGCTAGTGTGGCTCGGCTAGAGACTCCTCCGATGGTGGAGCCAACACATAATTCACTAGAATTGACACCAATTTTGCTTCAAACTCTTCTTAGCATTCAGGAAACGCAAAAGGCCATCATTCACTTCATAGAGGCCTCGCGCGTTTCAGTACCAAACATGGAGTCACCACAAGTTGAGAATCAAACCTTGTCAGAGATATCAGCACAAGAGCTTTCTCAGGAAACACCGTGAGCGTGAATAGAGTCACTGGAGAAAGAGGCCTATATCACTAAGGAACAGCTTCGGGCTATCTTAAATGCGAAATCTGAGATAGAAGAAGTGGAAATCGCCCCACCGTACCATCCTAGTATTATGGTTTTGCCTTATCCTGAGGACTATAAGGTACCAAGTTTCCAGCAGTTTGATGGCAAAAAAGGCAATGCGAGGGAACACATATCTCGATTTGTGGATGCCCTAGGACCACATAGAAATGATGAGCACTTGAAACTTAGAGAATTCTCTAAATCTTTAACAGGTACTGCATATACGTGGTATACCAGTCTCGCTCCAGTTTCAGTATCCAGTTGGACCGGTATAGATGAAAAGGTTTCGATGATTACACTTACAAGACAAAGGCAACGTCTGGGAGAGGAAGTGGCAGCTTATGTCAGAAGATTTCACGAAGTTGCTTTACAGTGCCATGAGCCGATTTAAGAGCTTCAATTAATCAAAATTTGCATAGAAGGGATGTTGCGAGAATTCAGGGTACATTTGGTCAACCACAAGTTTAAAACTTTTTCCACACTTGTTGATAACACACGAAGATTGGGAAAAGTTTTAGCTCCTCCAACACGGCCAAATATCACTGCTAGACAAGTTCCAATGGTGGCAACCACACAAAATGAAAGGCAAATGGAAGAGCATGCTAGAAGATCTGAACCACCTCCTCTACCTTTTGGTGAAAAGGAAACAGTGGCCTTGCTAAAACAGTGGATTGCTGACGGTGTCATATAGCTACCTTCAGTACAAAGGGTGCCAACAAGGGAGGAAAAGATTAAAAGCAATTACTGCCCTTATCACAGGTCTATTCGACACTCATTGACTAGATGTTGGGCATTTCGCGGATTAGTGCATAGAAAGATAACATCGGGTGTTTTGGATGTTTTAAACAATATCGTTCAGGATCCTTTCCCTGCACATGTAGCAGTAATAACTATTAGAGATGATACTGCCGAAATGATAGATGTTGCTAAATGCGAATGCCCACCAACTCATGAAGTAAAAGAGACTGTCAAGTTAAAGGTTTTCTTTAATGAACTCCCAATACAGGAGCACGTGAAAGAATTTCTAAAAGAGCAAACAATTGTTGCTCTTAATCATACCATTATTATCCCACAACAAGAAGAGCCCACAAGCAATATCATATTTTCTGAGGCAGACAAGCAAGTGTCATTCCCTCACAATCGTCCTATATATGTGTCTGCTACTATGAATGGTCGCGATATGAAACGTGCCTTTGTAGATGGAGGATCATCTATGAACTTAATCTCACTTTCTATTTTACAGATGATCAATTTTTCCGAAAGCAAGATTGTAAATCATACTATTACGGTTACTGATTTCAATGGAGATCAGCAGGCCACCATGGATTTCGCGACATTAGATCTTAAGGTTGGGAAGATTCGGGGTCCCACTAAGTTCCATATCATTAAAGGAGAACCCTCGTATCAGTTGTTACTGGGAAGACTATGGCTACATGCTTATAGCGTGGTACCATCATCCTATTATCAAATAATGACGGCTAATTGGGGAAAAGGAATAATGATGCTAAAAGCATCTAAAAGCCCTTTTGTGCGCCTGAGGCTCATCTTGCAGATGCAGTTTATTTCTCAGAGTATGGTGAGGAGGATGGACCCGGTGTCTACGTCACACCATTGCCGAAATGGGAGGAATTGAAAAGTGAAAGTTCAACTAAACGAAAGCCCATAGAATTGAGTTGGTCACGAGTTAAAATGCCTGACGGGCGTGTGGAATACAAGTTGTGACGGGATTGGGGGTCACAAGCTTGTTCAGTTGGCACTGACCCCGGGATATTCAAGGCAAAAGTGCAAACAAAGCTTGGCACTGATCCTGAGACATTCAAGACAAATCCACGACCAGAGCATGGCTTGTGTGAAGTGGATATAGGTGACGGCACAACGCCGCGACGTACCTTCATAAGCAGTAATTTGCCAACTGAAACTAGGAAATCTTTGGTAGAATTGCTTAAAGAGTTTCGTGATGTCTTCACTTGGGACTAAGGTCAAATTTCAGGACTCAATATTGGTTTAGTAAGTCACCACCTCAATGTGCATTCCACTTCAGAGCCAAAGAAACAAAAGCAACGAGTATTTCAGCCAGACTTAGAAATACAAATTAAGGCAGAGGTAGAAAACTTACTGAAAACATGATTTATCAAACCAACTCAGTATCCAACATGGCTTGCGAATATTATGCCTGTGAAGAAAAAGAATGGGCAAATTCGTGTGTGTGTGAATTATCGCGACCTTAATAAGGCCTGCCCAAATGATGATTTTCCTCTGCCCAACATTGACACTATTGTGGATGCAACTGCAGAGCATGAAATATTTTCGTTAATGGATGGGTTCAGTGGGTAAAATCAAATCAAGATGACACCAGAAGATGCTGAGAAAATAGTTTTCCATATCCCAATGGGGAATTTCCATTATACGGTCATGCCACTCGGATTTAAAAATGTTGGGGCTACGTATCAACGCGTTATGACAGCTATATTTCATGACCTAATGCATAAAACTGTGGAAGACTATGTGGATGATTTGGTGGTTAAGTCTAGAGTTGTACGAGATCATGTGAGCGACTTGAGAAAAGTACTTCAACGGTGTCGTGAGTACAATTTGAAAATGAATCCTCTAAAGTGCGTTTTTGGAGTACCAGAAGGAAATTTTTTGGGATATGTTGTACATTGACAGGGGATTGATATGGACCTGACAAAAGCTAGGGCAGTATTGGAAATGGCTCCGCCCACAACTCGCAAATCGTTGAAGTCTTTTATGGGGAAAATCTCTTATCTTAGGAAGTTTATCTCAGCATTAACAGAAGTAACTCACCCACTCATGCCTTTATTGAAAGAAAAGTCTGCATATAGCTGGGGAAAAGAACAACAAGAAGCCTTTGAGAAAGTTAAGCAAATTTTAGCATCACCAAAAACAATGATGGCGCCAGAAGCAGGAAAACCGTTGATAATGTATCTCACTTCCACCCATAAATCCATATGGGCGTTATTGGCCCAGGAACATGAAGGGGATGAGAAGCCTATTTACTATATCAGTTGCGTACTCAGGGGACCAGATTCGTGATACACATATTTGGAGAAGCATTGTCTGGCTTTGGTATTCGTAACTCAAAAAATTCAGGCATTATCTACTGACACATCCATTGGAGTTAGTAACTAAGAGTTACCCTATCCGGTATCTTTTCACAAAGCCCATACTCAGTGGGAGAACTGCCCGGTGGTTGTTAGCATTATCTGAATATGAAATCATATGTTCTAAACCAAAAGTAGTAAAAAGTCAAGCCTTATCAGATTTGCTGGCTTTATTTCTTGGAGGAGCTGAGCCTAAAGTGGATGAGGTAGAAGTAGCAAGTATGACACATAGCATATAGTTTACTCTAGAATTTGATGGTTCATCCACAGAAAAAAGATGAAGGGTTAGTTTCGTGTTAAAGAACGAGGAAACAAAAGAAAAGTTGGCCATGGCCTATAAGCTTGATTTTCCTTGCACTAACAATATAGCTGAGTATGAAGGGCTGGCACTAGGATTGATGATGGCTCAATAGTTAAAGGTGAGAATCCTTCATGTAAAAGAGGATTCCAAGCTTGTCATTAAACAAGTTAAGGGCGAGTATGCTGTTAAAGAACCCCATCTGGTGCCTTACAGAACTTTCATTCGTCAGATGATAGAAAACTTTGAGGCTGTGAGTTTTCAGCATGAGCCGCGAGAAAGTAATCAACGATCTAATGCATTGGCAACATTGGGCTCGCGGCTACAATTTTAAGGAATGGATTTTACTATGCAAATAGTGCGAAGGGCCAACTCTGTGGTTAGTCATGGGAAGGAACCACAAGTGTATGCAGAACAAGATTGGAGAGAACAGATAGTGCAAGCCCTACTAAGAAATGATAATAATAACTTGAAACGAGGATATCAAATCATATAAGGGGTATTGTATCATAGAACAACTGAAGGAATCCTAGCTAAATGTATGGCAATGAGTGAGATAGGAGGACTACTACAGAAAACTCACAAGAAAATATGTGGGCAAACGGATGTTAGTCTCTATCGAATTTTGCAGCAAGAAGGTTTCTTTTGGCTAAAAATGAAGGATGATGTAGTCAAATTGCAAAGCAGTTGCTAGAACTATAATGCTTATCCTTCTGCGAGTGAAGGAAACTTTGCAGACATGATAGACTAGCGAGACAAATATGTGCAATATCTGAAAGAAAGGGTTCTACCTGAAAAAGATTAGTCGCGGTTCAGAAAATTGGCCTCGCGATTTGTCTTAAAGGAGGGAAGATTGTTTCGCAAAATTTTTGAAGGTAAACTACTGAGATGCATAAACGAGGAAGAAACAGGGGGGGTGTTGAAACAGACTCATGAGTTTGGTTATCAAGGCTATAGAAAAGTGTTTCAACAACTACTTTCATCCGGATATTATTGGCCAATAATGAAGAGAGACTCTAGTGATTTCATCAGAAAGTGTCATGTGTGCCAGATACATGGGGATCTTATTCATGTTCCAGGAGCTGAATTGCACAGTTTGGCTACCCTATGGCCTTTTCACACTTGGGCATTGGACATAATCGGGTCAATCAGGCCGCAAGCTCAGGGACATGTGTGGGTTTTAGTGGCAACTGAATTATTCAAAAAGTGGGTGGAAGTTATCCCACTGTGACAGACAACGGCAGACAATGTGGTCCGGTTCATAAAAGAAAACATCATCTACCGATTTGGGATACCGAAAGTTATATTATCAGATAATAGGACTCATTTTGTTAATAATAAAGTCGCGGATTTGTTGGAGAGATACTCAGTTATTCATCACAAATCCACACCTTACTATCCAAAAGGAAATGGACAATCTGAAGCCTCTAATAAAGCATTAATTCGAATCCTATACAGGTTAGCGCATGATAATCAAAAGAAATGGGTAGAAGAACTTCCTATAGCATTATGGGCACATCAAACTGCATATCGAAATGCGACAAACATGACTCCGTATGCATTGGTTTACAGAGCAGAAGTTGTATTACCTGCAGAATTGGAGGTCGCAGCCAAGGTATTGGCATCAAAAAGTAGTTTGGAAGAAAGATTACTAGAAATTAAAGCACTAGAAGAAACAAGGGATGAAACCTTCATGAATTAACAGAAGTACAACAAACAACAAGCTAGAAGTTACAATAAAAAGGTACGGTATCGATGGTTTAAAAAAAGGGATAGAGTGTTAAAAATAGTGCCAACCATCATGAGAGGACAAATAGTGAGAAAGTTTGAAGCTAAGTTGGAGGGCCCTTATGTAATTACAAAAGAAAATAACAGTGGGTATTACAGAATGGAGCACGAAATCACTCGCGAGAAAGCAGGGCCACTTAATGTGAAGTGGATGAAGCTTTACTAATCCTAAAAAAATGTGTGGCACTAATATGTGTATATAGTAAATAAAGGATTTCAAGTGCATATGGTAAATAAAATATGTGGTTTCTGTATTAAATACAAAACATGTGAGGATACAATGAAGTTAAAAGTTCCATCTATCTAAATAACAGTTAGTAAAGGCCTCTTCCAACAGGGGAAGAAACATGAAGATTATCATGTTCTTCTTGAAGTTCGCGAGAACTGGTAGAATGATCCGCGGATTCTCTTAACTTGCGGCTAACCTTTTCTGCATTTGCTAATTGTGCTTTAGCCTCCTCGATCTTCGCATTGGCCTCCTTAACCTTTACAATACATGTTTCATACTCCGCATGAGCTTTAACCTCAGCATAAAGTTTGGCATGAAGGCACCGCACTTGCTCTAAACGAGCCTCCCACCAAGTTACATCCATCTTTAGATTTTTCCAATCCTTAATCTAGGCACAAAAATTTGATAGGGATTCTGGAGAAAGCTCTCGGATAGAACATGACATGAGAGATGAAAAAGTATCTGCAATAATATGTAAGAACGTCGGCTGAATGAGAGGATCATAGAGCTCCATACGTGCAAAGGTCTCTGGATGGTGGCTATGGACGCGATCTAAAATGGCCATATCATGCGAATAACACAAGTAATCATGCCAATACGCGAAGCCCTGGCTGGAAAGGATTGGATGACATTAATATCACTGATGGCCTGACAACTGAGTGATGATGAGTTGAACTCTGAGGGATGTGTTCTTGGAGGGGATGGCGTGAAGGGGTTGGTTGGAGTTGATGTGTTTGGGTTGGTTGGGGATTTTCAAGATATAATTCTTGAGGGTGAATAGGGATAAAAAATGACTAAGAGTGAGGAAATGAAAGATTTTGTAGGGTGTTCCGCGGAGAGGGAAAATCATCAAAGACTGCCTCGTTGAGTAAGGATTTAGGATCGCGAATTGCAGACTCTGGGAAGAGGGGACCTTGAACGGCGCTCGCGACATGAGAAAAACCCGTGGCACGAACAGGCTCTGCAGGATAAGTTGGCTCAATATCTACGCGAGACTGTGAGATACTGTCTGTATTTGGATTTTCATCACTAATGGGATTGGCTTCAGTAGAGGAATTTTCAACAACAGTCTCAATATCAATAACTATGCCTCCGAAAAGGGATCTTTGGATCAGCGGGCCATCTTCTAGAGTGGCTATAATTTCTGTCGCGATATCACCACTAAGAGGTTGCATATGTCGCGTGTCTAACTCTTCATTATTCGATGCCTCTGCTGTCGGATCAACTTCAATATTAGAAACCAGAGAGCTCGTTATCTCTTCAAGGTTGAGATTAGTATCATGCCTCATATCTACTCTTTCTGCATTAAAGATATTTTCTGAAGAGTTGTCAGTAACTACATTTCTGAGGGATGGAGCATCCTGCACCAAACCATCATGAATAGTGGATTTCTCTGAAGAATGAGTGTCTCAAATTTTTCAGTGGGCTCAGTATGTTGTGAAGGGTTATCGTGAAAAGAGGCATTATCCGCAATCTGATCATTGTGAGTGGAGCCTTTGTAAAGGGTAAAAGGTGAAAGGTCATCCTCATCGTCTGAGTCACTGAAAATAACTCTTCTCGCGGGTCTGGGAGGAGCTTGTGATTCTTCTACTTTATGATCCGGAAAGTCAGAAAGTATGCCAGCCACCTCGCGATCTGAAACATCAATTCCTTCAAGGTCTTCTTGATTCGCGATGTCATTAGGCAAAGCTATATTTCTAGAAGTACCATCACCCGAAACATTATCAAGTCAAATCAATAATAGTTGGTAGGAATGAAAGAACAGAAAAAATAGTCTTATACTTGAGAATAAGGGATCAGTAGCTTGAATATCTTCTACCGCCTGTGCAATGATGTCAAGTAGAGGACCACGCTTAAGAGGAGATTTACTTATCTGTGAAGATTTATCTTGTCATAGAGAGATGCCTCGAATAAGATGAGCACCCTGGGAAATAATAGTTTCTACTTAAGTTGGATCATGGGAAGGATTTTGAATACTAGTAGCTGACCTCTTTTTACGGATTAGGGGATTTTCCTCTACCTCATCTTCTGATGATGATATCTGTCTGAGGGAAGCCAATATTTGGGCCTTTTGAGTATCTCTTTTCTGAGACAAGGGAATATAGTCCAAGGGATCATCACCAATGGTTTCCCTTCGTTGAGTCGAGGGAACATGTTCCAGGTCATCATTCGCAGCAATAGAAGAGGTTTTAGTACTGGAGATTATTTTCAGGGAAGTATTCACGGGATGCTGAAAATAAAAGAAAGTCAGAATAAGTATGGGCACTAAAAGCATATTACACTATATCAACAAAATAAGATTGTTACCAGTCTCTTTGAAATAGGTTCCTCGCGGATAGGAACGGCAATAGGAACCTCAACACATTTTGAGCGTTTTCGCTTAGGTGCAGGAGGAACCTTTGTTTTCCCTTTTGGATCCTTGGAAGTCTTTTTATTTTTAGGAGGATGAGTTGAAGATTCGGGCCCTTGAGGATGATTGGCAGATTGAAGTACCAGCTTACTATAGAATCTGCGGGAACCATAAGGTGTATGAAGTTTAAGAGAGGAATCCCCTGAGAATATATTTGCGGGCTCAACCGGTCTAGGGGCCCCCATCATGAAATTCTGAAAGTCTGTAGTGAGTTGGATCCAAAAATCCACGTAAGCCGCGGTTCGACCTCCTACCCGCAATCGTGATTGTGAAAGAAAACTGTTGGTTTGATCTCTCATACTCCTCACGAAAACATATCATGGCAATATCATAAGCTCTAGGAGAACTTTTAAAAGAGGCAACATGAACTGTTGGTTTGATCGTTTGATTAAATCCCAACTGATAGGCTACCCGCGAAGTGTTGTAGACTGAAACCCGTGAGAATGACTCATCGAAAACAGGCAAATAGCACTCAAAAGCGGCAACAACGAAAATGAGCTCTTCATGAGATTTATAATTATCTGAAGACATGTCGTCCTCAGGATAAAAAGAGGTGAAGTAGCCCCCGTGTTAAGGTGTTGAATATGGTCTCCATAGAAAATTACGACTGATATCTATAAAATCTTCAAATCTTTTGGTTGAAAAGAGACCTGATCAACGGGCAGCGCAAGACTTTGGAAAACTGGCATTCGCAGATTAAGAGTTCGTCGCGGCTGTGGAAAGGTTCAATGGCTTGGGGGCATACTTAGGAAATCTCTCAAATAAAAAAAAAACATTAAGAAAATACAAGGGATATGTGGTTGATATCATATCGCCCTAAGGATCTGGAAAAATCATTGGCCATAGTATCTAGTTGAGAGTATAAAGTGCCAAGAAAAAATGGGGCCAAGGGAAGACAGATGCCCCGCGAGATGATAGAAGCCATTAAAAACACTATCTTGTTCGGACCATCCTCAGGACGCCCTTGAAAGATATAACGATCCAGCCAATATGCTAAAAAACCCGCCAATTCATACTCACCGTTGAATTCTGGACTAGGCGCGGATTGGCGATCTTGATCGCGAAGGAGAGGAAGTTTTGGCTCGTATTCTCTGAAGAAATGATGGCACCAGTTGGAATACTTTAGTTTTACGCTCTTGACAAGAGGAGCTTCATTAAGGATAACGCCATTTTTAAAGCGACTACCTCTCTTGGAGGCATAAGCAGCACAAACCTGGAGGTGCAAGTGAATATGTTGATCCTCATCAGCAAAAGGACGCACATCCTCAGGCTGCGAATAAAAAATCGAGAGTCTAAACAAGACATAAACATCCTCCAAAGCAGGAGTAAATTCTCCCCAAGTAGCAACGAAAGAATGAGAGGTGAAACTCCAGCGAGAGGTCAAAATGGTGAGAGCCTCAGCGTCACGACGAACAGACAGGTCAGAGAATAGTTATATCGAATCCAGTAAACCTATTTTACGAAGCATGTCGCGGTGTCTATTTTGGCTTAGGATGTGACTGAACCACATCTTCCAGTCTGTAATAGGGGCCACGTGACCTTCATATTCAACAAAGGAAAAGGGGATGTCTCCTCTTTTAATGAGTAGTCGCGGCAGAGAAGAGGGTGGAATAGTGACCAAGGGAGCCTCGCCATTAGATTGAATGAGCAATGGATCTTCAGTGATATCCCCCGCGAGAGGAAGGTTCTCAATTGAAGTCCAGAAATGATAATGGTCATTATCAAATAATGGAGCCTTTCTCCATTCTATTAGTAAATGGATAGTTGAAATGGCCCTTGAAGGGGGTGCTAAGAGTTTGGGGGTGGAAGATGAAGAAACTTTTGACATGGTGAGAGAAATTATATAAGAGTGTGTAGGGGTTCGCAAGATTTAGGTGATGTGAAGATAGTTTCCACACAAGTTCGTCAGCCAAAATAACAGTATTGATGTTTTTATTACTTTTGATTTGCTTTACAGAGAAATGGAGGAAAAGATAGCAAATACAATTAATTGAGAAGTACTTTCTCTCTCTAGGATTTTCCCTCTCCTGGTCTTCCAAAAAAAGTCCTCCTCAAGTGAGCCCTCGCACCTCTATTTATAGACGTGAGTGCTCAGTAATCCTCGCGGTTTGTATTGCCACGTCAGCACCTGTCTCATGACATGGTTCCTTCGTCCTCGCGGATTCAATTGCCACGTCAACACCTGTCTCGCGACATGGTCCCTGCGTACTTAATCCATGATATAAATACCTTGCACAGTATTATTTCACGCCCTTGTCCACACGAAACGGATTCGTGGACTTGATGCGCGGATATTACTGCGTGTCATAAATACCTTGCACAATATCATCCGCGAAACGAATTCGCGGATCATAATGTGCGCCACGCCCTGTGATCCGCGCCTGTTGCATCGCGGATCTGATTTATCTTAAGCCAAGGATGCCGTTATAGCTTTGTTGGGTCATGACCAATCATGCATGCCTTGGTCAT
This sequence comes from Cornus suecica, assembly GCA_963922005.1. NCBI lineage: Eukaryota > Viridiplantae > Streptophyta > Magnoliopsida > Cornales > Cornaceae > Cornus > Cornus suecica. The sequence goes on along the minus strand of OY998246.1, from coordinate 12,437,745 downwards.
GTCCCTGAATACTATCGGCCTCTCTAAGGTACATTTGCTTAGGATGGTGTAAATAAGGTTGCGACCCACTATTTACTCATCCCAAGCATTTCCCCTAGATTCCGAATAGTACTCCCTACGCGAGCAGCATATAGGGCTATGAGTTTCTGATGCGAGCTATAAAACACACCAGCCCCTCATACCTCCCTCTGTATAATGCAAGCTCTCGCGTAAAACCATATTTGAGCTATTTCCCCAAGTAATCAATTATTTGGGCCAATTTCCCAAATAATCTTTTACTTGGGCCGGTTTCCCCAAATATACCAATCTTGGGCCATATCCCAGATAATTAAAGCTTGGGCCATATCCCAAATAATTTAATCTTTGGGCCATTATCCTAACGAGTCATTTTGCCGTTATGCTATATCACGAATCATCCCTCTTTACATTTTTCCCCGTTGCACTTTTGATACTTGACCAAGTATTAAAGTGCAATAACTTGTGGCCTCGCGATTCAAATCTTTGTTTTCAAGGCCGCTTTTCCCCGTGCCACTTTTGCCCTTTTCCTGCGGATGAAACTTATCTCCCATGTTTCGTGTTTACTGATCCGCGAACATTCCTTCTTGATATTTTTTTTTGTTTTGTTTTTCAATGGCTTTTGTGCATGTGCTTATTTTGTTTTTCCCCATATCTTTCTTATTTTTCACAAACTCTTTTTATCCTTTGATCCGCGAGTTTTGAATTTGCGGCAACCTTGGCGTGGGTTCGGCTTCCGCGGTCATTAATGGCACCCTCTAGGTTTCCGGGCCCCTTCCTTATATAAGTCTCCCTTGTCCATTTCATTTCACTTTTTCCTCTTGCTTCTATTTTTTCTGCTTTTCTGCTTCCTAACCTCCTTTGTGTTATTCTTACCTTTACCATTTTATTTTCAAACCCCCATTTCCTTCGCGGTTCTAGTCTTTAAACCCTTACTCCCCTATTTTCAATGGCCAAGTCCTCAACCCCCAAACTCTTAGTCCCTCCATCTGGGAGTGTCCCATCTATTCCTCAACCAACAGAATGGAGAAAGGCTCTGTTTTTTGAAGTTTCCCATGATCATTTCTGGAGTTCTATTGAGAACTTTCCTCCTGCGGGGGATATTACAGATGAACCCATGCTTATTCATTCTGACGGCGAAACCCCCTTAGCCAATATCCCACCTTCCTCACTTTTTCGCCTCCTCATTGAAAGAGGTGATGTCCCATATTCCTTTATAGAATATGAAGGGCACGTGTCACCTATTACCCACTGGAGGATGTGGTCCAGCCACATACTCAGCCAGGATAGGCACCGCGAGACTCTTAGACATACAGGTTTACTTGAGTCCATAGAACTTTTTTCGGACTTGTCTGTTCGTCGAGACGCGGATGTACTCAATCTATTGGTGTCGCGATGGAGCTCCTTCTCGCATACCTTTGTAACCTCTTGGGGGGAGTTTACCCCAACCCTAGAAGACGTGTACGTGTTGTTCCGACTCCCGGTTTTTGACTTGCGACCCCTTATGCCGCGAAGAGAAGTAGCCGCTTTAAAGATGGTGTAATACTTGACGAGACACCTTTTATAAAAAGTGCGAAGTTAAAGTACTCAAGTTGGTGCCATCACTTCTTTAGGGAGTATGAACCAAAACTGCCTCTCATTCGCGGTCAAGACCGCGAATCGGTGCCCGGCCCAGAATTCAACGGTGATTTTGAGCTAGCTGGATTTTGAGCTTATTGGTTAGACCGCTATATTTTCCAGGGACGTCCTGAAGATGGACCCAATAAACAGGTGTTTTTTATGACTTCTATAGCCTCGCGGGGCATCAGGCTTCCCTTAGCCCCCTATTCCTGGGTACCCTTTATTCCCAGTTGGACACTTTATCCAATGATTTTTCTAAGGTCAGTTGGTAGATATGACATAAGCACCCATGTCCCCTGCTTTTTCCTTATGCTCTTCATTTTTGAAAGATTCCCAAAATATGCCCCCAAACCCTTTAGTTTTTCATCCTCAAATATTGATACCCATAGTCCCAGATCGCGAGCTGCTCGTTGGTCAGGCATTCTTTCCACCAAGCGACTTGAAGGTTTCATTGACTTCAGTCGTAATTTCTCTTGAAGACCTTACACAATGCCTTTAGATGGTATTTATTTTCCTTCTTTCTATCCCATGGAGGAGCAGACCGCTTATGGTTATCAAGACCATGAAGAGCTTATCTTCGCTGTTTTTTCCTTTAGTTGCTGCTTGCCTATTTTTGATGATTCCTTCTCGCGGACCACACCTTATAATCCTTCGCGGGTGACCCGTCAACTGGGTTTTGAGCATGCAGTTCCAGTCTATGTTGCTCCTCCCTCAAGCGATTCCCCTGACAGCTATGACGCAGCCCTAGTGAGGTACCGCGAGGAATATGAGAAAAAACACGAAGAGTTCTCCTTTGCCATTTTTGTTCCCGCGAGATCTCGATAAGGTTGCCGAACCGCGACATATATTGATTTTTGGTTTCAAGTGACAACGGACTTTCAAACTTTTATGATGGGTCCTCCCAGACCAATTGCTCCTGTAAAAGTATTCATGGGAGACTCATCCTTGAAATTACACAAGCCCCATGGCTCCCGCGGATTTTATAGCAGGCTTTCTCTCCCAGTTTCTGACGATCATGAGGGCCCAAGCACTTCAAATCTGGTCACTAAGAAAAAGAAAATTCTGAAAGAGAGAAAAGGTAAATCCAAAGTTCCTCCTGCGCCTAAACGAAAACGTTCCGAGCGTGTCGAAGTTCCAACTGTCATTCTGGCTCGCGAAGAACCTATTTCTAAACGCTTGGTAATGAAGTTTATAAATTTATACCTTATTCATACTTTCAGTCATTGTTATCAACTGTTTTTTAACCAGTTTGTTTGTTTTTCAGAGATCCGTGAGATCGACTGTCACATCACCCTCGCGACCTCCTCCCTCAATAGATCCCTCAATAGAAGTTAACTCTACGGGTGACTCCCTAGACTATATTCCTTTATCTCAGCGGAGAAGAGAGCACAAAACCCAGATTTTAGAAGCTGCTGCTACTCATACTTCAGAAGATGATGAGGTAGATATTATCCCTTTGATTCGCAGAAGGTTGAATCCTTCTGCTTTGATCTACTCTCCTGACAGATTTGAGTTGAACATCTTGCTTTTCAGTCACATCAAGCTGGGGATGAAACTGCAGCCTTTATTCAAGGTGAGGCTGAATCATCCTCTCCGCGAATGGAAGAGTTATCTCATTTGGAAACATCTTCTCCGCGAGTTAGAGAATCTTCTCCGCGAGCAAAAGCTAATTCTTTGCTTGATACAGTTGCAAAAGCTGTGGAGGATATTCAAGCTTCAGATCCTTTATTCTCATGTACTAACTTGTTAAATTTTCCTTTTCCTTTTATCTTCTTGCGTTTGCGTTATATTTAGTGTTTATTTACCATTTTCAGCTCGCGAGACTGGAACGGATGCAAATCAGGAAGTTGAGCATTCTGTTAACGATTCTGATCGCGAGGTAGCTAATATACTCTCAGACTTCCCTGATCAAGGAAAAGAGAAGGCACCGCTAATATCTAAAGTCGCGAGGAAGATTCTGCTCTCCGATTCAGATGATGGGGATGATCTTCCTATTTCTTCCATCATCCGTAAGGATGTTCATCCATCCAACATGAATTCATCCCCCCTTGATCAATCCGCGGTCCCGACAAATCTTGATGCCTCGGCTCAAAATAAAACTGCAAATATTCCGGAGATACCTGAAGCAAATGATACCCTTCCTGTCTCAGAAGTAGATGTTGCAGCAGCGGTTGACCCAGAAGCCTCTGGTTCTGATACAGATGCTCAGCATATGGAACCTATTATTTGTGATATTGCTGCTGAGCTTGCTGCTACTTTGCAGGATGGGTCCCAAATTCAAAGATCACTTTTCGGGGGTCCTGAAGCTGATATGGAGACTATTACAGAATCTTCCCTTGGCGCGAATCATATTGAGACCACGAATGATGGTAATTTTTATATAATTTTCATCCGCGAATACAATTCTCCATGTAATATTGACTTATTGATAATTCCATCTTTTTCTGCAGGTAAGTCAAATAAGAGTCCTGAATCCTTATTTCCTGATTCTGCATTTGAGGATCCTGCAACTCTTCTCAACGAATTCCCCTCACCCCGAAACACTTTACAAAACTTGACATTTCCTAACTCTGATTCCTTTTTCCTTCCTATTCACCCTCATCAGACACATAACCAAACTTCCTCATCAGTGCAACAAATCCGACCTCATCCTTCACAAACACATACTTCCATTCCTGATACCACATCCGCACCATATACACAAACCCATCAGCCTTTGCATACCCATATATCTAATCCTACTGCCTCATCCGTGCCACAAACCCAACCACATCAACCCCCTCCCCTAGCCATTCCCGCGCCTTTGACTCAAAATCCTCAGCAGGATCAAGTCTACTAGCGCAACTTTTCAGAAAAAATATATACATCTCGTAAATATATATATTAGAATATATATATATTTTCCGAAATATATATATATTATTCCAAAATACATATTTTTTTAGAGAGAGAGAGATAAGATATATATATATATATTTTGAAATACATATTTTTTTGAAATATATATATATATATATATATATATTTAAAAAATATATATCTTTACAAAATATATATATTTTTTCGAAATATATAATTTTTTCGAGATATATATATATTTACGAAAGATATGTATATTTTCCGATATATATATATATATTAAAAAATATATATATTTACGAAAGTATATATATTGAAAAAAATATATATATCTAAAAAAAAATGATATATTTAAAAAAAATACATGGATCTGTTTCATATTATAAGGGGTTTAGTGCCCATTCGCGAAACTATATGCGTGTTTTTTGTCCTTTGCCCATTGTTTTAAATGGGTATATGGAAAGGGTATTCTTGGCATTAACAAGTCATGTGAGTTGCATATTACCAACTAACCATCCATTTTTAACGGAGCACTGATGACAGGGGGTAGGGCTGCAAACGAACCGAGCCGAGTCGAACTTTGGAATATTCAAGTTCGGTTGATTTACTAAACGAACCTAGAAAATGTGTTCAAGCTCAACTCATTTGGTTAATGAACGAGCCTGAGCTGAGCACCAGATTTAACAAGTCGAGCTTGCTTACAAACGACTTGTTTCAGTTGCAACATATATTACTCTTGTCAATAGCTGTCTGAATTGAGTTGTTGTATATTTGTTTTTAACATATTTTCACTAGTATAATTTTTTATAAATGATTTTTATGTTATGACACATAATTCTTATAATCTTTTCACAACAATCTTCATAATTTGTTCAATTTGAACACTTTCTTTTGTTAAATATGAGATAATTTTACTATTTAATTTAGACGAACATATTTATAAGTTTGACGAGCTGAACTTAGTAATGTTCAAACTTGATTCGTTTATTAAACGAGCTTAACAATTGTACTCAGACTCGATTCGTTTACTAAACGAATGAGCCCGAGCCTGCTACTCATGAACGGCTCGGTTCATTTGCAGTCCTAAGAGAGAGTTTTTGGCCATCTTTTTAATCTTTGAATGATCTTTTTCTCCAAATTAAAGAAAAGAGATGTTTAGTGCACATTTTTTCTGCCTTTACCCTTTTTTAATTGAAAATTATGTCAAATATGACAATAACAATCATCAGAAAAGAATATCGAGTGTCGCAAAAGGTCCAAAGTCGCGTGACATAATAGTGATTTGAAATACAGAGAGTTCAACTGTGTTTTTGAAAACAAAATAAAACCTGGGGTGGGCCAACTCTTGATATTTTCCTTCCCTCCGTTCCTGATTTTCTCTCCTGCCAAACAGAGCCCAACCAATACTTCTCTTATACATATACACACCAAACCCATATTGACACAAGTCGTATTTTGTCTCTCATCAATCTATGCTGCTACTCTGAAGCTCCCTAAACTTCCAGGTACATTCGTCCCCAATCTAGAAATGGATCCCTTTATGTGCTTAATTTATTGGGTTTCGAATCGCTTACTATTTAGTTACATGTAACGCCTTAATTTCATTTTGGTTGCTTATATCAAAATGTGTGCGGTGCTTAATTATTTATTTATGGGTTTTGATTAATCGAAGTTCCTAAGTGATAATCTGTTTTGGGTATCTTCTAATCAGATGTGAAGTCAGGGTTTGTCAAATCTAATTAGGTTAATGTCCGGATTTTATTTGTTATCTTTCCTTTTGTATTCTGTATATATATATATATCGACATGTGGTGTGGATCAATGTACTTCATTGTGGACGTTTGGGTAATCTGAGAGGCTTGTAGAAAGCTGCTTCAGGGTCAAAAATCATATATATTGAGATTCAATATTTTCATCTAGAGCGATGTGGTAGACTAGGCTCTCTATTCTAATTTCTTCTATGTATTTTAATGTTTAATACAAAGATTATTGAATTAATTTGTTCTTAATTTATAGCCTAATAGATTAAGATACTGATTATGATATGTATTGGAGGTCTTATTCTCAGTTCTATTCTGGCATATTGAGGTCCTCATTGGCTCTTCTGTTGTTATTTTGCTTTTCGTGTGTTCATAGTTTTTTCATAGGATCAGTGTTGCACCTCTAGGATAGAGGCTTGCATGCTTTGCTCTTTGTTGGCCTAGTTGCCTTTGTTTCTCACTTGGAAAATATATTGCATAGTTCTTCTTCATTTGCAATACTTAAACGAACCAGTGGTATTCCTAATAAAAAGATCCTTGTTCTAGGATTTTATCTATATTATAGTATTTGGTTTCAGTTAGGGTCCTTTCGGTTGCACGGAATTGGAATTGTATTGGAATTGCGTTGGAATTAGAATGTCACGGTATTTTATTTCCACAAATGCAATTCCAATTCACTGTTCAGATAAGTCTTGGAATCTAAGTGTAATTGAATTTCAATCCCAAACCCAATTTGAATGTAAAAGATCGTAAATTTGAAATTAAATTAGACAATATAGATAAATATATACATAGGTATAAGTATGTAAGTATAGGTGTGTATGTAGGTGGGTGAATGTGCATGTGTGTGTATATCCATGTATGGGTGTGGATGTGTTTATGTGTGTTTGTAAATTGTGTGGCTATATATTTGTGTGTATGTATGTGTATTTATATTTGTATATATATGCTTCTATAGGTACATATATATGTTTGTATATACACGTACGTATATATATATATATATATATATATATATATATAAGCCTTTATGTATGTATGTTTGTGGTTGTGAAAAGTTAATTGTTAGGGAGAAAGTATTTAGTGGGTTGAAGATTTAGAATTGGAAATCATAACTTCTCCGGTGGAATTTAGGTTGTGGAATTGGTGTATTAGGAATTTGAATGCAATTCCAATTCCAAAGTATTCTTTTACATGCAAACGGTGGTTTTGGAATTGGAGCTCCCAATTGCAAATCCAAGGCTCCAATTTTGTGCCGTTAAACGGACCCTTAGTTAAATTCAAGGGATGGTACACGGAATTGAACACATATTTAACTCTATGGATGCAAGTCATGTATAGAGTGTGTTTTATATGTGTGAGAAACGAATTGTCACTAATTAATAAATTGAATAAGGTGTTAAGGGATTCCATTGGTTATAAACGTTTTGTGCATTAAATATCCTCTTAGTCTAGCGTTCTCAATTTAGGGATTTGAGAGATGAACGTTAATTTAAGTGTAAGTTTGTGTTTTAGAGTACTGCCATGTTACTCAATTCAGTTCATATTATAATATAAAAGTATCAGTCATTTGGACATGAATTAAAGAACAAGAATCATATGAATTAGGGATGAAAAGATAGTGAATGATTGGGATAAAAAGTTAGATTAGTCAAGGTTATTTGACAATGGGGTTATTCTGTGTGACCATGTTTTAAGATAAAACTTTCTTCACTCAAGCATTTTGTCCCGACACACACACACACATATATATATATATATATATATATATATTTGTCTTTCAGCCAATAAATGTACGTTGACTTATATGAGTTGGGGATGAAAAGTTAGCATGTGATTTGGGATGAAAAGTGAGGTTATTGTTTGTGATCGTGTTTTAGAATATAAATTTTTTTAGTTCAAGCATTTGGTCGCAACTAGTTTTTTTATTTTTATGATTTAGCTAAGCAATGTACAATTAATGTTACTTTAAATTGTTTCTTTACAGCCTTACAGGATTGGTTTTTGTCTTTTATTTAGCAAATAGAGAATTTTACATCAGCACATTTGACATGAATGGTTTGGAACAGTTAAGTACTAGTATATAGGAGGATGCAATTGAGTTGAGATATTTTTCAATTTCTTTTAGTAATTTATTATTTTACCCAGTCTGATTATTTGAATAATTAGGTGTACAATGTCTCCAATATATTATACCTATTGGTATATCAAAGAATGACTAATCTACTAGAATATTGCCCCACGTACCGCCACAATGGCGCTATAGGGTACTCACCTAGGTAGAATTAACTGTTAAGAGTCTTCCACTATGAACTGTTGTAAGGGGGAGGGAAGAGTTTATAATATTGGGGAGTATGTAGAAAATTTTAAAATAGAGGGATTCATAACAAATTAAGATTTATGTGGAGAGTTCTAGTGGTAAATCCTAGCCATTCCTTGCCATGCATCCTAATTAAGATTTATGGTCTAAGGATCTCTATAAAAGGTGTAGGAACAAAGATTTGAAATGTATATGTCTGAGATTCATTAAAATCAGCTTTTACTCATGTTAAAAATTCAGAGTAAGGTCAATTGTCCAAGAATTTCTTTAATTAACCATAAAAGCTTATACTATTGAGATGTTTTGTGATATTCTTGATTGTGTCTAATGAAGATGAGAACTTTTTAAATATGTACACATGAGCGGCGGGTTCATAAATTTAGACTCTGACCCGGACAAAATGGCATGAATTTTAGAATGTTTACCTGCCAACATAACTAAACAAAATGGCATGAATTTTGCAACATGAATTTTCGGTATTTCCATCCCCATATTTGGCATAAGGGCCATGAACCATTATATAAACAAGGTAACTGGATAACCTCATTTTCAAATGGTAGGAAAACCCAATGGACTGATTTTTTGGCCGTATAGAAGAGTCAATTTAATCATTCAATTTCCTCTCGACGCCGTATAGAAGAGTCAATTTAATCATTCAATTTCCTCTCGACATTTAAAAATTCTGTTGCCAATTTCATGGATAATCAGTAGTCATCAATTTGTTCGAAGGATCTTATGTTTTTATATATAACTTAATAGTAATCTCCCTCTCTTTGACTTATATAAATCTAATTTGACGGGTAAATGACAAACATTAGCAAGGCAAGGCATATGCATCGTCCAAAACAACGATTTTTATCAGCTGAAGCAAAGAAAGAAGCTTCATAGAAGTCAAAATATGATTCTTGAAGTCACAGGAAAGACTTTGACCAGAAAACAAATGTTGAAATGTAAGGAGAAGAAAGAATGGAATGATGCAACTTGCAAGGTCTGTTTTGAGTACCCTTAGAATGAGGTTCGCCTCCTTTGTTTCTTGTACGAGAGGGGTTGCCGTCCTTATATGTGCACCACTAGACATTGCTATTCTAACTGCCTTAACCAGTGCAAGAAAGACTGCACCATGGTTCGCAAAAACGGTTTCGGTTGGTGTAACGGTTTTGGTATCGGTGTAACGGAACCGGATCAGTATCGTGGTTACGTAACGGTTTCGGTTATCGCAAGCGTGAATTTTTTAAATACTCGCACATGGTGGTAAAAATGTATTGATATGGTACTTTTGATAACATAACTAAACTTTTATGATTTTTTGATAATTTTGAGTAAATTTTATTTATTTTTTAAAGATATTTAGTACCCAAAATATTTTATTAATGCAATATAAGCAATCCCTCCTTCTAAACACTGTGTTTCCCTTCTTCTACACTTCTCCAGTTCTACTACTTGATCATGTGGGTATTTTTAATTAATTGATAACCCAAAAAAGGGAAAAAAAAAAAAAAAAAATTTGCAAATGGTGGGTACTAATTAATTCTACCATGTTTGTCCATTATATTCTATTATTATCTATAGAGTTATTTTACACTACTTCAACATTCTTAAAACAAATTTTTATTTATAATATTCTTATTTTTAATAAAAAATTTACCCATATTAAGTAAGGAAATTATAAATTCTTATTTATAATATTCTTATTTTTAATAAATTTTTAAACAAAACATTTTTTTTTTTAAAACCGTTTCTCCCAAAACCGGTTCTTAAATATATTAGCCGATTCACCGATATATCGGCCGGTTCGCTAAGAACCGGCCGGTTCGGATGTGAACCGGCATGCCCAGCGATATATCGGGCTGAACCGGTTTCGGTTCAGCCCATGAGCGTTACGAACCGGCCGGTTCGGCGAACCATGGACTGCACTAACCTTCAACCCAGTGCAGGGAACCGTGGCACCACTACATACATGATTCAGGAGATTTCCTTTTACAAGAATGTAGCTTCATTTATATAATTTTGTGGAATATGTGAGTGTTTAGGTTGGCTGTTAGGGTTTTGTATAAACCATGAAGAGTTCTGTTCAGAAGCTAGCAGTAGTATGATTCATAAAAATCACCTGTGACATTTTAAATGCAAGGTAAAACATGTAGCAATTTGAGAAGTTGTATCCCTTAGGATTTCATTTCTTGGTGGTTATTTGGTTTTAGCTTGAAACCGCTGTTTGCAATCAGTTCTAGTTGTCAGTGTGATTTGTTTCTCCATGTCTGCATAAAGTTCAAAGCAACAGACACCATCTTGTTGCTTTTCTTATATTTCAGGCATCATTTTCCTGCTTCTCTTGTGCTTTTTGCATCGTGGTCGTGTAACATGTATAATAAACTTGTGGACATACAAAGGCAAAATCCACAGTTATATATGTGCAGAATCTTTATTAAGTTTCTGTAATTGTTGGTTTACTTCTTTGCTCTGCATCTGGTGGTCCCTCGTGTGTGACTTTGAAAGGCTAAATGGAAAATGAGCATAGGTTCTCAGACTGGAATCAAAATTCAGCTTTAGCTATATTTTACAATGAGATTTGATTGCAATGATGACTCCAATTTCACTAGATGGAAAATACACATGAACTACATGTGCACTCACACATTCATTAACACTGCATATTGTTGGACATGCATTGAAGCCATATGATGGCTTGTTGCTTCTTGACTATGTTTCTCAACTTGATTTTGGGCTTGGTTATGACTTTTACTACTTGCCCTGTCATAATCTGAATGAGTCCTAGATTTTTTTGGTAATGCAATATACAACAAAAACTGAATGCTGTCATCATCTGACTTTTGCTTCTTAATATTATTTATTGAGAGTTAATATGTCTTAGATTATCTATTTATTTTGGGGCAGTGATTTATAGTCCTAAGAGGGTACAAAAATCCAATAGACTGATTTTGCACCTTAGGGAAGAGTCAGTTTACTCTGAATATTCGAAACTGTATTGGCAATTTCATGCTTAATCAGTAGTCATCAATGAGTTAGAATAACGAGATGTTTATATTTAATTTAGTAGTATTTTCCCTCTCTCTTCAATTTGCAGAAAATATTTGGCAGGTAAATGGCAAAAGTTAGGAAGGTGAGGCGGAAGTCTGATTCTCCGTACGTAAACCAGCAAAAGAGATTTTCTGAGGAAACGGAGAAGAAAGAATGGGAAGATGCAACTTGCGCGGTCTGTTTGGAGCACCCGCACAATGCCGTACTCCTCCTCTGTTCCTCTTACTCCAAGGGTTGCCGTCCTTATATGTGTGCCACTAACCATCGCTATTCCAACTGTCTTGAGCAATACAAAAAAGCTTACACTAAAGTAACTTCAACCCAATTGAAGGAACCATTGCACCAGAACATAGATGATTTGGGAGATTGCCTCAAAGATGGAAATACCCAAGTACCGGAACTTCCGTGTCCACTCTGTCGGAGCCAGGTGAAAGGGTGGACAGTGGTGGAGGCGGCACGCAAGGATCTTAACCGGAAGAGGCGAACCTGCATGCAAGAGAACTGCAAGTATGTTGGAAGTTACATAAAGCTCAAGAAGCACCTAAGAGCTAAGCATCCAACGGCACGGCCCAGAAAGGTAGATCCTCTACTTGCAGAGAAATGGAAGAGGCTTGAGAACGAGAGCGAACGAAATGATGTGATCAGCACAATTGCAGCATCCATGCCAGGAGCAATTATCATTGGGGATTATGTAATAGAGAGAAACCACAGAGGCTATAGAGGCCTGGAGTGGCTCAATAGAATTCGAGGGCGCAGGTAATTTACTTTGACAATGTGATATTTGCACTTCCGTTTTGAATTCTTTGCACTCTATTTCTTTCTCGTAGAGAAATTGACATAATTGCTCCCTACTGTTTTGGAGTATTTGGTACATTTTGTGAAAACTTCCGTTTCTACTTTCTTGTTTGTTGACCGTGGTTTTAGAAGATAATTGTGTCATGTTTTTTTTTCCCCTTTCACGAATCCTCTAGACTGAAACCATCTATGGCAGTTAAAACTTCCAAAGAAGGGATATGACTCAAATGTCATGCCCTTTTTACTTCACCATATTACAAGCTATGTTACACGGACTCTTTAGAAGTATTGAATTACACGCATCCGCGTCAGACACATATCCATAGGACATGGGTGTAGGTATGTGTCCTACACGCTTCGTTGAACACCTACTTAAAAAAAACATATCCAATCATTCAATAGTGTTAGATAATTCTTTTGTTAACTAATTCAAAGACTTTTACGTGTCCTTTGGTTTTAGGGATTTGACATATCCACCATGTGGGTACGGTATGTATCCAACTGGTGTGTACCAGAGTCCATGTAACATAGATTACAAGCTAGTGGTTTAGGTAAAATATGGCTTGGATGGGTTAGAGGATGTCTTGAACCAGTCTGGTTCACCATCCTTTTGAATGGTTCTCCTGTATGGTTTCTGTTAACATCAGAAAGGTCTCGGACAAGGTTGCCCTCTATCCTCTATACTCTTTTACTCTAGTAACTGAGTTCTTCTCAGGCATGATGCAGATAGAGGTAGAAACTGCTAACTTAAAGCTTTATCAATTACTCTACTTATTTCTTCTATTCTGATGATTCCATTGTCGAAGACACGGGTTTTTTTTTTCCCCTGAAGAACTTGCCGTGATATATCTGATTCATGCATAATATCATAACCTCGCGACAAATTGATACAAAATTTTGACCTCTTAATTGTGGTCAGAGCTGATGCGAGCACAGAGAACTTGCTTCAATCAAATGTTGGGATGGCTGTGAACTAGTATAAAATTTTCCCGGTTATTAAAGAACTATTATAAAAGTTTTAATCTTCTGTCACGAGAAAAATAGTACTCAATATGTATTCTGAACATGCAAAGTTACTGAGTCCCTATGAAGTGGAGTATCCAGGTTTTCGAATGGTGGAGCGAAGCTTCACACACACACACGTGTGTCTGTATGTATCTATATCTATATCTATATCTATATATATAGATACAATGTGACTTAATGTAACAAAAAACAGGATAATAAGATCAGGAGAATCTATTAGTTGGATCGTTGACCAGTCAAATATTTGACTACTAATTAGTAGAAAAAATTACTGCAACTGATTTGAGTGAATAGTGGATCTTAAAAGTTTCAGGTAACAAACAAAGCCATAATAGTGGATCAAAGATAGAATATCCCTGAACAAATTAACGACCTATCAAGGGAAAATAAAATGAAATAAAATAACAAAACAACAGACTATCTGATCATACTCACTCACAACACTCCCTAACATGTTTCTATCAAAGCATCAAACGGCTACAAATCCAAGAACTCTTGCCTAAACATCATCTCCCAGGATATACTATATATATATATATATATATAGACATAAACATCATTAACATGCTTTGGTACAGTTCCAGCAGCCACATGAGAATTCTTTCAGCATACCCCTTAATCTACTCTGCATACACATAACACAGAAGATAAATTTAACCAATTTGAAAAAAATAATAATAATAACTAAGATTAGTAAAATCTAAAGTAAATGTATAGATAGAGCCATTTTACACAAAGGTGAGTTTTGCTCCTCCCACTGCCTCTGGTGTTCTTGCTACTATCCACTCTTTCTGGTCCGTTTGATCGATCTACTTCACTTTGTTCCTCGGAAGCCAAACGTTCGTATCTCCATTGCCTTCTTGTCCCATGAAAGAACCGAGAAAACGAAATCCGAAGCCTCGAGGAAGAAGTTGACCATCTCCATCACTTTTGCTAGTAGGGCATGTCCATTCAATAATGCATGACACAATTATTTTGCATGTAAATTCACTGTATATATATATATATATATATATATATATATATATATATATATATATATATATGTGGTTAGTTTACCTTGGGCTTGGGCCTTGAGTTCATTTTGGGCCAATGTGGTTGTTTGGCATTTCCATTCCTCAACTCTTGAGCATAGGCTAGGAGCTGAGCCCGGCGATCGTAGCCGTTGGTTCTCACCGTCCGGGGCCTAGAGGAAAATGGTCTCGGCTTGATTTCCTTGATGGGATCATTTTTGTGGAGGGAAGGGATTGTCGGGGATTCGACGTAGACGGTGATGATGACTCCATTCATGTTTACATTCTTGTTACTTCTCCTATCTACATGTTCTCTTGCTTTATACTCATGACCATGGTGATGGTTTCTCTCAAAAAACACAGTATGATTTGAAGAGAATAGAGAGCTTTCTGTTGAGTCAGCTTTCAAATTCTCTTTTATTTCAGGCCCATACTATACTTCTAGTGTGGGCCAAGCTCTTCCTATCTGAGATCCAGAATCCAATCTCATTGGATTACATATGGCCCAATAAGATAACCCAAGGGATTCCAGATTTCATTAGGACAAAGTTTGTCATCCCCGCTGATATGATCTAATTCAATTTAGACACGTGGCTACATTTTTTTAAAAAAAAAGATGGAAAAAAATTTCATAAAAACATGAATTAGTGTCAATTTATTTTAAAAAAGATTTTACCCACATATCTAAATTATATTGGATTAAATTAGCGTCAATGACAAACTTTGTTTACATGGGGCAGGACCCAAATATTGTTTATTCAAGATATGATGAAGAGGTGTGTTGCATAGATGGACTCGAAGAAAAGAAGATTAATTTAATATTTCATTACAATGGGAGAAAAAGAAATAAAAAAAATTATGATAAAGTGTGCATGTTGTGGTGAGTGATGAACTTCTATTGAATAAAGTTGTTGCATACAACTTACAAGTGTGACATTGAAAGGAATAAGATTCTATTTTTCATGAATAAAGTGAGAGAATTTCTCTAGTTACTTTTTGCAAGATGTTTTGGAGAATTTTGTGATTGATACAAGTTGAATGCATATGGAGTTGATCAATTATTGATTCTCAAGAGGAATCACATGTCAAGGTCAAGAGGAATAGAAGTTTAAGTAGAAATAAGAGGGTGTGCTCTTGGAAAGAAATTGATGCAATACAATAATTTGAAATTTTATACAAGTCATTGAATTTACATCAATGTAAATAGTAACGATCGGGTAAACCTCCAGTGACCCAGACAGAGAGGATTTGAACCTAAGACCTCATGATAAAGGATCCAGAAATTCTTCCATTCCATTCACCTGTTTAGATTATTTTAGGGTTCATTTGAGGTTCAGATTATTTTAGGGTTCATTTGAGTATGTAGTTTGATTTGGTGTGTTGATTGTTACCTATATATGTTGGTTATTTGTTTGAATTATTGGGAGAGATGAGAGTTAAAAACACATACTAAAGTCATTTTCTACAAGCAGATTAAAGTGAAATAATATAGGTAGAATAAAGATGTTTTCAAGTTTGTCTACATGCATCCACTTCTTTTCTCAAATATTATGTTGTGTACTTGTGGGTGTATCTAAGCCACTTATTTTGCAACCAAATGGTAGGAGGGGCAAAGACTTGATTAATTTTAACTACTTATTTAAATTTATTAAAGTGATCACCGGTATGAAAATTTGGAAAGACCAAAAAAAAAATTATTTGTGATCACCGGTATGAAAATTTATTAAAGTACTTTTAATTTTCTTTGTATAGTTTGAACAAAACAGAACTATTATTTTATTATTTGTGACAAAAGATGAAGATGAATTCGTAATTTAATTTCCTTTCGTATTGAAAATAAAATAATACAAACACAACTATGTTTGTCATAATATTATTATTATTTTGTATTTTCTGTGTTAGTAAATATTCTGTAGAACATATAGGCCCCGTTTGGGAACCATTGTTTTTGTTTTAGTTTTGAGAACCAAAAAACAAGAATAATTTTTGTTCTTGTTTTTATTTTCTCACCCAAAAGAACAAGAACAAAAAACATGTTTGGGGAAAAAAACACATATATTCTCACACAATTTTTCCTCTCTACCACAATTCTTTTTTTTTGAAAAATCCCAAAAAGAACAAAAAAATAAGTTTTTGTTGTTCCCTTGTTTTTTCTACTATTCACGAAAACAGTTTCCAAATTGAGAACAAAACAAACAGTAAAAAAGGTTGCCAAACATGTTCTGTTCTCCTGAACAGTGCCAAAAAATAAAAAACAGAACAAAAACAGAGTATCCAAACACACCCATACTATTTCATTCCGTGTGCATTATGTATTTTCATTTCATAGTGATACAAAACACTAAAAAAAAGTAGTAAAAAAATCATGAAGTGTTTAGAAATACCAACTACTGTAGTTATAAAAAATTAGTAGATGGAAGAAAATTCCACAATAGTATAGAAATTATAAATATGCAGTATATATGTAGGTGGATAACCAAGATTGAACTAACACCCTTCACCACGCTCTAAATAGCGAAATAAAATTGATAGAGGAAAATCACTTAAGTTTATGTGTTATATCACCCTATTATTTTATTATAATTAGATTGGTTATCAGGGATTAAATATATATTTACTGGGTGATTATAAGTCAATCATAAATCAATTTTAAGAGAAAATATTTTGAAATCAATGTTCAGGTGTGTTTGAATTTTCTTCAATGATACCTAAATGTAATCACATATTTTTAGTTTTTGTTAAGTAAAAAGAATTCTATATCTTTTTTGGTTTATAAATGATTTATTTATCGCAAAAATAAGAATTCTATTAAATCGTATACATACATATATATATATATATATGGGAACATTGATAAGGCCATGTTTGATAGGCGGTCTGTCTGGTCTGGTCTGGTCCGGTCTGGTCTAATCTTATTTGGATCCTGAACTTAAAAATCTGTTTGATAAGCGGTCTGGTATTACTATTTATTTATTATAATATTTATTTATTTATGTATTATTTATTTCTTTATTTATTATTTCTTCACAATATAATATATTTTATTAATTTATTATTTATATTATTATTTAATCATTTATATATTAATTTATAAATATATTCTATTTATTTATTATTATTTCATTATTTAATTCATTTTATCTATAAATTATTTATTCATTTTTAATTATTTAAATATATATTATTAATTTATTAATTTATTATTTATTTATTATTATACTCATTTTTTGTTATTATTATGAAGTATTTATTTATTATTTTATTTACTTATTATTTATTATTATATCTATTTATTATTATTATATTTTAAAATATGTTTTATGTAATTTATTATTATTATTTATTCATTTTTAATTATTTACAATTATATTTTATTAATTTATAATTTCGTCCATTTTTATTATTATATTTATTTATTATTATTGTATTCATTTTTTATTATTATTATGTATTATTTAATTCTATTTGTTTATTATTTATTATTTATTTTTAAATATGTTTTATTTAATTTATTATTTATATTATTAATTATTTATTTTTAATTATTTATAAATATATTTTATTATTTATTTATTCTTATATTCATTTTTTATTATTATTAGGTATTATTAAATCATTTTTATTATTTATTATTTATATTTTATTTTAAAAATATATTTAATTTAATTTATTATTATTATTATTATTAATTTATTATTATTTATTCATTTTTAAATATATTTTATTAATAAGACCAGACCGGACCAGGTTGAACTATCAAAAAATCTGGTTTCAAAAACATCCTATTTGGTTCAATTTGGTCTGGTTTCAAATTTTAAGACCAAGTCCAAGCAAATATGATTTGATCCCTGAAAACAAAGACCAGACCAAATCAGGTGGAACCAGACAACCTACCAAACAGGTGCAAGACTGTTTGCTATCACTCAAATTCCATGACAAGATATCATATTAAAAAACCTAACATCTCTCCCTTTCATCAAATTCTGCTACCATTTATTGAGGATAACATTGAACAATTGCAAGGATAAGAATCTATCTTAATTTCCTCGCTTTAACTTTATGTCAAGAAAGAAGCCCATAGAATCAAATGACCCTCCCTTGCTCCATCTATTTAATAGAAAACCATGAGCCAATACGAAAGTGCAAGTCACAAACACAGCCCAAAACCCAATGGCTCAACAAGGGTCTCTCTCTGCTGAAATGGAGACAATGAGCCATGTCCTGAGCCTGGTGGAGGCCTTCAGAGCATTCGATTCAGACAACGATGGCGCGATCACTGTTGCAGAGCTCGGTGGAATCATGGCGTCCCTGGGGTACAACCCAAGTCAACAAGAAGTGAAGGCAATGATGCAGCAAGGAGACACGGACCGCGATGGGCTGCTGAGTGTCGAGGAGTTCTTGGACATGAACACGAAGGAGCTCCAGGTTGGCTGCCTCGCGACGCCGCTGAGACGAGCTTTGGAAGCTCTAGATGGTGAGGGAGAGGAGGCTGTGAAAGCACAGGAGTTGTTTGAAGCCATGAGTAGTATGGGAGTGCAAATGTCTCTGGAGGATTGTCAGGGTATTATTGATTCTGTGGATGGAGATGGAGATGGAGCTATTAGTTTTGAGGACTTCAAACTTATAGTTAGTTCCCTCCTCTAGAGCAATATATATATATATATATATATAACTTTAGAGTGAATAAAAGTAGCAATAATAGGACTTTATGGAGCTTTTGTCCATCAGAATGTTTACACTCTCAATTGAAGAAGCAGTCCTAACATTGTCAAGTAATCAAGGATTAGTACTTTGTAATGCAAGATCCTTTTAGAACTAAATATATAAATTTCAAGAGTTAATGTTTTTTTTTTTTTTTTGATAATTCAAATACATGAAAAAAGAGAAACGACTAGGCAAAGGATTGGGCAAAACCCGAAAGAGGGTGAAAGGCCGAACAAGCCAAAAAAAACAAAACATAAGAATTAATAGGAAAGAAAGCATTTTAACCTGGATAAAATAATGACAAGGGGAGACAAGATCAAACAGCCAAATTCTTAGGATTCATTGATCATATCAGAGCTCGGAAGTGTGAGGCTGCAACTAGGACGACAAATGAGTCGAGCTTAGCCGAAATTTGCAATGTTCAAGTTTGTTTATTTATTAAACGAGCCTAAAGATTGTAATCAAATTTGATTCATTTGTTAAACGAACGAGTCCGAGCTGAGCGCTAATTTTAGTGAATCGAGCTCGAGCATGTTCACAAACAACTCGGTTTGATTATAACATATATTACTCTTACCAATAGCCACCTAGATTAGGTTACTTATTAGAGATTAGGGTTTTTGATAATTTTTAATGTACTAATATTGGACTTGATATGTTTGTTGGAGGAGGATTTTGTCCTATATGAATTAAATTTGTGTAAAGTAAATTGGACTTTAGATATATTAAAATTTTATATTATATATTACATAATATAATAACTTATAATACACACACACATATATATATAAGTAAGCTTTTAACAAGCCTTATTCACGAGCACGTTTACGAGCTTTGTTCGCGAACATTTTCAACCTGAGCTCACACTTGTTTGAATTTGGTTCATTTATGAAGCGAGCTTGAAAAAATTATTCGAACTTGGTTCACTTATTAAATAAACGAACGTGAGCCAAGTTTTTATTAAGCTGAATTTTCGTTATTTGTTGAGCACTTGGTTCGTTTGTAGCCCTAGCTGCAACAATCGATATTGAGTTCTTTGTATTATTAAACTTCACTCAAAAAAGACTAGTGTGAAGGTAATCCTTAATGCATATCCAAGTGGATTCAAAAGGGTTAGTTAATGTTTGCCTTAAAATGTTTATCTTCCTAAAAGAAGAAAGAGAAAATTACTGATAAGTCTTACTTTTGTACATCAATTTTAAATAAGTTCTAAGAATAATTTGGTAACACAATTAAGTTCTACTTTTGAAGTGTATTTACAAACAAGTTCTATATTTCTTTTAATACCAATATTACCCTTTTCTTTTATTACCTATTATTTTTATTTCAAATTGTATTAGTTTTTTTTTATGACTATCATTTTGTTGGAAAGTAATAGTTAGTTTTGTTGATTTTATTTATTTTTATTTGACTATTACTATGTTACAGATTATGAATTACATTGTGTAGTTGTTTATTTCTAAAGTTATACTTTATGGATTAGTAGTGTTACTTTAAAATGAAAATAAAATAAAATAAAAGAGTAAATTTTTAAATAAGATATTTTTGTTATACATATATTAAGTCTATGAATACAAATTTTCAAATAAGATATCTAAAGTTACATATATTTTTTTCTTAATTTTTTTTTGTTCAAAGAGTAAAATTTTAAATAAGATATTAAGCCTATGATTTAATAATAAAATCTCAAGGAGTAATGTGTAAATAAATTATGAATTTACTTATTATTGATAAGTTATTATTAAAGGGTAATATGGGGAAAAAAGTTTACAAAATTTCAAATTTGAACTTGTTTGTAAATATACCTCAAAAGTAGAACTTAATTGTGCTACCAAACTATTTTTAGGACTTATCAGTAATTTTTTCAAGAAGAAATTGCCAAAATGGATGATGATGGGTAAATATTGAAATATAATGAGTTAGCAATAAATGGGCCATGATAGTCCATTGGGTACAAGACAACGGAAAATAATATTCTACTTTGTGGGTACAGATCCAGTGTGGGTCCCATCATCATTTAATGACTGACACTTGTGCACCATATAGTGAGGATTCCTAAATATGAGAGAGAAATGGAGTGGCTATATGCTAGCCATTGGATGATGGTAGGACCCACACTGGATCTATATCCCACACAGCAGAAGATTATTTTCCCAAACAAACCACTCATAAGAGTTGATGAAATCTGAACTAAATTTTTACTTAGATTTTGACCTCACTAAATGTCATATATTTATTGCAACCATGAAGATACTGTACAACCATCCCATCTAAAATGGGTATGAAATTTAAACTATTATATTTTTTCCTATCCAAATTCAAATCACTGTTCATTGACACATACCCCAAGGGAAATTAATCTGCTCCAGTTCAACACCAATTTAGTACTGGCTCTACATACAAAGGAAAGATCTAGACCGTACATGGATGATAGTGGACCCCCTGTTAGAATCTCCAAAATTCCACCAATTTTTTTAAACTATCCGGATCATTGAATTTATGTGGGACAGCACTTAACACCATTTCCTACCCTAAGAGCATCCGGAGTGGGAGAGGATATGGTGTGTGTTAACCACTGTGGTGTGTGGATGTGTTTGGAATGTGGTTCAAATTTGTGGTGGGGCCTACCTACAGTTTACACTCGGAATGCCATAGTTAGCAAGTCGAATAGCGTGTGTTGGACATTTTTTTGTGTTTTTCCTTTTCTTTTATTCTTCGTGGGGCCCTGATGAAGTTTACTTTTTTTATTATCCTTCACATTCAATTCAATTCATAACTTTAATATACAATATATTTTTCTTAATAATTTAATTTAATTTAATTTTTACAAAACTCTTATAATTTTTTGACTTTTAATTTACGTGAATATAGGTATATTATTTTGGCTATGTTCTTTAATCTACAATGCAATATTAGTTTTATAACATTCAATTAATTACTTAATTAAAATAATTATAATTCAATTGAATTAAAATAAAATATATAATTTACATAATAATTTAATTAACTTAAAAATAAGTAATTTTTTTTCATGTGTATTAAATTATGTATTTTTTTTGTATGTGAGAAACTATTAATGTACTTTTTTTATTTGTAGAATATTTGGTAATATATTTTTATTTGCAGTATTTAATATATATATTTTATATAAAAAAATTAAGTAATTAAATCATTTTGAATAATAAAATAACAATAAAGTGAAGTGAAAGATAACACTCCATACTATAGGGCACACACTATCTAAATAAAGTGTAGAGCCACGTCAACACATACTCTCCAAATTGTTGACATGTCGCTACACTTTATTTAGAGCATGAAGAGTGTTGTGTTATGGGCGGCTCTCCACTTTTTGATAAAGTATAGTGTCACGTCAGCAATTTGGAGAGTGGGTGATGACATGACTCTACACTTTATTTGGAGAATGTGTGTCATATGGAGTGGTGTTCTATGTTTCACTACACTTTATTATTATTTTATTATTCAACATTATTTAATTACTATTAAAAATTTTAATATCAAAAAAAATATTAAATACCACAAATAAAAATATATTCTCAAATTTTCTACAAATGAAAATTACATTAATAATTTCTCACATACAAAAAAAAAAATAAACATACAAAAAAATACATTAAATAATTTGACACATATGAAAAAAATACATTACACCATCACACACTGGAAAAAAAACATTAATATTTTACCACATATAATAATAAAATTAAACATCCCCTTGTCTGAAACGCGATGAAATTGCATTTTGTTAAGCCTAGATCCATGTTTTGACCACCGGATTTGGAGCATCATTTGGATTTGTTTCCATCATTTGTCTTTCCCAAACAACTTGCTGATTCTCAATCTCCATTCTTTTAATGTCTTCTTGCTTCTCGATATCTTTTATTTTCATCTCAATCTCCAATCGCTTTGTAACTTCATGTCATATGCCCAAATCATATTTTGTTTTCAATTTCATATTATGAGCTTGGTTTGATCCCTCATTCATCAAATTAAAATTTTCAATCAAAGATGTAGCAAATAAGTTTTGTTGTAACTTATCTTTATTCTACTTACGAACTTTTTTTGATATTTTTTGTCGAATTGGTCGTGAAGTGTCATGCGAATCTTCATCAACAACGAGTGAGTCGTCATCACCAAGGTTTATCGAACCTAGTGTTAATACTCTAGTAGTCAACGAAGTAAATGGATTACTTTGGGTTGAACCTAATGTTGATTGTATTGTTTCATAAAAATCTTCCGGTTGATTCATATCGGGATCTACAGTTCTCTTATTTGCGTTTCTATTGGATTTTTTTGGATAACTTGTGTTGCTGCAAATATCTTGTCATTTCGGAGATTTGCGAAGAAGATTCCAACAGTGCTCAAACTTAAATGGCTCCCCTTCCTGATCCTCATCTAATGATTTTGTTGCCGAATGCTACAAGAAATAAATAATATATTAAGATAAATGTCGATCAAAATATATAATTTATATTAATAATATTAATAATTAAAAAACTTACTGCATCTTCAACGTTGTATCCACTAATGCACTGATCTTGGATTTGTTTGTAATATCCATTAAACTTGTTAACAACTCGCTTAATGGCCGAGAACCGATTTGTTAAACCTACCGTGTTTTAGTGTTCTATGCCGCCATATTGAAGTAGAAATTCAGCATGGATTCGTCCCCAAAATGAAGTAATTTGTTGATCTGCACCCGTTATTGGATCTTTTCCAATATTAATCCATGCTTTACACAATGCTTCATCTTCTAGGGTGGACTAATTAAGCTTATTTTTTCTTGAATTATGCCGGGATTGAGAAGCTTGAGATTGAGATTGAGATGGGTATTAGGACTGAAGCGGGTATTAAGGATAAGATTGGTATTGGAAAAGAGGTGGATATTGAATATTCTGTTGGTATTGGGAATGAGGTAGGTGTTATGGATGAGATAAGTATTGGAAATGAGATGGATTATAGGGAGGAGGTTGGATTTCAAATTGAAAAAAAATTGAGGACTGAAAATCATAAATGAATTGCGATGGTAGTTCGGAGTTATGAGATTTGTTGAATGGAGGTCGAGGATCCATGATGTATTGAAAAAATACAAATTAAAAGAGAAAGAGAGAGAAATGTAAGTTTTGAAAGATAAGAAATTTATACTAAAAGTATACTGATATTTATAGAATAACTTGAAATGTCACATTATTGTACTTCTTCCACATTATTATTTTACATTATTGTACTACATCTACATTATTATTTTACATTATTGTACTTCTTTCACATTATTATTTTACACTATTGTACTACATTTACATTATTGTACTTATTCTACATTATTATTTTACATTATTGTACTTATTCCACATTATTATTTTACATTATTGTACTTCTTCTACATTATTATTTTACATTATTATACTACATATACAGTATTGTATTTCTTCCATATTATTATTTTACATTATTGTAGTTCTTTAATATTATTATTTTACATTATTATACTTCTTCCACATTATTATTTTATATTATTGTACCACATCTACAATATTGTACTTCTTTCACATTATTGTACTATATCTACATTATTCTTTTTATATATTAAAAAATGGCTTCATCATCACGATCTATTTTGGAGTCCGACGAGTCACTTTCTCCACTAAGTTCCATTTCCGATTCTGATGGAGAAGATTTTCTCCATCAACATCAGAAAATGATGAAGGAGTTCATGGAATTGTTATCACTAGAGAATGTCAACGCATTCTTTCAACATCGTAAGAGATAATATATTAAGCGTGATCGAGAGGCGGCAACCCAACAACTATTTGAAGATTATTTTTCCAAAAATCCCACATATCCATTTGAGATGTTTCAGCAAATATGTGTGATGAGTACATAAAGGTTACAGAGCGCACTACCATTGACATCTTGAAGCGCTTTTATGATGTTGTAATTGTAGTATATGCAGAGCGGTACCAACGCGTACCAAATGAAGAAGACATTGCACGTCTGGTTCAAGAATGAAAGGAAAAAGGGTTTCCAGGTATGCTTGGTTCTATAGATTGTATGCATTGGGAGTGGAATAATTGTACCACAGTTTGGCATGACACACACATGGGAAGAAACCGTAAGCCTACCCTCATATTGGAAGCGGTTGCATCAAGAGATTTATGGATTTAGCATGTTTTCTTTGGTCTGACTGGTTCAAACAATGATGTGAATGTCTTGGATCATTCTCCAGTATTTAAAAATTTGATGTCAATTACGTGGTAAATGGTCATCAACGTACAATAGGGTATTATTACCTCTCTGATGGTATATATCCTAAATGAGCAACCTTGATTCAGACGATACCGCATCCAACAATTGGTAAAGAAAAATTATTTGCTAAAAAACAAGAAGTTGTTAGAAATGATGTCGAACGAGCATTTGGCGTGTTGTAGATCAGGTGGGTTATAACGCAAGGGCCAGTGTGCTATTGGGATAAAGAAGACCTGAATAAGATAATGAGAACATACATCATATTGCACAATATGATCATTGAAGATGAGCGCGAACACATATTGGATTGGACACCTCCAAGTGATGAGCCAATATCCCTTTCGCAATACATTCGAAATCCAACAATGTTGGCGGCACATATATCCTGTCGGCTCAAAAAAATTCGCAATAGAGCAAGTAATATTGATCTAAGGAGAGATTTGATGGAAAATTTGTGGAAGCAATTTGGTGATGAAAATGTTTAAGTTGATATAATTATAGAAAATGTACTTTTAATATTATTATGCAAATAAAATAAATTAATTCTTAAAAGTTAAAAGTAGGAGTTTTTTAATTATATTATTTTAATCAATTAATTGAATGTTGTAACAAAATATTGTATTGTACATTAAAGAATATAGCTAAAATAATATATTTTTTATTTTAAATTTATTAAATTATATATTTTTAAATTAGTTATTGAATGTTATAATAAAAATATTGCATTATATATTAAAACATAGTTAGTTAAAAGACTATTATAATAATAAATCTATTTATTTTGAATTAAAAAAAAAAAGATAAAAGATAAAGCAAGCATTTGATGCTTGTTGGAGCTCACCATACAAGTGAAGAGGCTTGTAACATCTTGCATAGGCCCACTATATTTTTTGCACCATTCCATTCACTTTTTACATACACCACTTCGACTTCACACACGCCACTTTACCTCCAATATGAGAGCATCTGCAATGGTAAACTACTTTTAGACTCTCCACTTTCACAAAGTGGAGTGCCATGTCACTCTTTTAGAGTGTGGGGTCCTTTATTTTATTTGGAGTGTGGGTATTGTATGGTATGTGATTGTATGATTCACTTTACTTTATATTATTTTATTATCAAAAAAATTATAATTATTAATAAAATATTTAATATAAAAAATATATTAAATGTCATTAAAAATATAAGATTAAATTTTGTACAAATAAAAATTAAATATGCAAAAAATAAAAATACATTAAAATAATTTAACACACATGAAAAAAAATACATTACACATTAACACACAATAAAAATAATAAACATGAAAAAAAAATACATTACATAATTTAATACACATGAAAAAAAATACATTAACTTTTTATCACTTATAATGATAAAATTAAACATTTCCTTGACTTAAACGAGCTATAATTATCTTTTGTTAAGCCTCGATCCATGCTTTGATCATCGGTGTTGGAGCATCGTTTGGATCTTTTTCCATCATTTGTCTTTCCCAAGCACTTTGCTCCTTCTCAAGCTCCATTCTTTTTATTTTTTCTTGCATCTCGATTTCCTTCATTTTCAACTCAATCTCATATCGCTTTGTCATTTCTTGTTGTACCTTCAAATCTACTTTCGCTTTCGCTTTCAATATTAATTTATTATGCTCAAGTTTCCCTTCATCCAACAAATTGTATTTCTCAACAAATCCTTCAAAAGATTTAGCATATAAGTTTGTTTGTACCTTATCTTTATTCTGCTTACGAACTTTCTTTGATGTTTTTTGTCCAATGGGTCGTGAAGTGTCATGTGAATTTTCGTCAACCGCGGGTGAGTCGTCATCACCAAGGTTTACCGAATTTGGAGTTGATACTCCAGTAGTCAACGGAGTAGATGGATTAGTTGGGATTGAACTCAGCGTTGATGGCAGTTTTTCGAAAAAGTCTCCAGATTGATCAATATAGGCATCAATAACTCTCTTATTTTTTTTCTTTTGTTTTTGCCATTTCGGAGATCTGCGAAGAATATTCCAACAGTGCTCCCAGTTAAATGCCTCCCATTCCTGACCTTCATATAATGTTTTTGCTGTAGAATGCTACAAGTATATTGAGATAAATTGTCAGTTAAAATACATATATAATTATATATTTACGAATATAAATGATTAAAAAAATTACTACGTCTTCAACTCTGTATCCACTAATACATTGATCTTGGATTTGTTTGTGATATCCACTGAATTTGCCAACAACTTTTTTAATGACTGAAAATCGATTTGACAATCCAATCATGTTTCGGCGTTCTGGGCCACCAATTTGAAGATTAAATTCAGCATGGATTCGTCCCCAAAACGTACCAATTTGTTGATCCGAACATGTTATTGGATCTTCTCCAATATTGATTCATGTTTTACATAATGCTTCATCTTTTTTGGTGGACCAATTAAACTTGGCTTTTCTTGAACTAGGTCGGGATTGAGAAGCTTAAGAGTTAGATTGAGATTGAGATTAATATTGGGATGGGTATTAGAAAGTAGGTGGATATTGGGGATGTTGATATTGGAAAAAAGGTGGATATTGGTGATATTGGAAAGAAGGTGGACAATAGGGAGTAGGCAGGGTTTCAGATTGAAAAAAGTTTGAAGACTGAAAATCATATGTAAATTGCGGTGCTAGTTCGGAGTTATGAGATTGGCTAAATGGAGGTTGAGGATCCATGAAGTATTGAAAGAATAGAAATGGAGAGAAATAGTGAGAGGTAATTTTTTAAGCATGAGAAATTTATGCTAGAAGTGTAGCGTTATTTATAGAGTTTTTTTCTTCATCCTAATGGCATATTCTCCTAAATATTCCATATCCTATATCCATTTGTCTTATCTTAATAGCATATTCTCCTAAATATTCCATATCCTATATCCATTTGTCTTCATCCTAATGGCATATGTTCCTAATTATCCCATATTCATTGGCATATTCTTTTAATTATCCCATATTCATTTATCTTTATAAGCTTAATCATCTCTATGGTATATATCCAAGTATATTTCATACATTGCCTCAACTCTAGGAAAATTGCCTATATATTTTCTTCTATGTTTCTATCATCTTCATCTCTATATTTCCACTAACCTATATTCATTCTCATTTCTTTAAATCATATTAAAAATGGCTTCATCGTCACGATCTATTCTGGAATCCGACGAGTCCCTCTCTCCACTAAGTTCTATTTCTTATTCTGATGATGAAGATTTTTTCGATCAACGTCAGAAAAGAATGGAAGAGTTAATGGAATTATTATCGCCAGAGAAGGTAAACACATTCTTCCAATATCGCAAGAGAAAATTTATTAAACGTGATCGAGAGGCGGCGGCGCAACAACTTTTCGAAGATTACTTTGCTGACAATCCAACTTATCCCGCTGAGATGTTTCGTAGACGATTTCGGATGCGGTGAGAGTTATTTGTTCGTATTTTAAATGATATTACTGCACATGATGATTATTCCATCCAAAAAGCAGATGCACTAGGCCGTATGAGTCTTACTCCAATTCAGAAAATGACTGCTGCCATATGTATTCCTGCTTATGGAATTTCAGCGGATCTGTGTGATGAGTACATAAAGGTTGTCGAGCGTATTGCCATTGAAAGCTTGAAGCGGTTTTGTGATGCTATAATTGCAGTGTATGTAGAACGGTACCAACGCGTACCAAATGAAGAGGGCATTGAACGTCTGCTTCAAAAAGGAGAGGAAAGAGGTTTTCTAGGTATGCTTGGTTTTATAGATTGTATACATTGAGAGTGGAAGAATTGCACCACAACTTGGTATGACACACACATGGGAAAAAATCGTAAGCCTACCCTCATATTAGAGGCGGTTGCATCGAAAGATTTATGGATTTGGCATGTTTTCTTTGACATGGCTGGTTCAAACAATGATGTGAATGTCTTGGATCATTCTTCGGTATTTAAAAGTTTGATCAATGGTAGAATGTCACATGTCAATTACGTGATAAATGGTCATCAACGTATAATAGGGTATTACCTATCTGATGGTATATATCCTAAATGGACAACTTTATTGCAGACAATACCGCACCCAACAACTGGTAAAGAAAAGTTATTTGCTCAAAAACAAGAAATTGTTAGAAAGGATGTCGAACGAGCGTTTGGCGTGTTGCAGATCAGGTGGGCTATAACGCAAGGGTCGATGCGCTATTGGGATAAAGAAGACCTGAATAAGATAATGAGAACATGCATTATATTGAACAATATGATCATTGAGGATGAGCGCAAAGACATTTTGCAATGGACACCTCCAAGTGATGAGCCAATAGCCCTTCCGCAATACATTCGAGATCCAGCAGTGTTGGCGGCACACATTTTCGGTCGGCTAAAAAAGATTCACAATAAAGCAAGTAATGTTGATCTCAAAAGAGATTTGATGAAAATTTTGTGGAATCAATTTGGTGATGAAAATGTTTAAGTTAGTGTAACCGCAGAAAATGTACTTTCAATATTATTATGCAAATAAAATATTTTATTATGTCACAATTTTGTGGAATCAATTTTTTTTATAAATAAGATATTACTTTCTAAAAATAAAATAAAAATGATACATTAATATCACAATAACAAAGTTAGATTAGAAACAATAAATAATTACAATAAATATAATTATTTTGAATAAAATATTACATTATAGATTTTAATTTTAATTAATTGAATCTTAGTTTTTAAAATAATTATTTCAATATTATAGTAAATTTTTTATTTTTTCCAAAAGTTATTATAACAATAGTATAGTAGGATATTATAAATATAATTATTGTGTTGTAGTATAGTGCAGTTTTTTTGTAAATTAAAAAAATGAGAAAAGGAAATTTTTTTTGGAGAAGATGTTTTCAACTCTCCACTCCACACGCTATTTGTAGTGTTTCAAGTGAAGAGTTTTATGCTAGCTCTACTAAATGGCGTGTCGCACTCCAAGCGAATTTCCTATCCACTAGGACGCTGTCAGAAAAATGGTGTGAAAAATAATCCGTGCTCCTAATGCTCTGATGCCCTTAAAAGTGGAGTGTGCACCACTCCGGATGCTCTGAGAGGCATAAGACCATAGTGACATAGAGGAAATGTTAGAATGACTACTTAAAATATGATAATTTCAAAATTACTTCATTTTTTTTTAACTAATACCAAATGAAGAAAATAAGAGGAAAATAAATAAATATGACTATACTGCTATATCTCTAGAACCTCTTTGTGAGCTTTGGTAATGGGCCTTATGATCAACATTACTGGGTCCGGCCCACTGACTATTTCTATTTCTTACTGAAAACTGTAAGCCAGTTCAAGGTCCGAATCCGATTAATCCAAAGATTTGATATTCCAAGAAATTGAAGGATAAGAAATCCTCATTTCATTATCTTCACACACAAACTGTGTGAAATTCTTCACTGGAAATGGCTCAAGCACTAGCAACACCTCTTGCTCCCTCGCTCTCTCTCATCTGCAACTCCACCATTACAAACCCTAATTCTCTCTCTGTCTCCCTCTCTTTCCCATCTTCAACCCCTCCCAAGGTCAGTACCAGTTTCATTGACTTTTTTGTAGCTTCAGTTTTCCTAATTTCCAAGTATGTTTGGTTGCTAGGAATATTTGTGGGTTTTTTTTTCCTAGTTTTCCCGGGAACCAAACACCCATTTATCCACACACAGTTACATTGATGTTTTTTTTTTTTTTTTTTTTCCAGTTTCAGTTTGTCTCCATTACCAAATTGTATGGTTTCTAGGCAAATTTTTGGGAAAAAATGGCTAATTTTTCTGTTTTGGTTCGTTTTCCCTCGTTTTCTCGGGAACCAAACAGGGGTTGGGTTTAGGGTTTTGCGTAATGGTTGATTACCCATTTCGATTTGATGTTTGCAGTATCGTGGGTTGAGCATAAAATGCGTCCGTGTTGGAGGAGTGGAGATTCCGAACAACAAGCGAGTGGAGTACTCTCTGCAGTACATCCATGGAATTGGCCGTACCAGAGCGAAACAAATCCTCTGTGACCTAACAATGGAGAACAAGATTATGAAGGATTTGGCCGAAGAAGAACTCACCTCTCTCCGTGATGAGGTCTCCAAGTACATGATCGAAGGAGACCTAGTAATCGCTCTCTCCCTCCCTCCCTCTCTCTCTATATATGTATATATATATAGGGATGCACATATATATATATGCATATTTTTACTCTCTAATTTTTATTTTGGTTTTTGTTGTTTGAGAGAGGTGCGCACAGCACACACATAATACACAAACCCACAGAAATTGACACATTCAATTATTTTCTCTCTAATATGATTTGGGATTATTTTGTTTTGGGTGTTTTAGAGGCATATATATATGTACACACTCACATTTACATTCATTTTTCTCTCTATATTTTTTATATATTGATAAGAATTGTCTCTCTAATGTGATTTGGGTTTTGGGTGTTTCAGAGGCGATTTAATGCGCTTAATATCAGGAGATTGAAAGAGATTCAGTGTTACAGAGGAGTGAGGCATATACAGGGGCTGCCTTGCAGGGGACAGCGGACCAAGAACAATTGTAGGACTTTGAAGGGCAAGAGGGTGGCCATTGCCGGGAAGAAGAAAGCGCCTCGTTAATCGCAATGGGGTTTGTATTCTTGTCTGTAATTGTTTAAATTGATATGAAATGTTATCATGGATGAATCAATTTTCAATGAATTGATCGTGGTCAATTTCTGTGTTTCTGAATTGCATATGATTAATTTGTTTCGTCTCCGTAGAATTGGGGATATAATGGTATATCTGCATTATCATATTTTGCTAAGTTCTTGCACATTGAAGACGTGTGTACTTGGAGACTGGACTACGCTAAATGTGTTTGACATGCATTTCTAAGGTTATGTGACCTTTGAGTTCATTATGTAAATATACATGAAGCTACCTTCTTGTTCAGAAGAAGTAAAGTGGATGAGATGAACATTTTTATGTTATAGAAAGCATACTAATTCGAATATCTTGCTAGTTGTATGTCAATCACAAAATCTCAAAGGGTATTGAAGTTAAATATCTAGCATTGCTCCGGTGTTCTGAGTTCAATTATTTGACAAATTGGGCATTTCTACCCTTACACATTATACCCCGTCTAACATAGCAAGGTTGGAATTGCATATTTTATATCCGGAATCCCAGATGTCCTTGTTTCGTCATTAGCTATTATCTGGACTAATACATTCGTTAGCTTTTTGGTTCATTTTATTTCAGTTATTCATCATCTCATTAGGGTTGATTTGTTTCCATTTTCTTTTTTAGCTCGTACCCCACCTCATTTATTCAAAATTTCAGCCAGAATGTATGATTGTTCCTTCTACTCTCGTGATCAAGGTATTTCAGTTCAATACTCTACTTGTCTCTTATTAGGCTATTCCATCGCATTTGATTTTCTTTAAACTCCTACTTATTGATATACCAGCTTTGGAAGTCCTTTATGAAATACATGGAATATGGCTTAGCATAGTTGTTTCTAAACATGTTGATGGCTGTACAAGGTGTTGGAATTTGACTGAGGCCATTGCAAATAGCATTTTGTGCCTCCTATATGGTAGCCTTTTGTGTGGGGGCGAAATGCAACAAATTCAAGCTAGTCCTGTGTGACGGATTCTTGTCCCACATCATATCGGGGGTCTTGGGTATAAATAGATTAGGAATTAGCCTCACCTAACAGCTTAAACTTTTGGACAGACAACGAAGCACCTAGTTCTTGATAAGTAGTATCAAAGTGTGCCCAATCCTTGATTCGGTGCCACGCCATGCTCCCACCTAACAGCTTAAGTTTTTTTGGTCGGATCGCGAAGCACCCAGCCTGTCACTTGGCTGTCTTCGCTTTCACACTGCGCTGGTTGTTCCAATTTTTTTTTTTTTTTTTTTTTATGTCGACTTGCAATATATTAATGATCAAATTCTTTGTGAATTGTCTTTCAGGGTTGCCTGGATGATTTTGTGTTTGTTTCTGTGCATCTTTAGTGATGCAAATTCTAGATTGGAGTATAATTTTATCAGGCATAAACATGTTCTTATCTATTAGACTTTGAAGTGCTGGACATCTAATTTTAAACAATACTTGACTCCAATTGTGTTCCACGGATGCAAATGATTATGATTTTTTTTTTTTTGGATTTTTCCTTTTCATGTGATTTTCTCCTAATTACCCGGACCAACAAGGATGGTGCGCCGAGGATGAGATTCAGTTTTTTTATGACAAATTTGGTAGCTCCTCCATTTCATATACTTGTTTTTAAGTAAAAATAACTGAAAAACTAAAGTTCTGAATTTCAGCATGATCACCAAAGACTTATTGCCTGCACTTTGCACTTGGAAGTACTACGAATTCTTGAGATCATGTAAAAAGTTTAAATTAAGAAAAAATCTACATTTTAAAATTCATCTCAGTTTGAAACGTTCAAAATAATCTTAGGTTAGAAACCAAAACCATTGGGTTAACTAGAAGTTGTCATGAAATTCATGTAGGTCCCAGGACATTAGAAGAAAATCATATCACTGGGTCGAGTTCTGAAAAAGGATGTACTTATTTACATCTGTAGAACCTACTTGAATGTCAAAGATTGTTTAACAAAGTAGCTTGAGCAGCAGGTTGATCCATGACTGTAAGGAGTCGAACAAATTTGGAATTAGCGTTAGGACTGAGATGGATATAAGTATAAAAGATTCAATGGCTAGGGCACAGTCTCTTTTGCCTTGAAGTTTAGTTTAGACTTGGGTTAGCCTTCGATTTACTCCATGTTCTCTCTTAAATAAGTAAAGCTCGCCCTGGGCAAGACGCCGGGTCTTTCTCTGTTGTTCTTTCCAGCCACGAGAAAGACACACGGAAGTGGTATGCCCAGGGAGCAGAGGATCGAGAATTTGTCTCGATAGGGAACTGTACGATCTTTTCCCCTATTGTATTGAATCAATAAAAAAAGAGGTCAGTGTCACGCTCCCCCCTCAAACTACCTATCACTATCCCACGGGGAATCCCATTTCAGACTCTCCTATTGTAAAGAGGAATGATTCGCGAAATAGCATAATGGCGAAATGACTTATATTGGGATAATGGCCCAAGGATTAAATTATCTAGGATATGGCCCAAGGTTTGGTATATTTGGGGAAACCGGCCCAAGTAAAACATTATTTGGGAGATTGGCCCAAATAATTAATTACTTGGGGAAATAGCTCAAATATGGTTTTCACGCGAGAGCTTGCATTATACAGAGGGAAGTATGAGGGACTGATGTGTTTTATAGCTCGCGTCAGGAACTCATAACCTTATATGCTGCTAGCGTAGCGAGTACTACGCGAAATCTAAGGGAAATGCTTGGGATAAGTAAATAATGGGTCGCGACTTAATTTACACCGTCCTAAGTAAGAGTACTTTAGAGAGGCCGCTAGTATTCAGGGACATGACCAAGGCATGCATGGTTGGTCATGACCCAGCAAAGCTATAACAACATCTTTGGCAAAGGATAAATCAGATCCGCGATGCAACAGGCGCGGATCACAGGGCATGGCGCACATTATGATCCACGAATTCGTTTCGCGGATGATATTGTGCAAGGTATTTATGGTGCGCATTATTATCCGCGCATAAGATTACGCGAATCCGTTTTGCGTAGTCAAGTGCGTGAAATAATACTGTGCACGGTATTTACGCAGGAACTATGTCGCGAGACAGGTGCTGACGTGGCAATAGAATCCGCGAGGACGAAACAGGTGCTGACGTGGCAACACAATCCGCGAAGACTACTGGGCATCCATGTCTATAAATAGATGCGAGAGCTCACTTCAATGGGACTTTTTCCAAAGACTAAAGGAGAGAAACTCCTAGAGAGAGAGTACTTCTCAATTATTTGTACTGGCTATCTTTTCCTCCATTTCTCTTTCATTTCTTTGTAAAGCAAATCAAAAGCGATAAAAGCATCAATATTGTTCTTTGGCTGACGAACTTGCGCAGAAACTATCTTCACATCATCTAAATCATGCGAACCCCTACACCTATAAATATAGGAATGAAGATCTCACTATCATAAATCGCATACTAAAAGTTAGGAAAGTGAACTTGGAAGGTACTATCCAATGAGTCGAATTAAAAATGGAAGAAAAACAGTAAGCTCGAAAGCAGTTCAAGAGCGTCAGTTAGGAATCTGGCAGTTCCAGGTGCCATCGCGTCATTGAGGAGGTCATGTCCTCCAGCCAAGAGGCTAATCAGTCGTAGCTAAGACATCGGCAATAATAAAATTGTATCTTTTTTTTCCCTTATTATTTCATTTAGCCAAGCAATAGACCAACACAACATTGGGGGTAGAGCTGGCAATTTCTGATACGATTATATTTATTGTTATATTTATTTGCAGATTTTTTATGTTTTCTAATTGGTCATGAATTGAAATATATTAATAAACTATTACTAAATGGTGTCAAATTTATTTTTATTTTTCGTGTTGGATTGTGTCAAATTTAAAATATTTGATTTTCGTGTCGAATAGTGTCAGATTACATGATCGACCCTTGGTTCGACACGCTGACACGAATTGTCAGGTTTAATTGGAGGGATGCCAAAGAGTCGTTTAGCCCTTATGCATCAAACGTGCGCCAAAGGGTCGTTTAGCCCTTTTCCAACGTATGACTTGATTCATACCATGCGATTGCGACCTATAGTCACATTTAACATTGGTATTGATCGAATGCAAAAAATTCAAGAAAATTTATTAACCTCTATCTCATTATTCAACCCCGTTGTATCACGTCTTCCACTAATGGTTGAACAAGAAGTTAGAGTAAAAAGGCCACTTGAGACCAAGAAAGCTAAAGGAGTTGAAATTTAGAAGTAGTTGACAAACAAGTTTTAGAGATTTAAGTGGGGGACAAGTGCAACCCATTGAGCATCATTCTTTAGTAGCAAGTCAAAAAGACCATGTTAAAGAGAGACACCCACAAACCCCATGCCAATGCCAACCACCATGCAACAACCTCATTCACCCATTTTCACAACACACACACTCTCTCTTCATGGCTTCTCAAAGGCCATGTTACAGAGGCATTTTGGCATTCTGTCCACCTCCATCAGACTTTATATGTTTCTATTCAAAAACTAGGGTTTGGAGGCGGCCAGCATGTCAAATTAGCTCTGTAAATGATTCTCTGAGAAACCCTTATAACGGTGTATATATATACAATGATATATATGATCATACCATTGTTACATACATATATATATATATATATGTGTGTGTGTGTGTGCGCCATGCATAAGTTGCTTTACTTCTGCAAGTGGATTGGAGAGAAGGAATTTCTTTTGTCCATTTACGTACGGATCAAGGTGAAGGTGAGCCATTTCTCTTTCATGATCCAAATTAAGTTAAATATGAGTATAAAAACTCCTGCCTTCATGATACATATATATATATATATATCCTAATACATATAGATTAAGTGAAATTCACCCATAGTTTTTCTTTTGTTTTTAAAAATAAATTAGGCTGTTGTTTGGGCTCCAATAAGCTTTGAAGTTTGAAACTAAAGACATATAACAAATTCTATTTTAGGGTTTAAGGCAAGTCATCAAAGATCTAAAATGAATGTGAAAATAAAGTTGGTAAATTATGAGTATATTCAGTGTTCATCTCCATCTTATGTAGTTATGCTTCTCTATATGATGGGATGTGAAACTTAGGAATTTGTCATGATTGTGGCGGACACGTGGCGGACTTTTAGAGGCTTTGAGCTCATGGATGGGTCTGTAGTTGTGCATTGGATTCCTAGAAGCATTATGTTAGTGAAGGCGCACTATAGTTAATTTCTGATTAAAATGTTCATCTTTTTAAATAATTGAGTCTCTTTCTTCCAGGACCATTTGAGGTTGAAAAGAAAACTATAGAAATCTTCTTTTTAATTAGTAATATTTTTAGATATTCTATTGAATATATTTGATTAAGCGTATATATAGTTGTCAAAAGATTATAATAATGAATAATTTTATTAGAACATTTCAAATTTTTTATCTTTAATTCTAAAACACAAAAAATAAAAATAAAATTATTGTCGATATTGTAGTCATTAACTTGTAGTCATAAGCGGATAAAAATATGATATTTATTTTATTTAACTTTTTGAAAAATCAATAAACTTGAATTATAGTGTAAATTGATCTCAAATTATATAGGTATATACATACATGTGAATACTATATAATATCCACGGTTTTATACGTTTAATTTGTTGAGGGAATGAACTAGCTAGGGATTGTGGATGTTCTAAAAGACGTGACCAGAAAACATAAAAATTATCTAGATACCATTCTTGTAAGTTCTTTTTTATTCTTTTTCAACAGTTCTAGAGTAGGTACAGGAGGAAGGGATCAAACAAAAAACTAGAAAAATCCACATTCGAAATATCCCCACCAAGAATTGCAAATTGAAATTTTTTTAGCTTGTAGAGCTAAATGTTTAAAATGAAATACCACTCACTAGAAAAGGGCTATCTTAATTTCTTATAGCAAACATAATTAATTACTAATATTTGAGCTATAAGAATTTGGGATTTAGTGTTTCAAGAAGCATTAGGGACATGTTCGATTCCTAATCGATACAAATAATTCGTTGTGACTACGATCACGGACATAGTCGAACTTTACTCAGTCTGTGTGAAGGAGTCGCTTAGCATGGATCGTGGGCAAAAAAAGCCCCAAACACCCCGAATATTGAAAAAACAAATCTGATATGTATTCATATATATATTGTCAAATCTGATACAAATAACATTGTCAAAATATGTATATGTATTCATATATATATAGATCATCATGAATAATCTGCCATTTGTAAACTCATTTGGGGCGTTCATTGCCACTTGGATCAAGCCTGGACAATTGTAATTAATAAATTAATCAAACTAATATTTAACATATTAGAAAATATTTTAGATAACTTAGATTTTTAATTTCCATGCATGCTCATACATGTTATATACGAAGTCTTAGATTCAATGTCAACTAGTGCAAATTTGAAGTTTGACTCTAAGTGCATGTCTGGCAACCGGTGCGGTACGGTATTGGTTTTTGGTTTTGGGTTGAGTTGGGTTTGATGTGATTTTATTTTGAACTAAAATCATGTTTTGTGCAAATGATTTTGGTGTGAGAAAAAGTAAAGCTGAAAAACTAAACCATGTTTGGTAGAATTGGTATGGAATGAAATTTTGTAGAGTTGGTATTATTTTTATTAATAATTTATTTATAATATTTTTGTTTATTATTACTTGATTTTATTTTATTTATTATTTTGAAATATTTATTATTAATTAATTAATTATAATATTTTTGTTTATTATTTATTTGGTATTAATTTATTTATTATTTTTAAATATTTATTACTCAATATTTATTATTTTATTATTAATTATTTATTATAATATTTTTGTTTATTATTTATTTGGTTTTACTTTATTTATTATTTTAAAATATTTATTATAAAATATTTATTTATAATATTTTTGTTTATTATTTATTTGGTTTTACTTTATTTATTATTTTTAAATATTTATTTATTTATTATTAATTATTAATTAATTTTTATTGTTTGGTAACTTTTATTTAGTTATTTAATTTAATTAAATGATATTTTTAATTAAATAAATATATATGTAATATGGTTATGTGTGTGTGTATATATATATATATATATAACACAACACACTCTCACACACCATGGTTTAACATTTTCGCTCCAAACCATGCAAATCATGTCAAGAGATGGTGTGGAAAATCGACCATTTGGTACACCGTGATTTCACATTTTGGCTCCAAAACCAAGCCACCAAACAAGGGTTAGGCTAAACTTTCCACACCAAAACCATAAATTTGGCACTAAAACCATGTGCCAAACAGCACTTAAGGACCTGTTTTGTAACTGGTTTTGGTACCAACTTTTTGATTTTGGTACGAAATAGTGGTACCAACCCATGTTTGGTAAAATTGGTGTTGGTACTACTGTAGCAAACCAATGGTACCAAAACATGACATTTTTGGAACCATCAAGTTTGATGGTTTGGATAGTGCGGACATTGTAGCAAACCAATGGTACCAACCCATGTTGCACCATCTCACTCACACCAAACCAAATCTCATTTTTCTAATATTAATATATTTTAATATTAATATTAATATTTTAATAGTAATATATTTTAATATTATAATATTAATATTAATATATTTTAATATTATAATATTAATATATTAGTATATTAATATATTTTAATATTTATAAATAAAATGTGAAACTATCCCAAATTACCAAACATGGTTTGGTTTTTCAGCATCACTTTTTCTCACACCAAAACCATCTGCACCAAACATGGTTTGGAACCAAAATAAAATCACACCAAACCAAAACCAAAAACTAACACCGCACCGCACCGTTACCAAACGTGACCTAAGAGTTTACTTGTGCTGGACAACTGTGATATTCAACTCAAAAGACACCTCATTCTACTATGATACATTGAGTTAACATTTAACAAATTACATATATGGAGTAATGATCTCATGTTTACCGTAAGAAGATTCATATGTACTTACCTATCACTATAACCGTTAGATACGATTTATAAATTTTAAATTATAATTCTTATATTTATGTCAATCACATCCAACGGTTATTGTGAAAAGTGAATATGAATTTCCTACTCACCAAACAACAATAGAACATTTTCGTATATATATAGATATATTGCCAAACAACTCCTTACACAATATTCTTTAAGGTAGTCAGGTATTTAGCATTTGGTGATAAGAGACATTTATAACGTTGATGGAATAAAGGTAGAAGGTGAACATATTAGGAATATTTTGGGAAGAAAAGAATAAAAATAAAGCATCAGGTGGAAAAATAAAAAATCATTTTGTGAATGATGGGCCACTACAAAATAAAACTTTGTAGAGCCACTTGTGAGGAAAGGTTGCTACTTGGGAAAAAAAATTAACCCAAAGCCCAAAACTAAGTTGAGCCCCAAATAGAGAGTCATGTCTGAGAAAAAAAAAATAGTTGGGCTTAGGTGTATATGTTGTAGAAACTAATGAACCATAAGCTAAGGTGGTCACTAAGAAGGGACCATCTAGTAAATTGGAACCATGGGTTTATAACTTTATATCATTCCAACAACCTTTCCTTAAAATAGATGTAGACATTTTATGCAAAAATTCATGGACTTCTTTACAAGTTGATAAAACTAATTGGGTGGCAATTCTAGTTCCAGTCAAGTCCCTTTCATATCTAATGAAATATTCAAGATCATATGTCTCACCTCTATTATAATCTCTAAGAAAATTAGCTATATATATGTGTGTGTGTGTGTTTTCTGTCTGTGTGTATATATGCACACATATAGCAACAGCTTAATCTACAAACTGTGATTTATGTTCAATCCCAAAGTCATTAGAATTATTACAACATAAAGCTAAAAATTCTTTCTAAAGGCACAACATATTTTTTATATACAAGAAATTGTTACATCTCTCAGATATAAAAAATATCGAATCACCTGATCAATTATTTTTTATTTTCTCAAAAAAATATGAAAACTTTTATTTTTATTTTAATTAGACATTAAAAGTCTGTTTGGTTTGTATTTCTTAAAATTGTTCTCGAGAATTCTGATAACAAAAAACAGTTTTTTAAGAATAATAAAAATAAGTTACTGAAAAAAATATATTTTTATAACTAAATTTTCTAAAAACTGTTTTAAAAAAACTAAACAGACTTTTGTATAATTTTCTAATTTTTCAGTTTTGAAAAAATAGAAAACTATTTTCATAAATAAATACAAACCAAACATACCCAAAAGTTCCAAAGTAATTATACCTTAAACCTTCAAAGTTGCCCATGATAGACTTCAAAGTAATTATACAAGACCACAATGCACAAATTGTAATCTTATTTATGAAAAAAACAAAACAAAAGAAATATTAATAAGGTCTTGGGACCCTATGAGAGAATATGATTAAGCCTACCATTGAACTTTCTAATGTGGTTGTGAAATTATAAGCTCATAAAGGTCTCAATTAATAATTAATTACGAATGAGAAAGGGATGGGACATGAAGAACCTAAAGAATGGTAATGGTTTGGCAATTGTCTCCCTCCAATGAAACCTAATGTTGGATTGATAAAGACCTTTCAATCCCATGGTCCCTATTTTTATTTTATTTTTCAAATGTCACGGCTTGGCCAAGAATATAATTTCTCACTTTTTACCACTTTTAGTTCACTACTATTACTAGTCTTGGGGTTGTTAATTAGCTTCTCTACCACTCCACACCTTATGGTGGACTATAGAGCTTGCTTTTACATATACGTGTGTATAAATCATAGTTTTTTATGTTTTTGTCATTTTCAATTTCACCAAGAACTAGTTCAAAAACTTTAGATTTGAATTTGCTTCGTCTATAGTTTTGAGTTAATACTGATTCTATTTTTTTCTTAAATGACTTTTAATAATTTTTTTCTTGGTCAGAAATTTGAGCAAAGTTCAAATTGAGTTATTTTTAATGCAATATCGAAAGCTTGAATTTAGTTCCCATATTAGAAAAGGGAAAGCGAGAGTGCCTATCGTCTCGTCTTAGTTGGTAAAGTGTCACACAATTAACACCGGAGTCGAGTGCCAAAAATTTAATCTAAAAATTAATAAAATTTATGTTTAATTGGAAGGAGGATATTTAATTTATTTAAAGCAATTTATGAGAAAGAAAGATTATTTACCCAAAAAAATGCAAAAAATTAACAAAGACTATCAAACATGAAAACCCACTTTGATAATTGTTGTGGAAGAAAATTTCGATAATTTATTCTTACTTTTGATTACACTTATTATTATTCTGATTATTATTACTACTTATTGTTAGTATTACTAATATGTAAAATCAACTCATCAATGTCATCACAATTCATCAAAAGCAAATGTGCAGAGAAATTTAAACCTTGCCATGGTATGTCTCAAAGTTATATACCCAAGGATTAATCTGCTCATTTTACTATATTTAATCATGGTCTGATCAATTTAATATATCCAACGTATATTTATAATAACTTAAAAATAATTTAATTAATTGTAACTTCGATGGTATTTGATTGTTATTCGTAGTGCATCAATTAGCGAAACAACAACCAACCACATATTAGTTATCTGTTTAACTCTATCGGTCTCTCTTGTTACAATTAGTATAGGCATTAAAGCAATGAAATACCAATTCTCAGCTTGATTTGTCAAGTTAATGTTCCTTTGCCTACTCATATTACTACCCTAGTATTTACCTTTAATAGTTCAATAATGCTTCAACAACTTCCCCAAGATTGTCAAAAATAAGTTCTTTAACTTCTTAAATAAGAATTTTAAAATGTCCAGTACTTTTGGAACAAAGAAGTTAAAGAACTTATACCTGGAATTTTGACAATTTTGGAGTTGTTGTTGAAGCATTGTTGAACTATTAAAGGTAAAATACTAGAGTAGTAATATGAGTAGCAAACCAATACCATCCTGTCTCTATGTAGGTTAGCTGTATCTAGTAAACTTTGGGACAACATGATTAGGATTTTCCATTTGCTTTTCTAGCACACAATTTTCACCAAAGTTAATGAACCATTATTGCAATCGATATATATAATACACATATACATATAGATATATGAGTGTGATATGAAAGCATTTAATTTTTTAAGTGACCCTGTCCCCTTTAGAACAAGCCTCATGTTGGTTGCACTCCACTTAATTTTGACAATTTTTAGGGACCCCAGAAAATGAATTACATGGTTCAATTTGCACAATGTCACAGAACATTCCTTGGGCAATATGCAAGTTATAAATTATGAGAAGACATGTTTATAGTCATGAGATTTGGATTATAAGTACAATTTTAAAGTATTTATGATTGGATTAATTGGTTTTAGCTCTTTCGTAGCGATTCAATTTAGATTGTTACGTTATAAATTTCGTCTTATTATATGATATGATTTATATGAGTGATAATCGAAATAAAATATCAGTATTACATAATGGTATTAACATTTTAATAATATAAAACAGTGTTTGGTCACACTTAAAAATTGAAAATATTAGTAATAATACAAGAGAATGATCAGTCACAATTAAATGCATACATGAGACTAACATGTTATAATAGTAACCTTCTCTTTTACATGCATTAAATCAAAAATATTTTTACCTACACTTGACTCACTAAATTGTAATTAATTAAATGTGGGCCATCAAATTTATTTGATCATGACATGAGTGC
This sequence comes from Cornus suecica, assembly GCA_963922005.1. Taxonomy (NCBI): domain Eukaryota; kingdom Viridiplantae; phylum Streptophyta; class Magnoliopsida; order Cornales; family Cornaceae; genus Cornus; species Cornus suecica. The sequence goes on along the minus strand of OY998246.1, from coordinate 12,394,010 downwards.
AAGGCAACCACCTACTTGCCACTGCCACACTTTGAATTAGTAAAACAAATATTTATTGCAATAACTGTACTGTTGCATTATCTATTCCCCAAAATATAATAAAATAATTTCTCATGTGTTAGTGTTCCTATGACTCTCTCATTTTGCATCTTTTCAAAGTATTTCAAACCAAATTAGTGGCCTATTAATGACAAATTCTTGACTTTTATTCCCCTGTCTTTAGTTAATTATTTGTATCCTTTTTGGTAAAGGTGTCACCAATCATGTCCTGTTTGGCAGGTGGTTCGGTTCTAACTGATCTGGTCTGGTATTGTGTTTTATGAGATCAAACCATGTTTTGTAATATTGGTCCCAAATTTCTGGTTAGACCAAGTAAGATCAAATCAGACCAAAATAATCTCATTTCAGACAAAAAAAAATGTGGTTACTGGTGGTCCGATCTAATCTTATTAATAAAATATATTTATAAATAATAAATAATAATAATAAATTAAATAAAACATATTTTAAAAATAAAATATAAATAATAAATAATAAACAAAATGAAATAAATAATACCAAATAATAAAAAAAAATGAACATAATAATAATAAATGAATACAATAATAATAAATAAATATAAAAATAAAAAATGGACTAAATAATAAATTAATAAAATAAATAATAAATTACATAAAACATATTTAAAAATATAATAAAAATAATAAATAATAAACAAACTAAAATAAATAATAGTAAATAAATAAATATAATAAATAATAATAAATAGATATAATAATAAATAAATATAATAATAAATAATAAGTAAATATAATAATGAATAAATAATTCATAATAATAATAAATTAATATTAAATTAATAAAATATATTTTTAAATAATTAAAAATGAATAAATAATTTATAAATTAAATAATGAAATAATAATAAATAAATAGAATATATTTATAAATTTTTATATAAATTAATAAATTATAATATAAATAATAATTTAATAATATAAATAATAAAATATATTATAAAGTGAAGAAATAATAAATAAAGAAATAAATAATACATAAATAAATAATAAATAAATAGTAAGACCAGACCACTTACCAAACAGACTTTTCTAGATCAGATTAAACCGGACCAGACCAGACCAGACCATACCAGAAAGACCGCCTACCAAACATGGCATCAATTGTCTCTTTGAAACCCTAAGGCCATGTTTGGTAGGTGGTTCGTTCCAGCTGGTCTGGTCTGGTCTTGTGTTTTATGGGACCAAAAATATAAAAAATTGTATGAGAAGATGGTTCAGTTTTTTTAAAACGTTTTTCCAAAGTTCATAAACTATTTTTAAAAAAAATTTAAATACTGTTTAAAATAAATTTTTTCCCTAGAAAGTCAAAAATAGCGTTTGAAAAGTCAATTCAAATATGACCTAAAAGAGATATAGCATTAGTGACACAAAATTTGTACCACAGTTGTCTTATTTAAATGCATTATGTCATTATCAATTTCACAAGCACTTACAATTTTTGGAAACCACTTGCTATTAGCATCCAAATTTCTTATTGCAATCCTTGTCAATTTTTAATTACAAATTTCCAATATAGCATGGAAAGGACAATTTTGAGGGAATGAGGGGGGGAAAAGAGCTACAACTTACTTATTGAGTTAGTTTGGCTTAACCATTGAGTAATGTTTTAAATGATGTTTGTTATTGGATTAATTAAAAATTGATAAGGGAGTAACTTTAGATTTATGAAAGAAGGAATAATTCCATGTTTTAGAGGGTAAGATTTGTGGAAGGATGATAATTCTATATATGTTTTAGAGGGAAAGAGTTATTAAAGTCAAATAAACAAATTTTGGTAGAATTTTCATTTTTTATATTGATTTGGTTTCACTTTCCACGTAAAATGTTGCCCAACATAAACCTCTACATTGTTCAAGTAAAAGAATGGGATAGTTCTTTTTAATCCAAATTTTAATCAAGGATAGTTCTTTTTTAAAATTATTACAACTATCTTTTCATATATAAATATTGTTTGGATAAATTTCAGTAACACCCCTTGAGGTTTGATATTATTTCACCTAGATACAAATTTTGATTCTAACTTTCAGTAAGACCCTAAATCACTTTTTATCACTTTTTGACAAACAAAATGACAATGCTATCATTTTTCACTTTAGTTAAATTAAAAGTAACTTGTTCAGAGTATAAAATAAGTAAAATATTTTAAATAAGTATTAATATTTATTTAAAATAATCTAATATATAAAAAAAATTAAATTTATTAACACTCATGATACAAGCTATAACTAATTAATCATAATTGCACAAAGCTCCATTGTTTAACATTTATTAACACTAATTCAAGAGATGAAGTTGAATTTATAATTTAGTTAAGACTCGTAATTTATTAACACTAACTTCAAAATTTAGCTCAAGTTATTTTCAATTGCATGAAAAACTCAAATAATTTCAAAAATTAGTAGACCAAGGTGTAAAAATAGATTAACTTGGATAATAAATAAAATATATGTTAATAATTTTAATGAAATTAAGACTAATTGAACTTAAATTGTTAAAGAAGTATTAATATATAATTTTAGTCAGTATACGCTTAAACAAGAGTATTTTACATATTTATCTAAAGTCAAAGGGTATAAATGATATTTTACATGTTAAAAAGTGATTTCGGCAGGGTCAAAGTTCGTTTTTGATTGAAATATGGTTAAATCCAAGGGCCTGTCATTGAAATAACCCATATTATTTAGGTTTACTGTTATTTTCAAAATAAATGGCATTCTTTGTTTTTCATTTCATTTTTGTTTTTAAAATACAAAATCACAATAGTCGGAAAAAACATGGAGTATTTTGGTGAATCTAGTTCACCTACCATTTGGAGCTATGGATTTTTAAGTTTTTCAATTTTTATAGGGGAAAAAATTATTGAAGTTGATTGTGTTATTTGTAAATTTTGTTTACTTGCTTCCACGTATCAAGACTCAAGAGTGTCCATGAGTTTTTTGTTTTTTTTCCGTTTTTAATCAATCAAAATGATTGTAATGTTGATTCCGTTAAATTAATACTCTAATTTTTATTTTAAAAAAAGAAGAAGCAGATGATTCCATAAATAGTCAAATAGAATTCACTCTTCTTGTGAAGATACATAAAATAAGAGTCGTGAGCTTTTAATCCTTTATTATATGCATATAGTGCGTATAACCTCTAATAGTTCTTTAAGATCTTATTATTTGAAAATGTGTGTGTATTGCCTATATTGTGAAGTAAATTGTCTGAAATACTCTTAATATAAGTTTTTCTAAAAAAAATAAATTAGAATTATATATAAAAAAATAGAAAATATGTTTATAAAAAATATATTTAAGAAAATCATCAACAAACTAATTACAAATTTATTTTTCAAAAATATTAAAATTATTTTGTTTAAAAAAATTAAGCCAATTTCTTTCAATATTTTTATTTATATTTATATTTATTTATTTTATTTCTTATCATTTAATTAATTAATTAATATTTATTTATTCATTTTATTTATTATATTATATCATATTTCATTTATCAATTATTTTATTTATTTTTAATCATCATCAAAATAATTAATACAAGTTTTTTAATCATAAAACTCAATTGTTTTTCTTATTTTTTCAGAAAACAAATATTACAGTCAAATGGTCACTTTTGTCCTTCCTTTTCATTTACGACATAAATGTTTTGGTTAATTTATTCATCAGCCAATCCACTAGAAATTATGTTTGGTGATGATTTAGGTTTGGGAACTATTATTTTTATTTTTGTTTAAAAGAAGAAGAACAAAAAATATGTTTGAAACCAAAAAATATATATTTATTTTCTCTCTCTGACACACACAAACACAAACACGATGCTCTCTCTCTCATAGTCGTCTCTCTCTATCTCTCACGGTGGTGGTGGTTTTCAAAGGGTGTTAGGGTTTGATTGGGGGTTAGGTTTCTAAGAAGTGTTGGTGGTGGTGGTTGATGGTTGTGGGTGGTGGGTGGTGCCGATTGGTGGCATGGTGGTGGGGGAGAGGAGAATGAAGAGTTTTTTTCATGTGTGTATATATATGTGTGTATTGAAGGTGGTGGTGGTGTTCGTGGTAGGTGTTGGTGCTTGTGGTGGTAGTGGGGTGGAGCGGGTGGTGACGTTGGTGGTGGTGGAGGAGGAGAACGAAGACGTTTTTAATTTTGCGATTTTTTTATAGTTTTTATTATTTTTTTTATGAAAATCTCAAAGTTAGAACAATAAAACATATTTTTCTTGTTCTTTTGTTTTTTTGCACTATTCAGCAGAATTGTTTCCAAAACAAGAACAAAGTGAACAGTAAAAACTCTCCCAAACATGTTATGTTTCATGAATAGTGCCAAAAAACAAGAACAAAAACAAAAACAGGTCTTTCCAAACGGAGCCTTAGTAATAAAACTAAATAAAAATGACAATTATTAACACTAAATAAAAATATGAATTATTTACACCAATAGTATTATCACCAACTCCTTTCTATTATTATTGCTCATGTCACTAAATTCACATTGTATTAACATATTTATATAACAATTCTTGCCTTAACCTAAGTTACCAACAAGTTCAAAAATATAATTTTTTTACGAGTATTACTAAAAAAAGCTACAACTAGTAGGTCATTACATGCACTGTCACAAACGGCTAGTGTATCTATAATAATCAAAGAGACCATCATAGAATAGAAATTGAAGATAGTCTCGCTTTAGTGGTGCAGAAATAGGTTGACCTAAAAATGATCAGAGATCAAAACCAAATCTTTGGTACATTTGATATAGTAATTAATAGATTCTTTTGGCTACTTTTTAGGCATGCAAGCTCTAGCTCTCTTGTGCCAGGTCTATATTGCAATCCCCAACCTCAGTGACTACTAGGTCATCCACCATGCCCATTGGTCTGTTTGAGAAATGTGCAATTTTCTATTTTATAAATATATATTCAATATATATATATATATATATATATTACCATGCAATATATATTATACTCTTTTAAGTAAGATGAATCATGAAGCAAAGATGGAAAATATTTTTTAATGGGGATTTTCCTTTCAAAGTAAATTGACTTACCAAATTTCACATATTGACTTTGAAAATATTACATCGCGACCTTCTATCAGTTATTATAACATACCCTAATGTTGCGTTTGGTAACGGTTTGGTGCGGTGTCAGTTTTTGGTTTTGGTTTTGGTTGGGTTGGATTTGGTTTGGTGTGGTTTTATTTTGTTTCCAAATCATGTTTGGTGCAGATGGTTTTGGTGTGAGAAAAAGTGATGCTGAAAAATCAAACCATGTTTGGTAACTTAGGATGGTTTCACATTTTATTTATAAATATTAAAATTTTGTAATATTAAAATATATTAATATACTAATATATTAATATTAAAATTTATAATATTAAAATATTTTTATTATATTAATATTAATATTAATATATTAAAATTTATAATATTATAATATTAATATTAATATTAATATATTAATTATTAATATTAATATATTTTAATATAATATTAATATTAATATATTAATTCTTAATATTATAATATATTAATATTAAAATTTATAATATTAATATTAATATTAAAATTTAAATATTATATTTGGTACTACGGGTTGCTACAGTGCTACAGTGGGTTGTTACAGTGTTCGCACCATACAAAACCATCTACTTTGATGGTTCCAAAAATGGTGCCATTTGGTGCGCTACAGTAGTATCAACCCCAAACTTACCAAACATGGGTTGGTACCACTATTTCAAACCAAAACAAAAAAACTGGTACCAAAACCAGTTACAAAACAGGGCCTAAAGTATTATGGTGTTTAAATAATGGGTAAAGAGCTTTAAACCATCCTTAATTTTACTCTTTTTTTTTACTATACTCCTTCAAATAAATTTAACCCCCTAAATTTTTATTTTTTTACACCATGGGCTTGCTCTCCAATTTTTTTATATTTTCATCTTACATTTAACCCTCTTATAGGGTAAAGTGCAAAAAACCAATTTGCCCCAATCTATTATAAAAGATTATCATATCCTTACTATTATATTTCTTAATTCTTTAAATTACAAAAATATTATTATTTTTAGTTAGAATATTAATTATACCATTTACCTTTAATGTATTAGACTAAATATACTCTCAAATGCTAAAAACAAATTTTTTATAAGTTTTAATTATTTTATTTATAAATCAATTAACTTGTTATTAAATTTTAGTTTGATTTAAATCATAAAACTCATTATCCTAATTAATTTTTTTTATGTCAAATGAAACTTTCTTTTCATAAAAATATATTCATAAATAAATCATAAATTACTTAATAATAAACACCTGTTAATTTTCTCATGTTATATATATATAGGGATGACAATGAGTGCGGTTCTGGGCAGGTGTACCCTGCCCCACCCTAACAACATTTAAAAAATTCTCACCCCATCCCTGCCCAAAAATCGGTTAAACGGGGTGAGAGGTCACCCCGTCCCTGTGACCGTCCCCGTCCTCGTTGGGTTTTTTAAAACCGTTGGGTGTCCGCAGGTACCCGCTAATAACTAATTTTTTTTTAATATTTCACTTTAAAATTAAACAATTCCACAAAATCATATACTTAAAACACGAAATTCAATATTATAGAAGCTAAATAAACATCAAATTATCCAACAGTCCAAATTATAATACATTTTACGGAAAATAACAACAACAAAGAAGTTTATCCAATATTACGTTCACTTCAATCTAGGCAAAAAAAAAAAAAAAAATTTAGGATTAGTGGGTTACACATATTTTTTATTCTAATATGTCTAAATGGGGCGGGGACACCTAAAACTGTCCCCGTCTCGTTTATGTGAGGGGTTTTTTCCCAATATCATCCTCACTCATATAGTATAAACGGGGCACCCAAAACCGTTATAAACGTGGCGAGGGGGGTGGCAAATTGTCATCCCTATATATATAACATGAGAAAATAAGTATACCGAAGATTTCTATCCCAAAAGCTCTTTTCGGTAAATCTCTTGTTCTTTGGTACTACCTTTGACTTTCTGGGTTTTAGCTTCTATAGTTGTTTAAAGCAATTGTCTACCTAGGGTTTTCTTTTTCTTTTTTTTGTTAAATTTAGCTCTTATTGAGAAATAAAGACCATTACTAAAACACCAAACATTTTTCTAGGAAATGACTTCAGTGCCTTTTGTACACACAGAAATAGACAATAAAATGGTGGTTGCAAAGGTATTCTTTAAAGATTTAAATGTTTAAATGGTATCCCTTTAGTTGATTTTCTATATTTTTTTGGAAAAAAAAAAAACAAAATCAAGTGTTGTATAATTTGAAAGATGATAGACATGGGATGTGAGAGGAACAAGATTTAGGTCCAATTACATGATATGATTTTCAATACTTGGGGTTTTAGATTTAGATATTATCATTTTTTTAATGTTTTTGTCTTCTTTCCGTTAATGAGTTTTATTTGCTTCTTATTATTTTGGTGTTCATTATCTTGTGTTGGATGAAAACTTGGTAGGTTCTTTGGTTAAATATACAATTAGGGCATTTGAGTGCATGTCTATACATTTGGTAGGTTATATGAAATTTTCAAATTTCAATGCATTGATGATCAGTTTAGCATGTAGAGTACATGCTAAACCGAAATATATATATATATAACATGAGAAAATTAACAAACGAACTATCTATATATATATATATATATAACATGAGAAAATTAACGGGTGTTTATTATTAAGTAATTTGTGATTTATTTATGAATATATTTTTATGAAAAGAAATTTTCATTTGGCATAAAAAAATTAATTAAGATAATGAGTTTTATAATTTAAATCAAACTAACATTTAATAATAAGTTAATTGATTTACAAATAAAATAATTAAAACTTATAAAAACAAAATTAGCATTTGAGAGTATATTTAGTCTAATACATTAAAGGTAAATGATATAATTAATATTTTAACTAAAAGAAATAATATATTTGTAATTTAAAGAATTAAGAAATATAATAGTAAGGGTAGAATAGTCTTTTATAATATAATTGTGGCAAATTGGTTTTTTGCACTTTACCCTATAAGAGAGTTAAATGTAAGGTGAAAATATAAAAAGTTTGGAGGGCAAGCCCATAGTGCAAAAAAATGAAAGTTTAAGGGGTTAAATTTAGTTGAAGGAGTATAGTAGGGAAATAGAGTAAACTTGAGGGGATTTTAAGCTATTTACACTTAAATAATTTGTTAGGTTATTTACACTAACACCCCCTAATATTTGATGAAATTACAGTTAGATGCAACGTTCAAAAAATGTATTTCAATCGCTCTGAGGTTTGGAAAAATTGACAAGCACCCCTAACCACCCAATTCCCCATTTGACACACACAATGGAAAAATCATTTTTACTCTTTGACTTTTATTTTCAACCACACCATCTATATATTATTTTATTTTTACCTTTGGTCATTACTTTGATTAATTAAAATAACACTTCTATAAAACTAATCAATTGTACTTGATGCTATATTTGTTTGTGCAAACAAACAATAATATTAATTTAATAATTAAGAAATACATAATTGTTTCAATTTCATCATGCAACTAAGAAAAAATAACTCAAATATAAAAACAACACACAATGTTAAATTTACATAAGTAACATGCAATTGAACAAAAGTCCTCAATTTAATAATAGAGTTATTTACAGTGACACCCCCTAAGATTTGCTTAAATTACAGCTAGATGTAACATTTGCATTTTACAAACGATTATTCCCCTAAGGTTTCAAAAAGTTAACAAAGAACCCCCTAGGCACATGAATGACCATTTTTGCCCTTGATAAATTACTTAATTAGTTGATAAGTTGATAACATATTTTATTTTTGAGATGAATGTAATGCATTTCTACTTACATTTCATAGTGATTGTAAAAACCAAATTCTTTATTTTAAACACTTTTTATAGAGAGAAAATTTATTTGTAAACTAAATTCATAAATTTATATATATATAATATATATATATATATATATATATATATATATTATTATAAATAAAAACTAATTCAAATAAATTAAAATCTAAATGTGCATGTTACACTATACTATTAATAATGTTGTGTGTTAAGTGTCTAGTTAAAATCTTGAAGCACTCCGCATGCTAGACTAACTTTAATCAATAATATTTTTCTTTAATGTAACTAATAATTTTTTCTTACTATTTTAATTTTTATAGTGAGTGCATGCTTATTAAACGACCCATATATATATATATAGAGAGAGAGAGAGAGAGTAGGTTCTACTAATGTGCATATTTGCATACATCTATAAAAAAATATAACTTCTTATTATTTTAGTTTTGGACAATACATTATACTAATAGGTTTTTTTTTTACTATTTTAATTTGTATAGTAAGTGCATGTTTATTAAACAACCGAAATGTTTTATTACTTACATAAAAAAATATTATTGATTAAAGTTAGTCTAGCATGCGGAGTGTTTCGAGATTTAAATGAACATTTAACACTTAACATTATTAATAGTATAGTGTCACATGCATAATTAAATTTTAATTTATTTGATTTAGCTTTAACTTAATAATAATAATAATATATACATATATGTATATAAATATATGAATTTAGTTTATAAATAAAATTTATTTATACAAAAAAGTGTCTAAAATAAAAAATAATTTGGTTTTATAGTCACTATCAAATGTAAGTAAAAGGGCATTAGAGTTATCTCAAAGATAAAATATATTATCAACTAATTGACTAATTTATCAAGAGCAAAAATGGCAATTCATGGGCCTAGGGGGTTCTTTGTCAATTTTTTGAAACCTCATAGCGGTTGATCGTTCGCAAAATACAAACATTGTGTCTAACTATAATTTAAGCAAACCTTAGGGGGAGTCACTGTAAATAACCCTTAATAATATTTATTTGTGTCAAATTTCAATAATTTATTACAATTAAACAAAAAATTTCAAACTTTCAAATCTAGTGGGGTCAAATTTCATTAAGACAATAAATTTATATGTAATAAAATTAAAAATTCTAATATAAAACAAGTACATATGGTCAAATTTTATTTATTAATTCAATTAAACAAAAATTATTAATTTGTCAATACTAATTAGATGATCTATTTTAAACCTTATTGCAATAAAATAAAATAAAAAATAATTTCAAAATATTAGATAAGATCAAATTTCATCAAGTACAATTAAATAAACAATCTCAAGCTATCAACCCTAGATGTATAAAAAAAGAATTAATCTTAAATAAAAATTCCAATATCACCTAACCTGTCAAATTTCATTAGGACAAAATTTCATGTATTAAGTGTAGTTAAATAAAAAGATCGAACATGCCAACCTTAATCGAGTGAAATTTATTCAATTAACTCTTAAAAAAAATTATTCTCAATTTAAAAAATAATAGAGTATTCCAATTAAGGTCAATGAATTGAGTGGTGTAAAGTTATATAATTGAGAAGGGGTATTATAAATATTTAACGTACCTAATATTTTTATAATTCATTCATTAATTTTATTTAAGGGTATTATTGACGTTTCATGTAGTTAGGGGATATTTGTCAATTTTTCTAAACCTTAAGAAATGATCAAAACATATTCTTCGTTGTATCTACAGTAATTTTTCCAAATCTCAAATGGTGTCAGTGTAAAGAATCGTAATTTGTTTTTATTTAGATTTTTTAGTAAATAAAAAAGTGAGAGTTTTAAGTAATCTTTCATCATTAGAGATTGAAAAGTAACAGTCTGATGATGCTCAAGGAGCAAATTGCAATGATTTGATAGTTAAGAGACAAATTTGCTAAAAATAATAATTCAGAGAGTATATTACAACATGTAATAAATAGTTCAAGAGTTTTTTCCACCTTTATCTTATTCTTATTTTACCATAATAATTATCATAACAATAACAATTATTGTCAAAATATCATTACAACAAACAAACAAGTGTCATGCATCACACAAAGTATTAAAAAAAAGGATAATTTGCAGCCACACCCCCTGAGGTTTGCATCTATTCCATCTAGATGCAAATTTTCGGAATTTTGACACAAACACCCCCTGAGGTTTGGTTTTGCTTGCCATGATACCCCAAATGACGAAAATACCCTTCACAAAATTCCAAAATATTAAGGGTAATATGAAATGACCTTTATGCCCCAACCCCAAATATATAAAATTTCAAAAAACATATATATAAATTCGAAAAAATATATAAAATTCGAAAATAAATATTTAAAATTTGAAAACAATATATAAAATTAGAATAAAATATATAAATTTCGAAAAATATATATAAAAAATTCAAAAAATTATATAATTTCGAAAAACATATATCAATTTATAAATATATATAAAAAATTCAAAAAAAGATATAAAATTTGAAATATATATATAATTGGAAAATATATATATAAAATTTGAAAAATATATAAATTCGAATATATATATATTTCAAAAAAAATAAAAAATTCAAAAAATATATATTTTCAAAACCAAAATTAAAAACAATTATATAATTTCAAAAAACATATATAAATTTCAAAATATATATAAAAAATTCAAAAAAATATATAAAATTTGAAATATATATAATTCGAAAATATATATATAAAATTTGAAAAATATATAAATTCGAATATATATATATATTACAAAAAAATAAAATTCAAAATATATATATTTTCAAAACAAAAATTCAAAAAATTATATAATTTCGAAAAACATTTATAAATTTCAAAAAATATATAAAATTTGAAATATATATATAATTCGAAAATATATATATATATATATATATATTTATTTTTTGAAAATTATATAAATTCGAATATATATATTTCAAAAAAAAATAAAAAATTCAAAATATATATATTTTCAAAACAAAAATTCAAAAAATTATATAATTTCGAAAAAAATATATAAATTTAAATTATATATATATTGATTTTTTTTTATTTTTTTTGAAATATATATATATATATTCGAGTTTATATATTTTTCAAATTATATATATATATATATTTTCAAATTATATATATATTTTATATTTTATATTTTTTTTTGAATTATATATATATTTTTTGAAATTTATATATGTTTTTCGAAATTATATAATTTTTTGAATTTTTTTTTTAAAATATATATATTTTAATTTTTTTTTTGAAATATATATATATTCGAGTTTATATATTTTTCAAATTTTATATATATATTTTCGAATTATATATATATTTCAAATTTTATATATTTTTTTGAATTTTTTATATATATGTTGAAATTTATATATGTTTATCAAAATTATATAATTTTTTGAATTTTTTATATATTTTTTGAAATATATATATTCGAATTTAAATATTTTTCAAAATATATTTATATATTTTCGAATTTTATATATATATTTTTATTTTATATATATTTTTCGAATTTTATATATTTTATTCTAATTTTATATTTTTTTTTTCAAAATTTAAATATTTGTTTTCGAATTTTATACATTTTTTTGAATTTTATATATATTTTTGAATATATATATATGTTTTTCGAAATTTTATATATTTGGGGTTGGGGCATAAAGGTTATTTCACATTACCCTTAATATTTTGGAATTTTGTGAAGGGTATTTTCGTCATTTGGGATGTTATGGCAAGCAAAATCAAACCTCAGGGGGTGTTTGTGTCAAAATTCCGAAAATCTGCATCTAGGTGTAATAGATGCAAACCTCAGGGGGTGTAGCTGCAAATTACCCTAAAAAAAAACTATTTTACAATCTATTTGCAAATGAAAATGGTCCAGAGTTCCCAACTTGCAAAAGTAAAAAAATAAACAATTTCATAATCAGTTAAACCTTGGAGAGTGAAAGTAAAATTAACCCCTTAAAGAAACAACATGTTAATAATTACGAAGTTAATTTTATGATATAATTATGAACGATGTGAATGATAAGTAAAAATTCAAGTAATGTTAAAATTAGAATTTAATTAGTTAAAAAGTGAGTTAGAACTGAAACTATTCAATTCAAGACTTTAGTATCTCGTGATTAAATTTCAGAGCATTGTCTCAACGTATTCGATTATTTTGATCCCACATGTGTTGTTAGATCTCACATCACATCTACCAAGAGTCATAAAAAGAAATAACTGATGCTATATGTATATATATATAAATATATCATGCATAGAAATATATATATTGCAAGAATAAAAAGAGACTGACCCGAAATTTCAATAGTAACAGAAGAACAGAAATAATCCGAGCCCTGTGTGATACCACAGTTTCCTTAAGGCAAAATTGCTCCCTCTACGGTGCTTAAGGAATCCGAACAAGTTGCCTCCCAAGATAGAACGGATTTCGCCTTCACTGTTGCAGCACTGCAAGGATGAAGACCAGCGAACACAAATACTGTGTTTGTACCCCGAACTTTTGACCAGACTTATCTTTGTATATGTTGTATATGCGTATGCAGAGGGAAGAGAAATATGTATTTCTGGCTGAGTGAGAATTAAAACCTACGTATATATAAATGAACTGCAACCTATAGATATAGAGAAGAAGAGGTGTTACAACTGTAGTTGTATCCATTCCAATGGGTGCTAAAACAGTTTGTGTTATAACTATAGTTGTATCCATTCCAATGGGTGCTAAAACAGTTTGTGTAAAACTGTAGACGTATCTCTTCAGAAGAGATATTTGCAGTTTTGGCAAAAAATAAAACTACATTGGGTAGAACCGACGACCCACCCCGACCACGGCCCGGACCGGGCGGGCGGCGCGCGCGCGTGTGTGGTTAGGCTAAGATTTGCATGGTTCATGCATGGTCTAGCTCTCCTCCCATGCCTCTAGTTATTCAAGTCACCCATTCAATGCAACCATATATAAACACCTTTACACTTCATTTTATTTCCAATGTGGGACAAACATCCTTACCCAAGTTTAAGTGGGTCACTTTGAGAGATAATTTCTCATTCAATAATGAATAGTTTTGAATATGTAATTATACCAACTTGATCTCCTCACTAAGGAGAACACATTAGTGCTTGGTCCCGTTAAAATCGGAGTTCGGGTCTCATAATTAATTAAGCTCAAAGTTGAGTTTAATTACTGTTTTTTCCAAACTATTTCCAACAATCCCCCACATGAATGGAAATTAGCAGTTCAAAATGCAGATGAATATGCAGACACTAGTTCGAGTACAATGAAATGTTACTGTATCAGGATAAGTAGCCTTAGAGCCTTGAACTTTCCCTTGTGAAAGACTATCGGATTTACTGGCTAATCAGTGGACGTGATGCCTTGAACTGTCAGCTGTTTGTGTAAACCAAGACAATAGACTTCACACAGTTCCCCTTCGAACACAGTTGGTTCTCACGTTTGTGTCCATTTTGGCCTTGGACACCACTTGGTTTCATGAGTATTTGTCAGAGAATTCCGCCTTCAAAAATTCTCCTAGAAGCGGCCCCTTCTACTCACATAGGTGATTCTATTAGGAGTTCTTCCTCACTTGGATTTGTCCAAGTCATAGACATCATTAAAAGCATAGCTTACCCTAGAATATGCACTGTCTCATCATAGGAATGGGAAGGAGTTTTGTTTTAATCTCCACAGTGCTTTTAACTAAGTCACGCACAATTCGGTTGTCCCTTTGAACCTAGATCTTGGGATCTCCAGTCAACTAGGTTGGGTTGCCATTATGGTGTCTTTTAACCCTGAGGCTTCAAGCCCATTCCCCTCGATGATCTTTCAACTTGCTCTCTTGCCAAACCTTTAGTTAACAGATCCGCTATATTATCCTTAGACTTTACATAGTCAATGGATATTATACCATTTGAGAGCAATTGTTTTACGGTATTATGTCTACGACGGATATGTCTAGACTTACCATTATACATGTGATTTTGAGCCCTTCCAATCGTAGATTGACTATCACAATGTATACAAATAGCTGGCACTGGTTTCTGCCAGTTTGGAATGTCCTCTACAAAGTTACGAAGCCATTATGCTTCTTCTCCAGCTTTGTCCAATGCAATGAATTCAGATTCCATTGTGGACCGAGCAATACATGTTTGCTTTGAGGACTTCCATGACACAGCTGCACTTCCAAGAGTAAAAATATATCCACTAGTGGACTTTGAATCATTGGAATCAGAAATCCAATTAGCATCACTATATCATTCAAGTACAGCTGGGTATCTAGTATAATGCAAACCATAATTTTGAGTATACTTCAAGTATCCCAAAACTCTTAGTATTGCATTCCAGTGACATTTACCTGGGTTACTTGTGTATCGACTCAGCTTACTCACCGAGTATGCTATGTCAGGTCGAGTACAATTCATAACATACATTAAACTTCCTATGATCCGAGCATATTCCAATTGTGAAATACCTTCATCTTTGTTCGTAGAAAGTTTAACGTTTACATCCACAGGTGTTCGTGTTGGACTTATCCAATAATTCTTAAACTTATCACACATTTTCTCTATATAGTGAGATTGGGATAACACAAGTCCTTCTGATGTTCTAGAAATTTTAATTCCTAAAATAACATCAGCTATGCCAAGATCTTTCATGTCAAATCTACTCTTTAGCATTTGCTTAGTAGAATTGATTACATCGTTATTACTGCCTATAATAAGCATGTCATCTACATATAGACATAATATGACATACGCATTATGATAAGTCTTGACATAAACACACTTGTCACATTCATTTATTTTGAACCCATTTGACATCATGACACTGTCAAATTTCTCATGCCATTGTTTTGGTGCTTGTTTTAGTCCATACAATGACTTTACAAGTCTATACACTTGTCTCTCTTGGCCAGGAGAAATGAACCCCTCGGGTTGTTCCATGTATATTTATTCATCTAATTCACCATTTAGAAATGTTGTTTTTACATCCATTTGATGTATTTCTAATCCATTTAACGCTGCTATTGCAATTAGCATGCGAATGGACGTTATTCTAGTAACTGGTGAATAGGTGTCAAAATAATCCAACCCTTCCTTTTGCCTATAGCCTTTAGCTACAAGTCTTGCCTTATACTTGTCAATTGATCCATCAGCCTTCATCTTCTTCTTGAAGATCCACTTACATCCCAATGGTTTATTGCCTGGTGGAAGATCTACCAGTTCCCATGTATGATTTTGCATAATGGACTCAATTTCACTATTCACAGCTTCTTTCCAATAAACTGCTTCAGGTGAAGACATGGTCTCCTTATAAGTTTGAGGTTCATTCTCTACCAGATTGATAACAAAATCTGGCCCAAAGGACTTAGTGACTCTTGCTCTTTTGCTTCGTCTAGGTTCTATAGATTCTTCGTCTATAGGTTCCTGACTATCTTGAGTCATATCACTAAATGACCTTTTCTGTGAGCTTGAATCTGATGTCCTTTTATGTGGAAATACAGTTTCAAAGAATGTAGCATTCCTTGATTCAATTATTGTATTGACATGTACATCAGAAATCTCAGATTTATTAACAAGAAATCGATATGCACTGCTATTGTGGGCATAACCGATGAATACACAATCCACGGTTTTAGGTCCTATTTTCACCTTTTTAGGTTTAGGAATTGCCACATTTGCTAAGCACCCCCACACTTTTAAGTATTTATAGGAAGGCTTATAGCCTTTCCATAACTCATATGGGGTTTTAAAAGTTTTCTTTTGAGGCAATTTATTAAGAATGTAATTAGCAGAAAGTATAGCTTCCCCCCACAAATTCTGTGGTACTCCTGAACTTAACAGAAAAACATTCATCATTTCTTTTAACGTTCGGTTTTTCCTTTCAGCTACACCATTCGATTGAGGTGAGTAGGGAGCTGTAGTTTGGTGAATAATTCCATGTTCTTTACAGAACTCCTCAAAAGGAAATTCATACTCACCACCCCTATCACTTCTTATAGCTTTGATTTTTCTGCTAAGTTGATTCTCAACTTCAGTTTTATATTGTTTGAAAATATCAATAGCCTCATCCTTGCTTCTTAGCAAATAAACATAGCAATATCGAGTGCAATCATCTATAAAAGTAATAAAATACTTTTTTCCTCCTCTAGTTTCCAAGAACTTTAGATCACATATATCAGTATGCACTAGTTCTAGAGGTTCACTACATCTTTCAACTTTTTGAAAGGATTTTCTTGTTAATTTAGATTCTACACAAGTCTCACATTTATGATTTGGGTCAATTTTATACTTAGGCAAATCATTTACATTAATTAATCTACGTAAGGTATCATAATTAACATGACCTAATCTAGCATGCCAAATATCAAAAGACTCAAGCATATAAGCAGAAGAAACTGTGTTATTAATCTTATTAGCTGTGGGTACAACAATCATTACATTGAGCTTAAACAGCCCATCACTGAGATATCCTTTTCCTACATACATCTCATTCTTTGTAAGTACAAACTTATCAGATACAAAGACTAATTTAAAGCCATTTTTGCTTAGCAGAGATCCAGACACCAGGTTCTTGCGAATATCCGGCACATGTAGCACATTATTCAGAGTCACCTCTTTTCCAGAAGTCATTTTCAGGATCACTTTTCCACTACCTTCTACCTTAGAAGATGAAGAATTACCCATAAAGAGTTGTTCTCCATTTTTCATAGGTTGATAAGCAGTGAACATCCACCTATTAGCACAGATGTGACGAGTAGCTCCAGTGTCCACCCACCATTCTTTGTTATTGCCCACCAAATTGCACTCTGAAACCACAGCAGCAAGATTCATATCGCCTACATCATTTGCAAGTCGATCTGCTTCAGTCACATTCGCTTGGGGTCTAGTGTTCCTGAAGTTCCTTGGCTTTCGACAGTCTTTAGAGAGATGTCCCAGCTTTCCACAATTGAAGCACTTGCCTTTGAACTTCTTAGATCCTTTACTTGGACCTTCATCGCTGAACTTTCTCTTTTTAGTCTTTGAAGATGATCCTTCCTCCACAATATTTGCTTTTTACTCCATAGGATGCCATGCACTACTTTTCTTTTCAGACTTACGATTGTCCTCTTCAATCCTCAGGCGAACTATCAACTCTTCAAGAGTCATCTCCTTGCGTTTATGCTTCAGGTAGTTCTTAAAATCTTTCCAAAGTGGTGGTAGTTTTTCAACTATAGCCGCCACTTGGAATGACTCACTAAGAGACATACCTTCTGCATGAATGTCATGAAGAAGCACTTGAATCTGTTGCACTTGGCTGAGTACAGTTTTGGAATCTAACATTTTAAAATCTAAGAATTTTCCGACAATGAATTTCTTCGTGCCAGCATCCTCAGTTTTATACTTTTTATCCAATGATTCCCATAATTCCTTTGCAGTTTTCACACCACTATATACATTATACAGTGTGTTATCTAATCCATTTAGGATATAGTTCCTGCACAAGAAATCAGAATGCTTCCATGCCTCCACTGCAACCAGTTTATCTTTATCAGTTTCACCCTCGGCCACTGATGGAATTGCTTCCATTAAAAACTTGGCTAGATTCAAAGTAGTAAGATAAAACAGCATCTTTTGTTGCCAACGCTTAAAATCAGAGCCATTGAATTTTTCAGGTTTTTCCCCATGTGGGACATTGATTGTGGTTGGATTACCAGTAGCCATTTCTGAAATAAAACAGAAATCTGCTTTAGATACTGTTTAATTTTCCCACACAATAATATAATAACAACCAAGGATAATATATATATATATATATATATATATATAATTCCGAAATACAAATTCCAGTAATATATATATAAATATATGAACAGTTTATAAAATTATATATATATATATATATACTAATTTCAGAATAAAATGTATATATATATGTATAGAACCGAAGATATATATAATAGATATTAAAACAGAATATAAAAATATATATATAAAACAGAATCAGTAAATATATATATATCACAGAGTACACATTCAGTATATATATATTAACAGAATATAATTTCAGTATTAATCTATATATGTACGAAAATTATAATACAAGTTCAGAATATATCTAAATATCTATATAAACAGAATAAACGTATATATATATATATATATATATATAACAGAATAATGTATGTATATAAATATATATATATCAGAATATACAACAGAATGTGTAATTCAGAATAAAAATCAGAATGCAAATACTAACAGAATGTTCAGAATTTCAGAATGTAAGTATATATATCACAGAATGTAAATATCACAGAATATATATATATATGTATCACAGAATTGATCCAGATTGTAACAGACCAGAAATATATATAACAGAGCAGAATACATATGTATATATATATCTTAATTTATGTTATATATATATATATATCCAGAAACAGATTATAAAACCAGTAAACAAATATAAACCAGTAACCAAATTTTTCCTTCAAAAGATATGCATAAATATAATAAGGAAACCAATTTGTCATAGAACTCCAGTTGCATATAACTTCGAAATAGTAATGAACATGTACGTATATATAGATACTGAACCTGTGTAGGTCGACTGTATCAAGGCATATATATATTACGTTTCACCAGAATATATATATATCTAAATATATATACGAAATAGTATATAAACGAATATATATATATCTATCTACAAATTTCGGAAAGATATATATATGAAGTCTCAAAACAGAACGATATATATATATATATATATGCAGGTGCAACAGATTTTACAGATATAAAATATATATGTACGAAATATATATGTATACAGATATAACAGAAAATGGAACAAGAGAAAAGATTTGCCTTAAGATTGTTAATTACATATGCTTCTGTTATGTGTATATATATATAAATATATCATGCATAGAAATATATATATTGCAAGAATAAAAAGAGACTGATCCGAAATTTCAATAGTAGCAGAAGAACAGAAATAATCCGAGCCCTGTGTGATACCACAGTTTCCTTATCTACGGTGCTTAAGGAATCCGAACAAGTTGCCTCCCAAGATAGAACGGATTTCGCCTTCACTGTTGCAGCACTGCAAGGATGAAGACCAGCGAACACAAATACTGTGTTTGTACCCCGAACTTTTGACCAGACTTATCTTTGTATATGTTGTATATGCGTATGCAGAGGGAAGGGAAATATGTATTTCTGGCTGAGTGAGAATTAAAACTTACGTATATATAAATGAACTGCAACCTATAGATATAGAGAAGAAGATGTGTTACAACTGTAGTTGTATCCATTCCAATGGGTGCTAAAACAGTTTGTGTAAAACTGTAGACGTATCTCTTCAGAAGAGATATTTGCAGTTTTGGCAAAAAATAAAACTACATTGGGTAGAACCGACGACCCACCCCGACCACGGCCCGGACCGGGCGGGCGGCGCGCGCGCGTGTGTGGTTAGGCTAAGACTTGCATGGTTCATGTATGGTCTAGCTCTCCTCCCATGCCTCTAGTTATTCAAGTCACCCATTCAATGCAACCATATATAAACACCTTTACACTTCATTTTATTTACAATGTAGGACAAACATCCTTACCCAAGTTTAAGTGGGTCACTTTGAGAGATAATTTCTCATTCAATAATGAATAGTTTTGAACATGTAATTATACCAACTTGATCTCCTCACTAAGGAGAACACATTAGTGCTTGGTCCCGTTAAAATCGGAGTTCGAGTCCCATAATTAATTAAGCTCAAAGTTGAGTTTAATTACTGTTTTTTCCAAACTATTTCCAACATAAATATCACCATACTTATTTCCCTTGGATCTGTTTCAGAAAAAGGATAAGGGATAAATGTAAGTAAATGTGGGCATCAGGCTTCATGTGTTTTGCGGTGTGTGAAAGTGTGTATATATTCATATATATATATATATATATATATATATTGTAAATATATGTTAATATTATTGTTCAAACCATTTAAATAGGTCTGACCACAATTACAGGGGAAGGCTGCTAACTTGGGGCCAAAGTTGCACAAAATAGTCCCAGTGCAGAGAAATGTGAGAGAGACCTTTAGCAGCTGTTCTGTTGCATTATGAGTGTGGTTTTGTTTTGTTTCCAAATAGAGTCAACTTGGTAAAATACACTAATAAATGATATAAAAGTAAATACAGACTGATAAAACACAGGGTATATATATATAGATATATATGTATATATAACTGGCAGCACAATTTCTCCAAGGTATGCTATGTTGTGCTTTAATGCGCATTGTTTTACCTTACCCAGATTATGTTTTCGAAAGTTGAATTTTTAGGAGATGAGTGGATAAAAGTAGACCAAATTAGAACATGCTTCCTTTGGATTGAGTCATTTGAAATAATTTGAAAAGAAAGGATAAGAGATTTTGTGTTAGAATTATTATTTAGGTTTGTTAGAACTTAGAATTGTTCCTGTTTGACACATATTTTATTTATGCTTTTATACAGAAGAAAAAAAGAAGCAATTATTTTGAGAAACTAATATTTTCACCTTCTTCAAAACACTTTTCCACTAGAAAAACTGTCAATCCAAAGAGAACCTTACTAGTGGAGATATATATAAAAAAAATTTGAGAGGGTTGTCAACCATTTTTTTTTTTTTGATTTCTCCTATTATCCTTGTTTAAATGGAGCATATATTAGTACTTTGCTCCTTAAAATTTAGAAAAGTGATATTAGGTTCCAAGGTCATGCAAATCAGACGATTTAAAATGCACAACACCCACAAATTTGATTGTCCCATTTGTGCAATCAATTTTAATCCATACTAAAAAATTATCCAGTACAAAAAACTAGATTAATTAAAAAAATAAAATTAATAATAGAATATAATGAATTGATGACAAATCAATCACTTTGGAAGTATAAAAGAATTCTAAGGCAAACTCAAGTACCAAAATTGGAATATTATGCTTGGAGCCCCTATCGGTTCAGAGACTACTCACACAGACCAGTACCCTTTGGGTCTGAGCAAGCAGACACAAGAAGCTCCCAAAAAGAGAGCAAGGTCAAAAAGAAGAACTAGACCACTCCTCTCTTTTTCTCCTTTTTCTCTTTTTGCCCTCACAGATATGAAATATATGTATATATATATATATACATACACACAGTCACACACACTAGGCCAGCATATATAAAGAGGGTCGACCCCACCCAAACCCTAACAACAGCTGAGGCCCAATGCCAACCACTGCCACAAGACTTTGACCTCTCCAGTAAAACATTGCACGAGGCCCAATGAACGCAATGGTTCTGCTGAATTTACAATATTACCCTTCCAATGAAATTTGAAAACAAAACTTTGGATGATCGAGGGAAGAAAGTTGCCTCTGTAGCCCTACTACATTCATGTGATTGGCATAAAACCAACCCCATCTATAATCATTATGATTGGAGAAAGAGATTATTTTGATATATATATGTGTATATATATATATATATGTATAGATGAACTTTTTTTTATTTTAGAGAGAGAGAGGAAAACAACAAAAACAAATGAGAAACACCAATGCAACTTTCTCATGCTTTTCTCTACTTTTCATGTGCTTAAACACTTCCTCTTGCCCCAATGCCCACTATTTCACTGCAAAAGAAAAGTAATTAGACCCCTTCTCTCTCTTTCCCTCTAAACACTAGTACAACCAAAGCATAGAGGACCACAACATTTATATCACAAAATTAGATTGACAGAGATCTACTTGGTGCTGGCATTGCTGTAACAACAATTTTTGAAACATATTATATCCCAACAACAAATTCATAATCCCATAAACCCTTTTTTCTATAATTCTGTACACTTGACTTATTCCAAATCTCCTCCACCCATTTTTAAATATACTCACTGGGAACATTAAGCTCTTTTCCCTATACCTATCTTTCAAATCTTCACATTCCTTGGTCCCCACAAAAAATTTCCCCCAAAAAAAAAACATAATCCAATTTTTTTTCCCTCCCCCATTGCATGTACAAAGAGCTTATTACCCCATTCAACACAACAGCTGATCAACAAAATTCAGCCATCCACAGCCAATCTGACCCACCACCGGTATTTTGCGATGCGTTGTTGTTCCGGTCAGCACATAGAGCTGCATGATTCCCAGCTATGAAGTGTGGGAATTCAGATTCAGTAGGTGAATCTAAGTGAACCAACAGCTTTTTTTTCCCATTGCTATCGGTCTTCAACGAAGATTCTTCCTATGAAATCTCGGAACCTCTTTGAGTACAGCTTTGGATCAACAGCTGAGATTGAGGTAGAGTCGACTTGGAAGGATTTGTATGCATGCTCTAGCTTCTTGCTGATGTCGTAGTCTTGCAAAATGTCAATGATCCCGAAGTAGAGGACTACTTCGCGCATTTCACCATTGTTGCGGGAGGGGATCAAGTTATTAAATCCGCCTGGGGTGTACTGATCGAAGTCACTCCTGCGAACCACCTGCTCTGCCCTTGCAGGCATGTTCGCCCCCAACCTGATCAACGGTTTCCTGAGAGATTGAACAAGTAAATTCAAATTTACAAAGTACAATCCAGATAACCACATCAGTAAATTGAATGTAACAAGACAATAACTAATAAAAACTCATAAACCAAGAACCACAACGGTTGGTATAATCTAAAACCATAACCATCGACATGTCTACATCTATTTCTTCCCATGTAACCTTATTCACAAAATTGAAGCTACAAAGGGCAATTATGTACAAGATAGTATTAATTCATTCGAACACCATAAAAAGGGACAAGTACAAAAAAAACCACCCTTAGCCATGTGAGGAATTTCCATCTTGGTCATGGTAAGTTGGAGGTCCATATCACAATCTGGTCATACAGAACATTTAGCATCCATCCCCTACAGGTCAACAAGTGATGGGAGTTGAGACAAGTAGTATCATACAAAGCCATGCTCTATATCTCTCAGATAGGGAATGGGTACCACAGCAAAATGTGACCCACAAACAACTGTTGTCTAGTGAGCTTACTCCACATTGCCTCGACAATACAAGCCACTTTTAATTATTCCAACCAACATGATCAATTTCAAAGGAATTATTGATGATCTTCACCGCATCCAAATTAGACAGATGAGACTACCAAATGTCGTCTCAAAATCATTTAAATCATTTGCTTCGGTGCAAAAATAATAATTTAGATCAAGATCCTTAAGACTCTTGTATATAGAAAACATCCCTTCTACAGCTAGTATCTTCACTTTATGTTTGCAATTCCACAGTAATACTCGGACACTACCTCAAACGAGTCGACCCAAAAAGAACAAAATAAAACAGCTAGTAAAACATACCTGCCACATAGAATCCGATCCATGTTTTGTAGCTCTGCTTCGAGGAAGCGACAGCCACGCATAAACTTTTCATTCTGATAAGATCCCTCTTTGCCTGAAAGGAGAACAGACGTATAAATCAACATTCTTATTGTTCCACAACTTTATTTCTGGGGAGTTAGGATATGATCAATTACCCTTCCGCAACAGATATGGTGACAAACCCATTTTGTCAACTCTATTGTCATCACGGAAGTGAACACCAACTAAAAGACTATAATCCATGATTCTCTCTGCTTCCAAAAATTCACAGTCCCGATCAATTTGTCTGTAGACATTCAAGCACATTATGAGAAATGCCGGAAGAATGAAATAAAATAAGCTAGGACAGCCAAATGCATAACCAACTAGAGACTGATTCTATAAACTAACTTGATAAGTTCTTGGAACCAGTTTCGCTGGAGGCGAAACACAAAGTTGAGATCAAGGTCCTTTAGGGTAGTGGTCTCATCAATCTCCCCCTCGGGCTTATCTGTCGTGCGGCCATGGGATGATCCTTTCAGGTCAAATCGTCTATGGATTCGATACTCCGAGCAGAACAAGTTGCCCATTACAATGAATCGTGTCTGGTTTGAATTGCACAAAATGTAAATAAACTAATAAGACAAATGCCTCTCATGTTGAATCCACTTGAATAGAAACAATTCAAATTTCAGACTCCCATTAAGTACCTTTAGACCACCGACTGGTTTGACACAATGGACACCGAAAAATTTGGTGACAAGGGAATTCTCATACCGACAAACATGTTGGTAGTAATTTGGAAGCATCTTGATCAACACCTGAACATGTGCATATTACCAAACTTCAATCAACTAAATCTCAATGATGCCATTTCCAATGTATCAGCAAAAGAAGAAAGTTGTATGGAAGCTACTAAAGGATCATTTCAAAGTTATGCCACAGTAGGTTTGTTTATGAATTTGAATACCCTCTTTACTGAAATTTCACAGCATCAAGTCAAAAGAAGTAGGCAACTAACCTTGACTTCTGATTTCTTCACTGTTTTTATCATGAATCTATCATCCTGAGTCAGGTAAAAGAAGCTTCCACTCTTCCCAGGAGAAGAAAGCTCCCTAAGAGCATCATTTCCACACACAGCCAACATGTAATCCGCGGGATCTACTTGAAATAGCTCCCTTAAGTGTCTGAATATCATATAATCAATCAATAACTACAATCACAATAATCTAAATCCTAACAGATATCAAAATGATTAAAAACCCAACAATGCAATAAATAGCACAATTCAAATTACATAAATTCACAAGAATCAATACCTAAACACCACTGGACAATAATCCTTCCACCGAAACTCCACCGATTGATGGGGCGGTGTAATCTTCGATCCCTCGGTTGGAAACCTAGTCCAGAACTTCTCCTTGGGATCAAAATCACCAGGCATAAGCTCCCTCAAAATGGAAGCATGCTTCCCAACTGTATACCTACACAAATCATCAACTCCAATGGTCAAAAAAATAAAGATAAAAATAAAAAAATGCAATGAATCTATAAAATAACAAATTCAGAAACGCATTCATCAAATTTGCAATTTTACCTAATACCCAGTTGGAGATTCAGCATCAACTCATAATTTTTATGCCCTTTTGATATAGTCTGCCCTGGCTTCTTCACATCTTCAGTAAAACAACATGGGCTGCGAGAAAAATCCCTAAACCCATCACGATCCAACCTCCCACCATCCCTATACAACATTGATGCCTCCACATTATCAATGATATCACAAGTTATATCTCCAGCTTCCCCATCAGATTCCCATATACAAATCCGCGGGAAACCCCTCTCTGCCAAGCTCTGCCGCGACCCATCCACCGACCACCGCTTCTTCGCCGCCGGAGCCACCAAACCACAGTCCTGATTCACACATTGGCCATCTTCTTGGTGACCCATTTCTTGGTTCTCTATGCTCCGATTGCCCACATAGCAACTCTTCACCACAGGCCATGTGAACACACACTGGCCTTTGGGGACACCATTTTCCCAAGTCCCATCGTATCGGTTACCATTAGCCCAAATCAATAGTCCTTTGCCGTTGATCACACCGTTACGCCACTCACCCACATACTCATTCCCGTTTTTCCAGACGTACCGGCCTTGGCCGTCCTGGAGGTTTCGCCGCCACGCGCCGTCGTAGTAGTCGCCGTTGGCGTACCATTTCTGGCCATACCCATGTTTCCGATCCGCCAACCAGTAGCCTCTATACGTGTCGCCGTCGGAGCCGATGAAGGTCCCGAAACCCTCCATCCGACCCGACTTGAACTCGCCCTCGTAGGTGGCCCCCGACGGCCACGAGAACTTCCCCTTGCCGGAGGCTTTCCCGCGCTTCCAATCCCCCTCGTACATACACCCATCGCTCCACAGATACTTCCCCGATCCGTGCGGCACGTTCCCCGAGAAGCCTCCGGTGTAGAGATCGCCGTTCGGGAGGAGCTTCTCGTAGGCGGCGGAGACGGTAGGAGTGGCGGATGTGGTGGTGGGCGTCACTCGGTAGCGGTGGCTCCGGCCGATGGGTGTGACCACCACTTGTTTGATCTCTGTCTCCAACCCTTTTTCCCTCTCTTCTTCCGATTTCTTCTTCTTGTTGATGTTTTCTTCCTCAAATGGAGTAATGGGTTCTGGCATTTTTCTTTGGGTTGTCGCAACTTGTTCTCTCTCTCACCAGCGTCGCCGGAAAATAGCCGGACTTCGCAGCATTTCCGGCGATTTTTTCTGTAGACTGTTTATAGTGTATACTCTCTCTATCTGTGTATATATTTTGGTTCAAATGGCTTGCAATTGGGAAAAATGGGAGAGAGACCAACAAAGAGAAGAGGAAGGGAAAGAGAGAGAAAGCTGAAAAAGGTTAAGAGAGATAGTGAGGGAAGAGAGAGAGAGAGAGAGAGAGAGCCTTTTGGGGTTTTGGGAGCAAAGAGAGCGGAAGTTATGAGCCGGCATTGCATATTTGCCACAGTACAAGTAATGTAGCAAACAGCTCAGCTTTTCTTCTTCATTTTTCATTTTTTTACAATATATACATACATACATACATACATATATTTATATATTGTGAAGATTGAACTAATTATGTGTAATTAGGGTTTTTGGCATTGGTATTTATTTCTTTTTTTCTTTTTCATGTTTCGGTAGGGTAGCATTTTTGCTTGTAATATGTTTGCTAATAACTGTATGGTTTTGTACGGTATCAAAATGTTTTATGGATAATATTTAAAAATTGAAATAACAATTTCATATTTTCACATTATTTAGCTTTGTACCGATGAAAAGTAGGAAATTCTTTTATAGGAAAAAATCTCTTAAATAATCTTTCTAAATTGGTTATCAAATATATATATATATATATATATATATATATTTGTAATTTGTTTAATAAATTTCACGTTACCAAAGTTGTTTTCAACTACTATTAATTACACTCCACCACAAAACAGCATAAATGCAAAATGTTTTAACTTGCCAAATAGATGTTAGTATTTATTATTTTTTCCTTTCTTCAATAAATGGATATAGTTGGGATGTGATTTTTATTATTAAAGTCAATAATGTCTTTATATGTTAGTTTATCAAATTTGGGTATAAATATGTTTGTAAAAAAAAGTTAGGAGTGTCATTTGTCAAAATTTCAGAATAACTCATTGTAATTTATTCAAACCTAATAGGAGGTGAGTGTAGTTAATTTTTTGTGGATATTGTGATGACGACTATGCCCTCAATTTTGGACTTAAATTTCGTGGTTATAGTTTGCTCAACCAACAACTGATGGAATCTTGTCTGGTCTCATCGTGACGTGACGAGATCACCTAGGAAGTGAAAGGTCATGAATTTGTAAAGTATAAATTATATGGCCATCGTTTACACTTTATTTACAAAATTTGCCATTGTTTCATTTGTTGCGAATGCTCAAAGAAATTCTTTTTGATTATATTATTGAACTTTTATATGGTTTTATTGATAAATTATACGGAGTTTTAGAGTATATGACAACTCATATGAACAAAAACAATAATAATAAAAAAAATTCCCGTAAGATTTGTTTGGGACGTGTAGGATTTGTTTGGGACGTGTTTTACTTTGGACGTTTTGTTTTAATTGAAACAAATTACTTTTGTTGTTGTAGTTGTAGTTGAGTGTTTGTAATTAAAATTAGAATTATATTTGGTAACTTAAATTTAAATATATTTTAAATTTGATTCAAATATGTTTCTTATCGACAAGGTTGAATCAAATGATACAAAAAATAAAAATAAAAACAAAAACATCAATGTCATGTTTTCATATTTTTTTGAAATATTTTAATTATTCATGCTACTGTGCAAAACAAAATTGATCGGGCCAATATGTTTCAGTTCAAAAAATGCAATGATTTTTGACCAAAAACAAAAACACAAAAAATAAAACGCATGCCAAACGCGTCTTAGAATTACATATCATGATATATATTGTATACATGAGATGATTAGTGTAAAACAGTAGAATGCAAATAGAATATACTCCTTTTTGGTGGTGTTCTTTAAATATGGTTAAAGAGTTGAATTCAATAGCTAAAGTTGGTTCTTCACCAATTTATAGTTGATGATGTTTATGGAACAATCTTCAATTGTTTGGTGAAGAGTGTGAACTGTCTATGCATTAAAAATAGTTTTCATTTAAATTATTCTGAAAAATGGAGTTTAACCATGAATATAAACATGTGTGTTTGCATCATTTGCATAAAGTTCCTGAAAATAATGTCATCATATGGGAAATGCCATTCACATTCATTCAATACATGCTCATTTATGGAAAATATTCCTGAAATTCTATTATTATTTTTCCTTTTTTTAATTGAAAAATTAATTAAAAAATAAAACAACAAGTACAAAAAATGCATGATAAACTCTAGTAGTCTGGTACGATTCAATTTGAATATTTTGTTTGTTCGGGTGTGATTGCATCATAACTTTATAATTCGAACTAGATTTACTGTTGGATGAATTGTATTGCTGATATTGACAAAAAAAAAAAAAAAAATTTAAAAAACAAACAAACAGTAGAATAAGCTGCTCTCTACTAGTAAATTCATTGAGTTGTTTGAAATAATCAAATTCTCGTTATTAATGAAATGAGATAGAAAGGAAAAAACAAATTTAACTTTTGAACTGTCATTTAATCTTTCCTTACCTTTTTATATCCTAATTTTTATTAAATTTCTCTTGTAAAAAACTTCTTCTTTGAAATTAATTAATTTTTTTATACGCCTACACCCCTAAGGAATTGTTTTAGATTTATTTTTCTCTAACATTAATGTTTTAATTTTTCTATTATTCCCCAGCACAAAGTTTTAACAAGCAAAGGACTAAAGGGGGAATAAATTGCCTATATCCTTTTTTCTTAGCATTACATATGTGTACATATGAGGTGATTAATGTAGAACAGTTCAATGCAATAAGAATATACTTTTTTTTTGGTGATGTTGGTTAAATATGGTGTTAAAGAGTTGAAATAAATAGCTAAAAATGAAATATTAACAATTTATGGTTGATGATTTTATGGAACCATCTTCAATTGTTTGGTGGAAGGCATGAACTATAAAATTAAGCATAAATATAGGAAAAAGTGGGGTCCATTCAAAACATGCACACATGTTTAGTCAAGGTTAAACTTGATTTTTCAGAATAGCATACAAAAACAGCAAGTTTTATTTTGCTTTACTTGGAGATAGTTTTAGGCATTATTTGGATTGTCTTTTCAAAAATTACTTTTGATTTTTTGAAGGAAAAAATAATTTTGAACGGTGTTTATCAAAAAATTTAAAAAAACTTCTAAATTTTGAAAAATCATTTAAAGAATCTGAAACTTTTCTTTTTCTTTAACGTAAAATCAAAAGAATAAACTATGCAAACAAGGCCTTAAAAGAATGTTGAAATGTGAAAATGCATAAATTTGCATTTACTACATACCCATCCATTGAAAAAATAAAGCAAGAATAAAGAAATTAAATAAAGTTTTATGCATTTTATACGAACTTTTGGTTATTTTTTTTATTTGATAACAAATAAAATGAAAATAAAACACAAAAAATTTATGTTGCAACTATGAAGCTAATAGGGCCTGCACTATTTCGAAATAGTCAATGTTTGATTAAGATCTGGCTTGGCTTGAGTGTATACATATAATTATAACTTGCCATATGTTGTTTGGGGGTTGCTGATGATCTGTTAACTTTTTTATTAAATTAATTGATTTATGAAGATGTCTTTACTTATTTACTAAAAGAATAGGATTTATGAAGATATCTTAACTAATTTACAAAAAGAATAATACTGTAGGATATACTGAAAACTCAATCTTGTTGATAGAGAAACTGTATTATACACCCTTTCTGTATGTATAATACACACTGACACACACACCAACACAATATATATATATATACATATTATTCTCTAGATATTAGTGAGGATAAGGAATCAACAATTTAACAAAATTCTACTTTTGTTATCAGATACTCCCTCCGTTCTAATTTAAGGTTCCGTTTGGCAACCCGGTTTTGGTCTTGGTTTTGGTCTTGGTCTTTGATTTCAAGACCAAGACCATGTTTGGTTAGCCGGTTTTGAACTTGGTTTTGGACACCCTAAAACCAACCACTAAAACCTGGTTTTGGCCCACCATTTTTGACTTTTTTTTTTCTCTCTCTCTCTCTATATATATATATAGCCGAAAATATGAATTATTTTGAATTTTTTTTTATATTTTTCGAAAAAAATTAATTTCCGGGAAAAAATTATTTTATCAAAAATAATTATCTTTTTCGGAAATAAATTAATTTTCGGGAAAAAATCATATTTTCGAACAAAAATTAATTTTCTCCAAAAAATTATTTTTTCGAAAATATTTATTTTTTGGAAAATAATAATTTTTTTCGGAAAAAAAATAATTTTTGGAAAAAAATCATATTTTCGGAAAAAAAATTAATTTTCGGAAAAAATTTATTTTTTCGAAAATAATTATTTTCCGGAAAATATTTATTTTTTCGTCAAAAAATAAATTTTTGGAAAAAAATCATATTTTTGGGAAAAAATTAATTTTCGGAAAAAAAATATTTTTTCAACAAAAATTATTTTTTCGAAAAAATTAATTTCCGGAAAATATTTATTTTTTCGGAAAAATTTATTTTTTCGTCAAAAAATAAATTTTTGGAAAAAAATCATATTTTTTCGAAAAAATTAATTTTCGGAAAAAAATATTTTTTCGACAAAAATTATTTTTTTGAAAAAATTAATTTTTCGGAAAAAATTAATTATTTTTTTTTCCGAAATTTAATTATTTTCCAAAAAATTATTTTTTATATTTTTCGAAAAAATATTTTTTTCCTGAAAATTAATTTTTTCCTATTTTTCATATTTATATATTTTTAATACATATTAGTATATATATATATAATTATACCAAGACCAAGACCAAGACCAAAACCAAAACCAACTCCTTACCAAACACTATATATTGGTTTTAGATTTACCTAAAACCACCAAAGACCAAAACTAAGACCAAAACCAAAACCAAAACCAAAACCCCAAACGGGCCCTAAGTATTCATATTCATTATTTATTTCATTTCAAAATAAGTAAAATTAATGTCATTTTATTTGGTCAATTTAATAATTTATAAAATATTTAAACTATAAACATCACATCACTTGATAAAATTAAGAATAAAATTAATTTTTTATTCACTATCACACCAATAAAAATTATTATCTTAAAAAATTAAATTTCTCAAAATAAATTTATAATTCGGAAAAAAGAAAGTATATAATAATCTTTGTTTTGAAGCTTTGGAAATAGAGATTCTGGTGAATGATTAATCATGGAGACAGGTAAAAGATAAAGATAATATTGACATGGACATTTTTAAACTGGTGTGACCCATTGATGTAAACATTATTTAGGTTAAATGCAGTAAACCCCTGAATTATGGTCCAATTTGCAGATAACCTCTCCTGAACTATAAATGATGCAAAACTATCACATTTATTAAATTGTCCCATTTCTTAAAAAAGTTTCATAAATGACCTTAAATGTCCTTTCTTTAATAACTTTTACTAAATACATTTTTCTTGACTTAGATTATGAAACAATTGGTAGTAATATGACGGAATATTTTCCATTCAAACTTTTTTTACATTACACTTTATTATTTGAATAATTCTTTTAGGTTGTTTAAATAAAATGTTAAAATACTTTATTATTAATGAATATAACATGTTAAGTCATTTTTTTTTTTTACATTTGAAGATTTATTTACCCTAATACATTTAAGATGAATGGTATGATTAATATTCTAACTAAGAGAAATAATATTGATATAGTAATTGTAGGGGTTCGTAGGATTTAGGTGATGTGAAGATAATTTATGTACAAGTTCGTCAGTCAAAATAACAGTATTGATGTTTTTATTACTTTTGATTTGCTTTACAGAGAAAATGAAAAAGAAATGGAGTAAAGGATAGAAAATACAAGTAACTGAAAAGTACTTTCTCTCTCCTGGTCTCCCCTCCAAAAGTCCCCCTCCAAGTGAGCCATCGCACCTCTATTTATAGACGTGAGTGCTCAGTAATCCTCGCGGTTTGTATTGCCACGTCAGCACCTGTCTTGCGACATGGTTCCTTCATCCTCGTGGATTCAATTGCCACGTCAGCACTTGTCTCGCGACATGGTCCCTGCGTACTTAATCAGTGATATAAATACCTTGCACAGTATCATCCGCGAAACGAATTCGCGGATCATAATGTGCGTCATGCCCTGTGATCCGCGCCTGTTGCATCGCGGATCTGATTTTATCCTTAGCCACGGATGCCGTTATAGCTTTGCTGGGTTATGACCAATCATGCATGTCTTGGTCATGTCCATGAATACTAGCGGCCTCTCTAAGGTACTTTTACTTATAATGGTATAAATAAGGTCGCGACTCACTATTTACTCTTCCCAAGCATTTCCCTTAGATTCCACATAGTACTCGCTACGCGAGCAGCATATAGGGTTATGAGTTACTGATACGAGCTATAAAACACATCAGTCCCTCATACTTCCCTCTGTGTAATGCAAATTCTCGCGTAAAAATTATATTTGGGCTAATTCCCCAAGTAATTAATTATTTGAGTCAATCTCCCAAATAATCTTTTATTTGGGCCGGTTTCCCCAAATATACCAATCCTGGGCCATATCCCAGATATTTTAATCTTTGGGCTATTTATCCCAACGAGTCATTTTGCCGTTTATGTTATTTCGCGAATCATCCCTCTTTACAGTAATAAGGGTATGATAGTCTTTTATAATAAATATGGAACAAATTACAATAAATTAATAGTTCAAGGGGGTTTGTTTTAATTTAGGGGATTAATTACAAAAGTGCAATAGTTCAAGGGAGTTTTGTATAGTTTACCCCATTATTTATTATATTATGGTTTTATTTTCTAGTTAGTTTTTGCTCTTTTTAGGTACTTACTAAACCAGATTAATCTCCAAAGCATAATAAATTACCAAATTGGTATATATTTTTCTTCTAATTCTTGCTTATTATCAAATTTGTCTTTTACCTCTCCATTAGGCGACTACCTAGAACTTTTTGATGAGGTCAAGAATTTTTATTTTTTTCCTTATATTTTTCTTGTCATATAGATTATAAAATATAATATGTACAAAACCAAGAATCCCCATAGTAGAATGTTGTTGCATCCATGTTCTCTTTGACTCTTAGTCCTATAAATTAGCCATTGATGACTCTTAAATTGATGGTTCATGAGATATAAAAATAAACAAAGGTCAACCATTATTTTAAAATCCAGGCTGGTCCTTTGTGAGATTAATATATATATGAATATACCATTTGTTGTTGTTAATGTCACAAAGGACCAGCCATATAAGATTATTCTTTTTCTTATTTTTTGTACTATTTTATGTGATAATGCTATATTTATAACCACCAAGTATTATTTTGCTTAGGTATTATCTCATCATTTGAGAGTCCCACATAAAAATTATAAGCTAATATCATGGGACCTCTGATTGCTCATCTATTGTTTTCTCTAAGTTGGCCAAATATTAATAGATTAATGTTTCGACTACTTATTACCTTTATTTCGTTTTGGTGGTTCGTGAATTATTAATTAACTTCCTTACTATGCAAACTAAACAATTAAGTCCAAAAAATACTCATTACCTACTATTATTTGCAAAATTTTGTAACTCGTTTCGGAATAAATTTAGTACAAATATATTGTTACTTAGGCCTTGTTAAAATTAATTTTTTTAAAATTATTTTTAGCTTTCTAGAGTGAAAAATTGTTTCAAACGTTATTCAACAAAAAATTTATAACAATTTCTGAACCTTGAAAGAACGTATTGAAGATGATAGGGGTATTAGCTTTCTCATAATACATTTTGCTTCTATTTTTCTTCTTTATAAAAGTAGAAAAAGAAGCTATGTCAAACCGGATCTTGTATGCCAACCTTCCATACAATGACCTTTCGAAATTTTAATTTTTCAAAGAACTTATTTCCTTTTAAATAACAAAAACTATTCAAATAAAATTAAAAGTAAACTATTTTCTGTTTTTAAAAATATTTGAAAAATTGAAGGACAATTTCTTATGTTTATGGACTTAATCTTTACCCAATTATGTGTGAGAACTAGAGATGATTGTTAGGTGTTCATTTTTAAATTTAAATACTGTTCTTATGTTTATGGATTTAATCTTTACCCTTAGAGCATCCACAATGCATTTGAGCTTTTAAACACTCCACTTTCACAAAGTGGAGTGCCATGTCACACTTTTAGAGTGTGGGGCCCATTATTTTATTTGGAGTGTGGGTATTGTATGGTATGGGGATTGTATGATTCACTCAACTTTATATTATTTTATTATAAAGTAAATTTAATTATATAATTTAACATTAAAATAATTTAACACATATGAAAAAAAATACATTACACATTAACACACATGAAAAAAAATACATTACACATTAACACACATGAAAAAAAAATACATTACATAATTTAATACACATAAAAAAAATACATTAACATTTTATCACTTATAATGATAAAATTAAACATTCCTTTGACTTAAATAAAATATTAATTGAATGTTACAATAAATTTAATTAATTAATTAATTAAAATAAATAAATTAAAATTTTAATAAATAAATTAATTAAAGTTAAATTTATTTATTAAAATATTAATAAAATAAACTAAATTTATTTAATTAATTAATTGAATGTTACAATAAAAAGATTGCATTATACATTAAATACTATAAATAAAAAAATATTATCAAATTTTCTACAAATAAGATATTACTTTCTACAAACAAAAAAATATAAATTAATAAATTTTCATATACAAAATAAATATTAAACATAATAAAATAATACGAATAAATTTTTGGGACCCACATTTGGAATCACCATTGGCTACTTGACTCTCTATATGTGGAGAGTCAAGTGCAAAGTTTGGCATGGGACCCACAAAATGGCGAGCCCCACTCCAGCCCTCTCCAGCCTCTCACTTTCGTCACAGAGCATGGTCAGGCGCCACTTGGCCATGCATTGTGGATGTTCTTACAATTACAGAATGTAATTTTTATTAGTTCCCCGATCAGAAAATGAGGGTAAATATAAAAAAGTGATAAAGAAGGAAGACAAATATATAAGAACATACCTTGTAAGATTAAGCTAAACTCACAAGTTTAATGGCTGTATTTGTGAATATTTTTTTTCATATGTCATATGTACACAGTACACCACTTGATTTTTTATTTTCAAAATACATTAGTATTACTAAATTCTCAAATTGAAATAAAACACGTTTTCTACACTTTATTTACAAAAATATAATCATGTTATTTTCGTTGAAAAGTAGAAAATAGATTGCAAGAATATGAAGGTGGTATACTGGTATATAACTATATATATGTATACTGTATATAAAGGTTCAGCCAAAACACCTAGCAACTTGAGACGGCAAGCTTAGCCAACCCTCGTGTTTTAGCTGTCTTTGTGTCCCACTAACCGGTCCGATGAGGTGATGACATCTGTTTCCCGCCAAGTTAAGCCAAAGTGGACGAATGGTCTCCCTCCACGTGTCATTTGTATATGCTTTTTGTATTATGCCACGTAGGATTACAGGCTAGTCAGACACGGGTTAAAACCCCCGCAGTTTCATCTTTGATGCGAAACACCCAACAGTTTCAACATGCGTGTATAAATTCATTAATTTTAAAAAATATGCGATTTACTTTCAAAATAATATAAAATTTCTAAAATACTCATTCCATCTTAATAAAAATAATAATTTTAATAAATAATTAAATAAATTGATTAGATTATAAAATTGGAAAAAATATATAAATTTAAAAAAATATATATAAAATTCGAAACAAATATATAAAATTTGTAAAAAAAATATAAAAATAAAAATATATATATATATGCATTTCGAAAAAATAAATTTTAAATTTTAAAAAAACATATAAAATATATATAAAATTAAAAACAAATATATAAAATTCATAAAAATATATAAAATCCAAAAAAATATATATAATTCAAATAATTGTACAAATAGAAGTATAAAAATCACAAATAACCAAAATACAATACACCAAAACAACATTTAAATTCAAAGAAAGTAGAAAACTATGAATAGAGGCTAGACAGCTATACAAGTATACATTAATTAAAACTTCAAAGAGCCAAAATACAACTTTGCTTCCGAATTTATATTTTTTTCCCTAATTTTATATATATTTTTTGAAATTTATATTTTTCCCCTAATTTTATTTTATTTTCCCAAAATTTATATATGTTTTCAAATTTTATATTTTTTCAAAATTTAATATATTTTTTCGAATTTTATATTTTTTCCTGAATTTTATATATATTTTTCGAAATTTATATATGTTTTTCCCAATTTAATATAATGTTTTTCGAATTTTATATTTTTCTTTTCGAAATTTTTATTTTTTTTCAAATTTAATATATTTTTTAATTTTAATATATATTTTTTGAATTTTATATATATTTTTACGAATTTTATATAACTTTTCAAAATTTATATATGTTTTTCGAATTATTCTAAAGTATTTTAGACAATTCATATTAAAATAGGGGCAAAACGCATATATTTGAAAAAAATATGGTGTCAAATAACCACATGAGATTATATCCACTGTATGATATCACATGGTTTTTCGCACCTGACCCATACCAATTTTAGAATAAGCAAAAACTTTGAATATGGAGTTGGTATGATATATCACTAATGGGTAATTTGCCGTGATACCCCTAAAGTTTGAGTCAATTCCATCTAGTGGTGGGTCAATGCACATTTTAAAGGAGACACCCATGAAATTTATAAAGTATTGCAATAACACCCCCTAAAGACATAAAATAATTTTAGTGCCCTTGATTATTTTGATTTTCATGCAAAATATCTAACTTACCCCTACTACACTAACCACCCTTATCCACACAACCTTATTATTAAAAAATCTATAATAAATAAATAAGATATACCATATATAAAATATTATTGATTACTACTAAATCCCACTAAATAAGATACACTCTAATTATTTTCTTTTACTCTTCCCACTAAATATATTAAATATAATTAAATTAAATCAAACTTTTACATAAATTAATACAAAAAATTCCTCAACTACCCACAAAATATATTGATTACTACTAAATCCCCATAATCTATATACTACTTAAAATATCAAAGTTTTTTATTTTTATTTTTTCTATGGACTTTTTCTTTTGTTACCTATTCAAAAAATTCTACCTATTTGTTTATTTTATTTTTACACTTAAATGTTGCAAAAATCTTTTGACATTCTCGCTAAAATTAATAATTATTAAATCATATAATTGTATTGTCAAATACACCAAAATTGTTGATCGGCTAGAATATGGAAATCTAATTATTTTTTCTCTACGTTCATAAAAATTTATATATAGGTTATTAGATATGTAATACTTATAATGGTTATAAATTACAATTTCTTAGTTTTTTTTTTGTGAAATATTTATATAATAATATATTTAGAATTAAAAGTAATAATTAAATAATGTGATTTTCTTATTATCAATTTATATATTTTATAATTAATGAATTATTTTTAGTCGTAGAATTGATTTTTAAATAGTTTTTTTTTTGTATATTTTAGATGTTTTTAATTTTAAAATAAAATTATATATGGTATGTCTTATTTATTTATTAGAGATTTTTTAATAATAAGGGTGTGGGGATAAGAGTGGTTAGTGTAGTAGGGGTAAGTTAGACATTTCGCATGAAAATCAAAATAATCAAGGGCACTAAAGTCATTTCATGTCTTTAAAGGGTGTCATTGCAACACTTTACAAACCTCAGGGGGTGTCTCCGTTAAAATGAGCATTGACCAACCACTAGGTAAAATTGACCCAAACCTTTGGGGGTGTCATTGCAAATTACCCTAAATTAATTAATTAATTTATTGATTTATTTTCACAAGTCAAAGTACTTCAATGACATTATACAAATGTCTCATAAATTTATATATTTACATATATATATATATATATATCATTTATAAGGATTTCGGTTATAGTCTTCCTTGAGATTGTTCGGGCTGAGAAGGTACTTGTGATATTTCAGCTTGATGTCGTCCTTTAAAGCAATTCAAGGGAGTTTGATGGTGCCCTAACACTTCAATGGAGACATAATGATGACATCAAACTCTTCATTTATGATTTGTATTTCTGAAAAAATAATTTTCTATTTTCTGAAAGCTGAAAATTTTGTTTGGTTCAGTTTTCTGAAAACTCAGTTATAAAAATAATTATTTTCAAATAACTTATTTTAATTATTTTAAGAGAATTATTTTTTGTTATCAGAATTCTCAATAACAGAGATACAAATCAAGCAGACTTATAACAACTTGGATGCTTGAGCTCGATGACATCGCTCCCATGTGCACACATGTGTAAACGTATGTAACAAAAATTAATATATAAATTAAAAAATAAAATAAAAATAGGAGATCGGTGGCCTGGTGCAAGAATTAGGTAAGCAAGCCCGTCATATGGCGGACCTAGGGGGGATATATGCAGCTAACCTGCATAATTTTGAGTTGGGAATTGCAGCAGAATCAGATTTGTCATTGTCAGCCATTTTTAAATCTCATCTCTTAGTGTGTGGCACATGCACGTATGATCTTCATCTCATGTAACCATGCTTACATCTATCATATAAACAATTGTTGATCATAAGTTGGTGAATTATTGAAAAGAGTGATATCAGAATAACAAAGTCAGTTACTAGCATAACTACCAGAAACTGAAAAAAAACAAGAAAAAAAAACAATTAAAAACAATGAATATGAGGATTCCAAAGATTCTGTAGCAAAATTGTTAGTCCGTAATGGTAAACGAAATTTCACAAAAGAAACGAGAAGTTGAGCACCTTTAGGGCCGAAAGAAACAGCAGAGAGCAACTGGTTGAGCCGCCCCAACCATGAACTATCCCAACTCAGTCTCGATATTAGGGCAACTAAAACCATCAGGCTTCAGGTGTTCTCAGGTCTCCTGAAGTATATATCAGATTCACTTTCAACATAGCAAGTACTATGAATAGATTATACTGGCTGAAATGAGAATATTTGCTACAAGAAGTGATCGATAGTCTGAATTTTATTAGCTATATGTGAGATCTGGATAACGAAACAATGCAGAGGAATTTGAAGGCAATGCCATTTACTATTTCACAAGTTCAATCTGAAATTTCAAAGTAATCGCTACAGATAGATGAGAGTAAATGAGACATTTGGGATCAACTATGTATATGCACCCTCCTCTTTGCTCACAGTAAAAAAGAAAAGGAGAGAAAAAAAAATAGCACAAGGTATTTATCAGGTATTAAAAACTTTAACTGAAATTATCTAAATTGGAACATCAAATGCAGTACAAGTCCATTCATCAAACTCTCTCTCTCTCTCTCTCTCTCTCTCTCTCTATATATATATATATATATATATATATATCCACATGTGTGGGGTGGATGTGTGTGTTTGGTGCTCAATCTCTTTCTGTGTGTGATGCATGCTTACTGGGAAAGCTTCTTTGTCATCCTCACTTTCGTTTTTAAACCAGCATCAATTTTATCTTGGTTTAAGATCATTTAATTCGTTTCTTTGCTTTAGGACCTCTGGATCTTAATTTCCAAGCCACATCTCAAGGTTCTAAGACTAAGAAAAAAGAAGAGGAAGGCCGGGTGGGGGGAGGAATGGCGGTCCATCACACTTCAGGAAAATGCAAGCATAAATTAATTTAACAAGTTTCTGGATTTCATTGATCAAACTAGTGATTATGACCGACAATCTTCAAAACAAAGAACTGCATTTTGTTTTTCAGCATTTCATCGGTTCATCTGGAATACAATTGGATGAACCCAACCCAACTCACGAGGACAACTGAATGTCTAGAGGAAGTCCTAGCTCATCAACTCCATAAAATAACCATAGGGATGTGGTATGACAATTGTGTGAAACTTATTCTACAAGTTCCATACATGCCATGCATGTTAATGACTAAAGATGATGAAATAATGATGTAATGAAGAGGATGATGCATGCAATGACCTACATGAAGGAGTGATGCATGCAATGACCATTAAAATGGAAGCTTCCATGGAGTGTTCAACTTGATAACATCTTTGACAACTTCCAAAAAGAATTCAAGATATAATTCTCCTCCTTCATTTACAGAGCCTATAAATAGAGGCATACACTTGTTGTATAATTTTAAGCTCAATTTTTGTGATATAGCAAGTGTGAGGGTTGAGAGAAAATCCGAAATATATTGAGCTACCCCTCCGTGGACGTACTCGATTTTGGGGAACCACGTAAATATCATTGTGTCTATGAGTTTGTGTGTGTTTAAGTAGTATTTAGGTCCAACAATTGGTATCAGAGCCATTTTTGTAAAAAATAAAGCCGTTTCTTTCGACTCTATTTCGAAACAAACCAAGCATCCAACCCAAACACCAAATATACTGGGAGATTGCCCATCAAGAGAGGAAACTTTTCCCGTTGAAATCACGCCAAAAGGGTCCCCCACGCGCCCTCACGCGCCGCCAGAAGAAAGGCGCGTCAAGGGGCATCGGCGGCACGCGCCCACGCGCCTTCTTCCTCCAGCGCGCGTGAGGCCCACGCGCGGACACGCACCTTCTCCGGCGAACCTGGTTTTTCCTGATAGGGTTCCGGCGACTGGTTTTTTTTTCCGGCAATGACGTCAGCATCCACGTGTGCTAGTAATATGCTGACACGTGTCACCAACCAGTGATTGACACGTGTCACCATCCAGAAGCTGCCACGTGTGCCCAATAAGGGGCTGCCACGTGTCACTTTGCCAGCTGCCACGTCATCAAATTTATGATATTTACAGTTTTACCCTTCTACACTGTTTTGGTCATTCCGAGCTCATTTTAAGTCCGTTTTGAGTGAACGAAAGGTCGATCCTAGCTAAATCGATCGTTCCGGATTCAACGGTGGGCTCCGTTTTTCAAAATTAGTACTCTAATTTTGGGAAAACCTGGTTTAAAGTTTTATTGTTGCTAGTTGGTGCGTTAATTTCATCAATTTTTTATATCTGTTATTTCAAGTCATGACTGAAGTACAGGATACCGAGCAATCAGAGACCAGAGATACTGGAGGGAATACTGTTGGGACGAGCGGTTCTATGAGGAGAACCATGCTATCAAATGCAAAGTTTGAGGTGGAAAAATTCGACGGCACCAATAACTTTGGCATGTGGCAATGCGAAGTCCAAGATCTTCTATTTCGAGATGGTTCCCAGATTGCCTTGGATGCTAAGCCCAAGGATATCTCAGATGAAGATTGGACATTTGTGAATCGTCAAGCTTGCGGCACAATCCGATTGTGTTTAGCGAAAGATCAGAAGTACTTTGTGATGAAAGAAAATATGGCGGCAGATCTGTGGAAGAAACTGGAGGACAAATGTATGACGAAAAGTCCAGAAAGTTGCCTTTATCTGAAGTTAAAGCTCTTCAGATTCCAGTACAAGAAAGGTACCCCTATGATCGAACACTCAAACAATTTCAACAAACTAATTACAGATTTACAGAATTTAGATGTTGAAATTCTTGATGAAGATAAAGCTTTGATTTTATTAAATTCCTTGCCTGAAAGCTATGATCATTTATCCACAACTTTAATGTACGGAAAAGATGAGGTTAAATACATAGATGTTGTTAACGCTTTGGTAAACAATGAGTACCGGAAGAAGGATCAACATGATCACAGGGACAATACATCAGAGGCGTTGACTGTAGACAGAGGCAGGACG
The DNA here is from genome assembly GCA_963922005.1 of Cornus suecica. Taxonomy (NCBI): domain Eukaryota; kingdom Viridiplantae; phylum Streptophyta; class Magnoliopsida; order Cornales; family Cornaceae; genus Cornus; species Cornus suecica. Next base: position 12,351,224 of record OY998246.1, on the reverse strand, counting down.
AATAACAAATCAAAAGGAAAGGGGAGATGGCGGTCCAAATCCAGATCAAACCCAAACAGATTTGAATCATCCAGAAGACGGCAAGAGAAGGATGAGTGTTTCCAGTGTCACCAGAAAGGGTACTGGAAGAGAGACTGTCCAAACAAGGACAAGTCACATGCCAATATTGCCAGAAAGAAGGAAGACGAAGATGAATCAGCCTTTACTGTTTCATCGTCAGACATTGATCAGTCTGATAGATGGATTCTTGATTCAGGTTGTTCTTATCATATGTGTCTGAACAGGAATTGGTTCTCTAGCTTCGAGGAGCTGGATGGAGGAGTTGTGCTAATGGGCAACAACAATACCTGTCAGACCAAAGGGATCGGAACAATACGTCTGAAGATGCACAACGGTACAATCAGAAAATTCTCTGATGTCAGGTATATTCCAGACCTGAAGAAAAACCTCATTTCATTAGGGGTTTTAGATTCTAGTGGTTACAAGGTGACCATGGAAGGTGGAGTTCTGAAAGTAGTTCGAGGTGCATTCGTGGCAATGAAAGGTATTTTGAAGAAAAATCTGTATTACCTAGATGGGTATACAGTAACCGGAAAAGCAGCTGTGGCGAGCAGTTCAGAAAACAAGTCAGCTGATCTTACCCGACTTTGGCACATGCGTTTAGGGCATGCGGGTGAGAAGACGTTGTAAGGCTTGGTAAGGCAAGGCAGACTAAAAGGTGCCAAAACTGGCAAATTTGACTTCTGTGAGCACTGTGTGCTAAGCATACATACAAGGGTCAAGTTCGGCATGACGATTCATCGAACGAAGGCAACACTGGACTATGTTCACACAGACGTCTGGGGGCCATCCATAATCGCTTCATTGGGAGGTAAACGTTGGTTTGTAACGTTTATTGATGATTTTTCTAGATATGTCTGGGTTTATACTATGAAGCATAAAGATGAAGTGCTAGATATCTTTCTTAAATGGAAGAAAATGATAGAAACCCAGACAGGCAGGAAGCTCAAGAGGCTCAGATCAGAAAACGGTGGTGAGTACAAATCAGATCTCTTCATGGAAATCTGTCAGAATGAAGGGATAATTAGACACTTCACAGTACCTAGAACGCCACAATAAAATGGAGTAGCAGAAAGAATGAATCGCACTTTGGTGGAAAAAGTACGATGTATGATATCTCAATCTGAGCTAAGCAAGGCATTTTGGGCAGAGGCGTTGGTATACTCCACTCACATTGTCAACCGACTTCCTGCAACTGCACTAGATGGGAAAACTCCCAAGGAGGTATGGTCCGGATATCTAGTTTCTGATTATGATTCTTTTCATATATTTGGGTGTCCATCATACTTTCATGTTGTAGAATCTAAACTGGATCCTAGAGCCAAGAAAGCTCTCTTCATGGGACATAGTGAAGGAGTGAAAGGATTCCGGTTGTGGTGCACTGAAACAAAGAAGATCATTTGTAACAGAGATGTTACTTTTGATGAGTCTGTCTTGCTGAGACAGACAACTCCAGCTAAAGAAGAAGTGAATCCAAATCTTCAGTAGCAGGTAGAGTTTGAGAGTCACGAAGATACTGAGCCACCAGTTGATAGTTCTGAAGATGATTCTAATAGTCAGGACGATGACTCAGTTAAGGTGGAGACTCCATCTCCAGTACAGATGATTCGTCAGCACTCAGACTCTATTGCATCCAGCAGACCCAGAAGAGTCATTGAGAAGCCTGCCCGATTTATTGACATGGTGTCATTTGCACTTCCAGCGACAGAAGATGATGTCCCTAACACTTACAGAGAAGCAGTACACAGTACTGATAGTAAGAAATGAAAGGGAGCTATGGATGAAGAGATGAAGTCTCTACATCAAAATCAGACTTGGAAGCTAGTTCAACTTCCAAAGGGCAAGAAAGCTATTGGCTGTAAATGGGTTTATGCTCAGAAAGAAGGTGATCCCGGCATAAACTAGATCAGATACAAAGCCAGACTCGTAGCTAAAGGCTATGCTCAAAGGGAAGGAATCGACTACAACGAGGTATTTTCGCCTGTTGTTAAACATTCCTCTATTCGGATACTTTTGGCTTTAGTAGCACAGTTTGATCTCGAGTTAGCTCAACTTGATGTCAAAACTGCATTTCTCCAAGGCACTTTGAACGAAGAGATTTACATGACTCAGCCAGATGGGTTTAAAGTTTCAAGACGTGAGAACTGGGCATGTAAATTGAGCAAGTCACTGTATGGCTTGAAACAGTCCCCGAGACAATGGTACAAAAGGTTTGACTACTTCATGAAGCAACAAAAGTATACTATAAGCCATTTTGATCATTGTGTATACCTTCGAAAACTCCCAGATGGTACATTTGTATATTTGCTCTTATATGTAGATGATATGTTGATAGCATCTAAGAGCAAGGTGGAGATCGATAGACTGAAGGCTCAATTGAGCTCAGAGTTTGAGATGAAGGATCTTGGCGAAGCTAAGAAGATAATCGGGATGGAGATCAAGCGGGACAGACAGAAAGGCACAGTGTGTTTAACTCAGACGAAGTATTTAAAGAAAGTGCTTCAGACATTTGCCATTGATGGCAACACCAAATCCGTAAGCACACCGCTGGCCTCACACTTCAAACCGAGTGCAAAGATGTCACCAACCACAGATGATCAGAAAAGGCAAATGGAACATATTCCATATGCAAATGCAGTTGGTGCCCTTATGTATGCAATGGTATGTACCAGACCCGACATTTCACATGCTGTAAGTATGGTGAGTCGATACATGCACAATCCTAGTAAAGGCCATTGACAAGCAGTAAAGTGGATTCTACGGTACATTCATGGTACTGTGGATATCGGTTTAAAGTTCGAGAAAGCGAAGACAGTGGGTAAACATCTAGTTGGATATGTTGATTCCGACTATGCTGGAGATCTTGATAAAAGAAGATCTACTACCGGTTATGTCTTCACTATTGATGTGTTTTAAAATATTACTCGCAAGTGCACGAATCAATTGTAGTTTAGGTTATGCAAGAACGAGGTCGAACCCAAGGGAATGCTTTAAAGAGAACTTAATTAAACTCAAATTAATCTAAAACTAATCTAGTTTCTCAAAGTTTGTTTGTCGAAGTGATTTTTATACTAAACATGCAATATCGAAATACAAATAATTAAAGCGAGAATAAGAGGGAGAAAATACTAAGGTATCGGAATCCACCACCACTAATCCATAAACTTCTAATTATTCCTTTATCAATTCCAATTTTAGAGTAGTAATTTAGAAATCAATCTTATTACTTTCTCAAGATTTAACAATAATGCACTAATGAAATATATTTTCAATTAATAGATTTTCCTTCGCTTTAAAGTGTAAAATTCTAAGCATTCTATGTATGCAATTTAATGGATCACATAAGATCAAAGATTTTTACTTATAAACTCATCAAATCCAAGCTTGATTAATTGTGATAAGAATTCTTAACTACTATAAATACATGATATTTATAGTGAAAGGAATTTAAAATAATTAATACTATGAAGCGAAAATCATAAGCATTTAAACCATACACATGAAAATTGATAAAAGACTAAAAGGAATTTATTTCATAAATGGTGGTTTCATCTTCAACCTTAGTTGAGAATTTAGTTACACATGCTTAAAAAGAAAATAACAAAGTAAGAACAATAAAACCCGGAATTGAAGATAAATTTTTCTCCTTTTTGGTGTCCTTCTTGCTCTCCTTTCCTCTTCTTCTTTCCTCTTCAAGATGTATCCATATTTATAGAGAAATATTGGAATCAAATTACAACTTGTAAAGATAAATGAAATATTCTTTTCTTTTCTTTTTCATCACTTTCCATCACATTTTGTTCTTTTTCCATGTGCATTTGAATCTTCCAACTTTTATCCATGTGCATTTGATTCATCCAACTTTCATCCATGTGCATTTGATTCATTTCTCACTTTACACCTATAAATGAAAGACATAAATGTAGATGTAATTTAATGACATTGAAAATGATTTATTCAACAATTTTATTATATAAATTAAGTTTTATGCATTTATCATTATTACACTTCTAAATTAATTAAAATAAATAGTTTTACCTACTAACAAATATACATTTGGGGATAAAATATGTATGTAAAATGGACTTATCAACTATGCCAGGCGGACCAGTATGCTGGAGGTCAACATTACAGTCAACGGTTACTTTGTCTACTACAGAGGCAGAATATATGGCTGTAACTGAAGCTTTCAAGGAAGCTATTTGGCTTCAAGGGTTGACTACAGACTTGGGTATTTTTCAATAAACCGTGAAGGTTTTTTGCGACAGTCAGAATGCCATTTGTTTGGCAAAGAACCAGGTCCATCACAGTCGTACCAAGCATATTGATGTTCGGTTCCACTTTGTTCGAGACATAGTAGATAATGGAAACATTCTACTACAGAAGATAAGAACTGCAGATAATCCTGCAGACATGCTTACCAAAGTGGTTACAGGGATCAAGTTTCAATACTGTTTGGACTTGATCAATATCTCTCGGACTCATAGCGCTTAAATGCGCATTGGGGGGTAGCTCAATCAGAAGACTTAGTCAGTGAACTCTTTCGTCATGGTGGAGATTTGTGAAACTTATTATACAAGTTCCATGCATGTTAATGACTCAAGGTGATGAAACAATGATGTAATGAAGATGATGATGCATGCAATGACCTACATGAAGGAGTGATGCATGCAATGACCATTAAAATGGAAGCTTCCATGGAGTGTTCAACTTGATAACATCTTTGACAACTTGCAAAAAGAATTCAAGATAGAATTCTCCTCCTTCATTTACAGAGCCTATAAATAGAGGCATACATTTGTTGTATAATTTTAAGCTCAATTTCTGTGATAGAGCAAGTGTGAGGGTTGAGAGAAAATCCGAAATATATTGAGCTACCCCTCCATGGACGTACCCGATTTTGGGGAACCACGTAAATATCATTGTGTCTATGAGTTTGTGTGTGTTTGAGTAGTATTTAGGTCCAACAAATTGTTGGGTCCAAACCAGTATCAAACTCAAACACACACACACACAATAGACACCAAATTTATAGTAGTTCGGTCCAATTGGTACTTACGTCCACTTTGAGAGATTTCACTATCTTTAGTTTGAAGAAAAACCGAGAATGGGGAGAAGGATACAATCACTCTACTCAACCTCACAACTCTCTCTCACATCACATAAACACTTCTCTTTAGCTTACTCTCTCACAAACTCTCTGCTCTATATCTCTCTGTCTTTACACTTGTGGCTTGTCTATCACATACCATACACTGCCCATATTTATACACAATGGATATCATACACAGACAAACACTTCAATAGGCATGGCATGAAATCTTCACGCGTAATCACAACCGGCCAAAACTCCAAGTGTGGCCGTCATTCTTGACCTTGAAGCCATGCATGATTTGGATATGTTTGGCTTGCATGCATGTGGGTTTGCTCTTGGAGAGCATGCGTATGTACATATGATATGGAATACAACTTACAACAATTTGTCCTGCATATGAAGGGAGCACAAGTCGTAGCAGGCAAAAATGTTTCAAGTTACAGATTCCACAAAGACTATATATAATATCATCGTGTGATGCAATGATGAGTCCTCCACTCTCTTAAAATACCAACAAAGTAGTACCAAATAAAGAACACCCAATAAAAAATACACCAATTGACAAAAAATTTGCTTCGTCGAATTGCTTATCATAATTACAGTGAAAGAATACACATGTCAAAAGCCACGTGATCATTTGTACAAAAAGAATTGAACAAGAAAAACTATAAAACTTCACAATAGTAATAGGAACTAAACTTAAGGAACAAAGACATCACAAGTCCCCACCGGTGGAATAGTTAGTTTCGGGGGGATTGGAAAGCACTAGATGGTGCATGGTACCTGGCAGAAGAAACTGAAGAAGAATCCCAAATCTTACTACTACGATGTTTTCTCATATTCATTACGTGTACCTCTAACTGCTGCAGCATCTCAGCGAGGCGCCAATTCTTCTGCTTAAGCACCATCAGCTGCGTCTGCAATGCAACAAACTCACTCGTCATGATGTCCTCCGAGTCATGGACCGCGGCCTCACTAACACCCTCTTCCAATAACCGCTGCCTCAAGTTTTCTGTTGACACACTAACTTGGTCCAAAGGAGCCATTAGTTCATTGTTGGATATCCTCGGGAACATGTCCTTCACAGACTGCAATGCCTGCATCCAAGCCTGTCGATCCTCTCGCGTCTCCGCCCTCAAATGCAGCATCTTGGTGCCCGTAAAAATTGAAAACCTCTTGCAGTCCCATTTGCTCTCACAGATTGATGCAACCTACAAAATACGAATTATTTACATTTAGAACAAAGACAACTTAATATTAATTATCCCTAAACTTAATATTTAATCAAACTACGATTTGTATACCCGAATGTAAACAAAACAAAACAAAAGAAAAAAAACTTATAATTACCCATGAAAAGTTTTGGACATGTGCAAAGACTATATTTCAGTGTGCTGATTAACAAATGTGACCTAATCTCCATTGAAGGTAATTCTAGGAGAAAAGAAAGATCAGAGTTAAATGTGAGTAGAATTAGTAAAGAACGATACGATAACATGTAAACTAAGACCATAAATAGAGCAGAATGGAAACATGAGATTCATATCCCGAGCCCAAATAATTGGAAAAGGCTTGGTAGTTGACTACTGACTAGCTGTTCTATTGACCATAATTCATCCTTATTAGCGCATTGTTGTAGAAATGTTGGATAAATGCAAAGCAAGGGTTTAAATTGCATCTTTCCCACAATTTAATAGAGCCGAACATCTCCATTAAACCCAAATTGCCCGAATCTAGAATGTATAGTAGAGTGAAATTGTTTCCATCTGAATGCAAACAATACAAGAAAACTATGGGCCGCTTGACCATAGTTTCCGATCGCTTTCAATATTGATCGGAAGCATATCTGGTGACAGTAAATTTTGTTGCATGAATGTAGAAAGAAAAACATGAACAACCTTGGTAAAAAAAAACAAAAGCTTTGCAAAATTATAAAACAAAACAGCAAATTCAAAAAAAAAAAAAAACACACACACACTTGTAATTCTTTTGCTTTTCCACAATTTGGGTATTGTTCATTATTTACATTTTATGCTGTACTGCCCAAAATTATGAAAAACCAATGTTTTACTTTTAATTTGGACCTATATTCTAAAGGTGAACAAAAATTTCAAACTCATTTTCATGTTAAGAATTAAGAAATGATACTTATAATTTACACCAACTTGTTGGACCTATAAAATTTCTATGAACCTTATTCAACACATATATTTAAAATCTTGTAGGCGTAATAATTATACCAAGTAAGTGAAAGTATCATTACTCTTCTATTTTGCTTTGCTTACAAAACACTAATGGTGGCAAAAAGGGCCTAATTTACATATCGAAAAGAAAAATTATATCAAATGATTATACATACAAATATTCCAATTCACCAACATAAGAAAATTAAATTAAATTTGAATGAGAAATGCAATTTTACCCAAAAAGAGAAATCAAATTGCAAACCTGTAGATGAACTTCACCGATGGGATTCGAGAGAAGCTGTGAGCTACAACTCCCACTCTTTTGAAGCGCGATTCGGCCGAGCGACGCTTCTCCGATGAGTCTCTGAGTCGCCTCACTCACCGCTATCTTTTTCGCGCCCTGGATCTTGTAATACGACAGCACTCCGTCCTGCAACACGAACCACCGACCTCCCCAACCCTTGCCGTAGTTCACCCATTTGTAGAGAATCCCAGAAACCCTAATGTTCGTTCGGTCGGCGTCGTCGATCTTCTTCGGATCGTCGTTCTCGATTTGGTGCTCGTTGAGCAGTTGCGATGTCTCGCGGATCGACGGCAGCCGAGACAGCGGTTCCGGCGCGGCGGAGGAGGGGGTTTGGTGGTGGTGGAAATGGTGGAGGAGTTTCATTGTTTGGGGAGAGAGAAAATTGGAGGAGAATTGGGGACTGGGAAAGGGTGGGTTTGAATTATATAGGAGGGAACGGTTATATGATGGTGATAATTATAGATGCATATATATGTATGCATATGAGATAAATGTGTGTGTGAAGCTAGGAGAGAATTGGGGAGTTACGAGAAGTTCGCTCCAACACGGAATTGCGGAATGGGTGGTTTCGCCGGAGGGCAAAGAATCCGGTGACTACATCCGGAGCCGGTGATGGGTGTATACTGATACTTATACTTGTCAATGGATCGGATTCGGATCGGATCAGTTAAATCCAAATTCAATTTGTTAAGAAATTGAATTATCGGATTCGGATCTTAATAGGGTTATCGGATTTTATTTTCAATCCATATCCAGTTAATATCGGATTCGGATTATAATCGAATAATTGATAAGTCTATTGATAAGGATGACAAAAACTCCCAATCCGCGATCCGAATCCGATAATTCGACAGATTTTCACTTAATTAATTCATATTCGAATTTCTTCATTATAGAATATCTGATCCGAATATTTAATTAAAAAAATACAAAAATCAATAAATACTGAAACACTAAAATTATTCACATTTTTAATAATTGTATTTATGATCAATCATTATTAATAAATAATAAAATAATTAACAACTAACATTTATATATATATGTACAATATTAAATATATACACATATATATAAATATATATATGTATATTTTATCGGATCGAATTATTATCAGATCGGATTAGGCTAATCCAAATCCAATTTGTTAAGGAATCGGATTCGGATCATATTCAGGTTATCGGATTTTTTTTGCAATCCAAATCCGACTAATCGGATCGGATTCGGATCAAAATCCAATTCATTGACAGGTCTACTGATACGTGTACTGGTAAAATGATTAATAAATCAAATATTAAAAGAATAATAAAACAAATAAGCAAAAGAAAAAATAGAAAAGAAGAAATGACACATAAAATCAAGATTAAACAGAGTAATTGAAAAATCCAATGAATAAGCATTCAATATTTTATAAACCATTTCTTATCTCTTAAAAAAATACATGTTATTCAACATGTATGTTCCTTATTTTTTCTAAATAATTAATAATATTATCAAATTATTGAATTAATATATATTTATATATACATAATATAAATCTTTATAAATCTATATTACTTATATTCATCATAAATCTATACTATTATTAAAAATGTGAAGAATTTCAATATTCTTAAGTGTTTCGTATTTCAAGCTTCAACCCTATTTTTTATTTTATAAATTAGAAAAAAAAAATTGAAATATTAATTTTTGTTAAAGTTATCTTTAAAAAACCTATTGAAGTAGGATTCTATTTATACCAATATATATGTTAATGATTTTAAAAGACATATCTACTCATAATAAATATATTACGATAATTAGCGTATTGGTTGATAGAATTCTAATATATGTCAATAATTTGAAACACAATATACGTATTGGTTGATATAATTAATATTCTTAACATTATGAAAACACAGATTAGCCGAAATAGAAATTATTTTATTTTATTTTTTTTAAAAGGAGAATTTGTTTTATTTTCTAATATAATTATATTATCCTTCATTTTAAAATTTAAAATTTCAAGGTTCAATCACTATTTTTTAATTTTAAATTATAAAAAAAAAATTGAAATATTAATTTTTGTTAAAGTTTATCTTTAAAAAATCTATTGAAGTAGGATTTTATCAATAAAAAACTTATTGAAGTAGGATTCTATTTGTACCAATTAAAGTACAATTTTATTTCACCAATTATTAGCCGAAATAGAATTTGTTTTATTTTTATTTTATTGAAAGGAGAATTTGTTTTATTTTCAAATATAATTATATTATCCTTCATTTTATAATTTTAAAATTTCAAGGTTCAATCCCTATTTTTTTAATTCTAAATTATATAAAAACAAATTGAAATATTAATTTTTGTTAAAGTTTATCTTTAAAAAACCTATTGGTATCAATAAAAAACCTATTGAATAGGATTCTATTTGTACCAATTAAAGTATAATTTTATTTCACCAATTAAAGTATAATTTTATTTCACCAATTAAACTAAAATTTTATTTGACTAGGATAGACTAAATTCATTTCTTTATTTGTTCATATGAGTATTTTATTTTACTAGGATAAGACTAAATTCATTTTTTTATTTGTTCATATGGATATTTTGTCTTGGTTAGAGAAATGGATTCGGATCGAATTGCGTGCCTTATAAGTTTGTTTGTCTTATGTCGTATTTCTCAACATTTGAATTGTGATTTTTTTTTTTATATTTTAGCTTATTCACAAAAAAAAAAAAGTATATATATTTTATTATGCATTTAAATAATGTCCAATTTGCTTACTAAAATTCTAAAAATGTTGGAACTTCTGACCGAAGCAATAGATATGGATTTGATTATAGGATAATTTCCTTCTTTTAAGAATGGTTATCTTTCTATATTCATATTTAAAAATATTAAGTGTTTATTAAAAATAATAATCATATAAAATATAAAATATAAAGTGTAAAAATCTTAAACAAATTATATATTAAATAGTTTAAATGCAATTGAATTGGATTTCTCAGTCAAATACTAATATATAAAATTAAAAGTGTGAAGAGTTTCGACCCTTATTTTTGTATTTTTATATTATATTTTACTTATAAATTAATTATAATTATAATTAAACTCTACTTGTACAAATTTAATGTTAATTAACTACTTCTAAAGACCTAATTATATCAAAAGTCTAAGATTTTAAATCCACAAATCTCTTAAATTGTAACAAACGATTCATATAACTTAGTCCTAAAACATATATATCATCTATATATATTGTTATTATCATTAAATTTAAAATAAATAAGAATCCTAAATTCTACCACATTAAAATGAATTAATAAAAAAAGTATAAAAAGAGGAGAATAATACAATAGGTAGTTGATATAATTGTTAGGTGAAAAAAAATTATAAAAAGTAAATTCATTATTAGTTGATTTTTAAAAAAAAAATGATGTAATGAAAAATTAAATTAATTATTTCAAAAATATTTATTTAAGAAAAGTCTATTATTTACTTTTATATAATCAATATAACAAAGAAAACAAAAGATTCATTTAACTTAGAATCCTAAAACATATCTATCATCTATATTGTTATTATCATTAAATTTAAAATAAATAAGACTCCTAAATTCTACCACATTTTTTCTTTGAATATTATTATCTCTTTATTAATTTCTTACTTGTAAGTACAATCTCTATTACGTTTTTTAATTTGTTTGAATGACTTATCTCTTTTTCTACTATCCTTTTTATGTCATTAAATTATAACAAAGATTTTTCAATAGATAAAACTCTTAAATTTTAGAATTCTCATTGTTAAAATCTTTTTTTCTCTTAATTTATTTATTTTTACATCATTGAAGGTATTAATTTTTTTACATAAGCAGACCCCCTAATATTTTAATTTTAAATTATATAATCTAATTTTAATTAATGTAGTTAGATTAAGCAATAATGAATCCAAAGTTATCGAATACATTATCCATTAAGTGTTATAAAAGAAAGAGAGAGGAATAAGATATTTGGGTAACTTCAAATGTAACATGGTAACTAGAAGGGTAAAAATTATTTGTTTTATTTTTGTAGTTCTTTCATTTAAAACATGTATATCCAATTGGTGAAGCCTTATGAATCATTTATTTATGTTTTTATTTTATTTTATTGTGGTGTACACTTCAGATTGTGGCATTGGCGAATTTGTTACCGGCTGATAATCCAGTGAACGAGCTTAAAAGCTATATGTATCAAACTGTAAGCCTTTTCACTTTCTTTCTATGCTATATATATATATATATATATATATATATATATGTTATGTCTTATGTTGTATATAACTTCATTGGTGTGCTTGCTCACACACATATATATGTGCATATCAAGATGTATATTTGTACAAACACATCAACTCATGATTGGGTAGTATTACTTTGATACAGAGATGACGAGTTGGATGTATGCGTGAGTGTGTTTGTATATTTTTTTTTTTTGACATATAGATTTTTTAAGAAGGGACGTTATTATTCGATGATGGAGTTCGATTATACTTTTTAAATTCGATGATGGAGTTCGATTATACTTTTTAAATTCGATGATCTTATTTCTTTTAATTATATTTTAAATTAATAAAATTAAATTTATCTTTTTAATAATTTTTTTTTATACTATATTAAAGTATTTAGGGTCTTTTTTGAGAGATATATTACTATAATTTCCTACATCTAATACATCCTATTTTCAAACTATATTATGATTGTCTATTGGATCTAAGTAATAATTATATTGGACTAATTTTTATATTTACATTGATTTTTGTAACTAAAGTAGCTTGAGTTTGAGGATTTTTTTATTCATTTGTTGGTTTATAGTTTGTAATATATTAATATAAATTTTATTTATTTACTTTTATGTGGAATATACATATGTATTGATTTGACTTTGAATTTATAATATTTGTTAATCCTGTTAATTATATTATCTTTCTCCGTTTTGGTATATTGGATCGGATTAATATTTATTTTATGTTTTATATTTATTTGTATTGTGTAGTAGTTTGAGTTTGAGGAATTGAATAAACAACATAATTTCTATTTTCCCTTTTGATTTTCTATATAGTTTTTTTTTTTAAAATAAGTTGTTCAGTTTGGTGGATTGAATTCCTTACATAATTGATATTTGTATTATGAATTGATGGAATCAACAATATAATTTCTATATTTTCTCTTTTTTTTATTATATTCCCTTTTTATTTTCAATATAGTTATGTTTTTTATTTTTATTTTTTATATTTAAATTATGGTGTTGAGTTTGGGAGATTGAATTCCTAACATAATTGATATCTATACTAGGAATTGAGAATTTGTTTTATCTTGTTTATAATTTGGTTACATATGCACACATATATTTATCGTTTTTAGCCTTTTATGTTTATTTATATTGATTTTTTATTTATCTATTTTACTATTCATAACGATATATTAGTTTGAGTTTCATGATTTTTTCTTTGATCCGTTTTGGATTTTCAATGTATTAGTTTATTTAATTTATATATATTATCTTTATAACTAACAGTATTAGGCAGGGAGGAATTGCATTCGAAACATAATTTATATTCTTGTTGTATTTTGTTTGATTTTATTTTTTTTAAAAAAAATTCCTTTTGATTCACATGTATTTCTCTTTTTGTTACATACTCTTCTCATTATTGATTTTTGTTTTTTGTTTTTTTTTTATTTAATTTTCTCCCCTTGGATTTAGTTTAAGAATATCTGTTTAATTTTATCAAAAATATTTTATCATATGCATCGCACGTGCATTTTACTAGTATAACATATATATATATATATATATATATATATATATATTACTATATTTGTGGTGTGTTCTCATAAATAGAAGAACCAAGAATGAAATAGACACATGTACACATAGAAGTCTAAGGTAAAAGAAAATTGGATTATATAGGACATGCTTTACATAGAGGTAAAAAGTTCTAAAACTATTTTCATATAATTACTTTCTGGAATTTTCTTTGGAACCAAACACTAAGAAGATTTGACAGAAAAGAAAAAAATCAAAAACAAAAACAACCCTATACCCATTGATTGATCGGTTGTATGTTAAATTTACAGAAAAATGAAAACTTAATTCGTACCCATATGTAGAGCTGATAATTTCTGACACAAAATGACACAATTATATTTATTTGCAGATTTTTTATGTTATCTAATTGGTTATGGATTGAAATATATTAATTAACTATTACTGAATGATGTCAAATTCAAATTCAATTTCATTTTTATTTTTTATTTTTTATTTTTTATTTTTCATGTTGGATTATGTCAAATTTAAAATGTTTGATTTCGTGTCGACTAGTGTCAGATTACATGGTCGACCCGTAGGTCTATATGCTGACACGAATTGCCAACTCTACCCATATGTGATTGATTGATTATGATTGCATTCTCTTCAGTCTTTGTGAAACACATAACGTGTAGAAATGAGTCGATGGAGAAGATGAAGGGAGACATGAACTTGTTGACTAAATAGAGGAGTGAGGGTGAAAGTGAAAAAGGAGGGGTGGGAATATAAAGAGAGTGAAATAAGACGGTGCCAAGGACACCACTTTTCATTCACGCCTATTAGTTTTGACTAACAGAGGATGTCACTTTTCATTCACACCTATTCACTTTTTATTTAAAATGCTGGAAAAAATGTTCATGTATTATACATGGATATGTGGGTAAATACCACATACACCCCCTGAACTTTACCTTTATTTCGCATAGACACCTTCTCTTTTCCAATATTTCATGTAAATCCCTTGAATTTTGGCATTTTTATCCACGAGATCCCTTCAGTTAGTTGACTGTCAGTTGACCAATGGAATCTACTGTCATCACCCAAAAAATATGTCATTTGAACTTTTTTGCCCTTCAGATGTATGTGTATACTAAACAAGGGTAATTTGGTATTTTCATCTGACACTGTTAGAAAAATAGGCAGCCCTCACTTAGAGGGAGTGTAGGTAGAATATTTATAAAGAGAGGAGGTCTATGCAAAATATAGACAGAGTTTAGGGGTTCTTGGTGGTTTTAGAGGATAAATTTGGACAAATCTCGTACAGGTGGAGTGCAATTGAGGTTTATTAGAATTACCTCCCCACACATGTACCCGTGAACTCAACAACCCATAATAAAAAATAAGAATTGACAAAAACAATATTTCCTTGTGTAAAAAGATAATAAGAACCTTCTATATACTAAAATGATTAATGTATATATATATTAAGGTTCAAATAGACTTTTTATATTATTTTTTAAATATTAGGGAAGGTCATTGTAATAAATCTTAAATGCTCTACCTGTGTAAAATTTGTCTCAACCTCAGGGAAAGTCATTGTAATTTACCCTTACATTAAACAAAGCGAAGTGAAAATAAAAAAGTGTTTATGACCAAATATGTATATACAAAAATTTTAAAAAATTGGGTTTAGACTGTGCTTCATTTA
Source organism: Cornus suecica (assembly GCA_963922005.1). Lineage (NCBI taxonomy): Eukaryota > Viridiplantae > Streptophyta > Magnoliopsida > Cornales > Cornaceae > Cornus > Cornus suecica. Next base: position 12,336,105 of record OY998246.1, on the reverse strand, counting down.
CACTTTAATTCAATCTCATCTTTAATCATCATATGTTTAAAAGATTTGACAATGAATTTGAGAAAAGAATTTAAAACTCAAAAAATCTCAAATCCCTTTTAATCAATAGTAAATATATACATAGATAGATTATTGTTATTAATTATATTTTCCCTTATTTATTTATTTTTTAACAATATTGTTGTATTATAATTATTAATTATCTAACTGTACTTAATTTTATCAAATTAAAAAGATTGTTACATATTTCCATATGCTTAATTTTTATTTGAAATTTATCTATACTTTAGATTATTTTTGAGAATATATACATATATCTCACTGGTGCTTGAGAATGGATGACCTTAATTTTTATTTATTTATTATATATATAACTACAGTGTTTGAAACTTTCTTTAAGATAACGATCACATAAAAACCATGATGCCTATGCTGTTGAAAATGTACAACTATATTTATTATATATATAACTATATTTATTATTTATTTATTTATTATATATAGCTATAGTGTTTGAATTTTTTTATTTCTTAATGAAAATGTACAATGCTGTTGAAAGTTGAAACCTACCTCTTGCAAAACCCTGATGCCTGTATATAACTAGGGTTGCACACGGTTTGATTTGGTACTGTTCTTGAAATTTTTGAAACAAAACCATTATCAACGGTTCCTTGAAAACAAGAACCAGAACCATTAGTTAAGGAACCAAACCATAAAATAACGGTTCGGTTCTGAACCACGGTTCCGTAAAGCATGTTATTTAAAATTATACATAACATACATCAACATAAATTATGAAAAACAATCTTGCCAATTTCAAAACTAAAAGCAAGACTCTTAAACTAAAAATTACACTCGTACACACACCCCTACCTCCGCCTGGACCTCCAAAAACTCTCACACATACACATTAAGAGAATGAGAGAGAGTTTTAGAGAGATTATTTATGGAGTTTTCATGATTTTTTTTATTGCGCTTTTTTTAAAAAAATTTCAAACATGACTTTAGTTAAAAGAATTGTTGAATGTCCACGAGTTAAAACAGAAAAGTTATGAGCCCGTATTTGTGTGTTAACCAAGACATATTTAGAGATCTATAGAGGGGGAGAGAAAAACTAACATTTTGTAGAAAACTTAGAAACATAGTAATGAGGAGATGAGTTATGGTGGCTGGCGGTGAGAATGGATGAGAGAGACTATAAATTATAATTTTTTTATGTATATGCGTGCAATATTTGTTTGGATGGTAAAAAACTATTAGGTAAACTTAAAATTTTATTTAGTACACTAATTTGTATTTATTTGGTGTTATAAGTTTATACGAATCTATAATTTTGTTAAATATAATGCAATTGTATAAGTGAGTTATACATATATATGTATATCTAATTCAAATCGGTTCGGTTTGGTTTCAGACAATCTAAAACCAGAACCAAACTAAATTAGAATGATTCTGTTTTTTGAGAACCGAAATCAAACCAAACCAATTCAAAACCGGAAGCAAAGCACCGGTTCGATTCAATTTAGATCGGTTCTTACGATTTTTTTGTGCACCCCTATATATAACCATGTTGTGATAGTTTTTAAGTTTCCTTTGTCAAGTCAAAACCTCTCTCTCTCTCTCTATATGTGTTTGTGTGTGTATAACTTCAGTTTACCTATTGAGTTTTAGCAGGATGTATCACTTTGGTTGTTACTCGACTTTATTGTGCTAGGAGAGTAGTGTAATGTTGAATGCACACATTCACATCAATTGCATAACTCAAATGTGGAGCTTAGCTCATAAAGAATATTTAGTAATTTTATTTTTATTTTTATTTTTTTAAAAATTTTCATTTTTAACATAAGAATATTGGTAACTTGCTCTATGAATCACATTACAAGGTATAGTAACTATATGAAGTTAAAAACCTAGTCACATCAAGGTTTGCTGTAATAACTGTAATTATCCAATATAAAGAAACATCATGGTTCATTTAGTGAAAAAGATGATGAAGACATACAACAGGATATTTCCATTTATGATCTCAGACTATGGAATATTCAAATGATGACAATTAATGAAGCTTAATCGAAATAATGAAACTTACACTAACTAATTTAAGATAATTTATTTGAAAGAAGCAAGAAAATTGCAACAAATTAAACATGTATAAAATAAAATAAATAAAAAATAAAATGTAGTAATAGAAGATAGTATATCCTCTTTGCTATGAAGGTGAAAGATGGTTGAATGTAGCAGATGGCGCCGAGGAGTCTTCTTCAGGCCAGTTTTCTTCTTACTAGTCCTTTGAAGAAATCGAAACTGTAGCCAAAGGTTAAATAATTACTACATCATCACATATCAAAACCGTAGGTAGAAAAATACAGTAAAAAACTTGGAAAAAATAAATAAATTTATTTAGCGCGATGATGGAACAAAATATCTTTCCAATATGTTATTATGCGAAACAGCCACTCTCGGTATATAAACACTAGATACCTATTGCCATCTGGGTGAAGCTCGCACATTTGACCATCTTCACTAACAGCTAATAAATATCCCGAAGATGTTAAACCCTGCATAAAAAAAATTAGAAATCTCATTGTCCGTGTGCTTAGAACCCCTCAAAAACATAACCGACAATACCAATACTCATAAGAATAGTTGTTGATATTTTTCATCAAACCCTGGTGCAGGGATGAGAATCTGAGAGACCCAAATATTCGACAAGAAAAAACACCTCAAAGCATGCAAACATAACAAGTTTAGCAAACCGGTCTCACCTGAACAGTAACAACATTTTCTACCAATTGATCCTCGATCTTTTCCTGTACGATAACTCTCTGCCCACTGCATACATGAAATGGCACAGAACTGTGAACCTCGGGTTTATTCATAAGAGAATATGCTATAATCACGAATATGATATATATTATGAAAATCATGTAGACTACTGGCTACCAATATTTTCAGATTTGGAACATGACGCAAGAATATAAAAAGCTGCTTCTATATAGATGTACATCCATGAAGATGAGCATATGACTTTTGACAGTAGAAGCATTTTAACCATTCTTATTTGCAGCACAGTGATGCTACTGATCTATGTATGTTTTGAGTGATGCAAAAATATCTGATATTATACTTGCAGATTGATATTCATCCAAGCAGCTAATAAGATGCAATCAAGTGGAATCTCCCTCCTAAGACTTCAATATGAGCAGCAAATGGAATCTACAGCGAGGTTGGCTTCAATCCCCGCAGTAGCATCACCTGATTTGGTTTTTCACCTGCCATGCCTTTCTGCAGCAACTGGCTGTTTGCAGTGTCTCCTTATCTACGACTTCCTAATTTTAAGAAGATTTATCTAAAAGCTCCATTTGCATATTTTCTCAAACTTGATGCAGAAAATACGATCAACTGAATTTTCTCACCAAATAAAACACAATATTGAAAGAAACATAGTAGCTAACATTATACTCCGATGGAGGGAGATAAGCTGATTAAATTTCAAATTTTTATTCCTACCCTGTAAACACTAGAAAGATCTCTTTCGGAAGGAATATATATATCATTTAATTGGGAGACAGAAGAATGTTTTTAATGAGTACGCCATGCATCAATTCTTCTGGTCACATTCCATAACGGAGTTCACTGTATCTTTTCTTTATTGGCAAGAAACTCATGCACTCATTTATCCCTAGAGGACTTGAATCCTTACCTTCCCCTTTGGGAGGTAGAGAGGATACCACTTGGCTAAATCCATCGGTAGTTGAGCTCAATATTTTTTAAATAAACAAACAGTTCCTAGATAATTGAGCCATAAAATCTTCCCTTGTTCTACACGTCACTAGCATGGGGGGGGGGGGGGGGGGGGGGGGGGGTGAACTTTGGAGTTTCAGGTGGAGGGGAGGCCAAGGGGAAGAGAAGTTTATTTCTTACAGAACCTAGGTGGCTTCTGTTGAAATATCTATTGCCTGAGCCTATTCATTTGGGCTTCAAGTTGGCTGTCAAGATAAAAAAGTCCATGAAATCTACAGACTAGGAACAGGTAGCTCAACCTACTTGGGAGATTCTTGGAGATCTTGCCTCATCCTTGGGGCATCCGCTTGTCTAATTAGTTCCTTTTACTTTCTTCTTTTTTATAACATTTTAAGTCAGATAACCTACCCGAATCCAAAAATAAAAAAAATCTGTGAAATGCTGATTAATGGACGTGGTTGTGTCAGTCAAGTGGTTTGAGTAATGAGTTGTGCAACATCAAGGGGTAGAAAATTTATGAAAAGTTCAAAGGTCCCTCACTTTCCTGTGTCTACTCTATGAATTCACTTTGTTCCTCAAACATTGATTAGGTACACCAAATAAAGCAACAACTAAAGAATTAACATGATCAGGCGAGGCTTCTAAAGTTGCCAAAGAGACAAGGATTCTTTGCATTACAAGAAGACTTATCATCTTTTTTTCCAGATAAGATATAACATTTTACTTTTGAAACCCACTTCTTCCATTTTCCATGCTTGACAGAAGGTTCGTTTTTGTACTCATCAAATTTAAATAACTTTAGGTGGTGGACTAGCAATAATTGCATAAATTCATAAAGCCGGGAGAAGACTGCAGAAAGGTTGAATTAATGCAAAAACAAGTTACGAATAGAGCTATATTTTTTAGGCGCAACATGAAAGGAGTTTCTTTTTTTCCCTTTTTTGAGGAGGGGGAAAAACTGTATACACGCCTAACAGGGTTTACAAGCATGTAAACATAACATTTGAGAAAGGATAATTAAGTGTTACTTTATAGTCAAGTCATTACCTATGTAACCATGTCTTGTAGTACGTCTCCTCAAGAGCTTGGAACCCTGCAGTAAAAGATATTTTTCATTACATTTATTCAACAGAACTTTTGTTCCTGGAATTTATCTCAAACAGATAGCGAAGTCTTTAAACTAGTTTTCTGATTGCCTCCCTGTTCCCCCAAGTTGTGTCCCCATACTGAAAATATAATAGTTTCCCAATGAAATTAAAATTCTACTTAAAAATAATCTGAATTTCTCCAGAGTTGAAAGTCATACCAGCCAAACACTATTGTTAGTGTAAGGATTAGTTACATATCATTTCTCCATTTACTTATACAGAAAAATGAGAATTAACAATATAAGTAAGTAGAATATTAAGAGATGTCATGGTTTACAGAAGAATAATGATTCGCGGGGATTTTTGCACTATAAGGTAATAACACCACAGTAGATAACTGTATACAGACATATTCAATCAATTAAGTATTTTAATTGTGTAAATTTCAATTACTATTCGGTCAATGAAGAAAAAATACAAACTCACACGTATTCAATCAATGAAGAAACAATACATACCTAGACATATTGAATCAATTCATTGTGTACATTACTATGAACTTCAATAACTTATAATCCAATTATTTATAAGATTCTACTTTATATATTTCCAACCATTGTACTACTGTACTTGAAAATTTGGAATTCAGTTCGCTGGAACAAAACACAAAATGGATTGTGGAACTTTGTTTGTTTGTTTCTTTCTTTGACACTTTCCATGCATAATTAGCTTGTCCATTGTTTATCTCAAGAATGACTTTAATTGTTTCCATCTGAATGACATTTTGTTCAGCAACTGTGCTTATAATTTAGTTGACCCGATGGTAACCTGATGGAACCCGTTTATACCGACGGGGTGGTAATGGTATTATCGACTATAACCCGTCGCGGGTTTGGGGTGGATTTGGTATTAGTAATTTTTAAATGGGATGGTAATGGTATTTGCATAACCCGTCCCGTTGCCATCCCAACACACAATGCCAAGTAAGCCAAGCTGGACATTGTCTACTGCTTGCTATTTGCCTAAAAACATTGGGGCATTAATCTGTACAGTGCTTAATTCTGATTTGTCATCCTAATATACTAATAAGGCTTGGATAAGACCAATAACTCTGCAACTTTACCAGCTATAAATATACCAAATTAGTCAAATCATGAGATGGTTAAAATAAAAAGAATGAATTGCTTATTTGAAGTGGCATGCAAGAGGGAAAAAATCATTGAACATGAATATGAAGTATGATATTTGACGTTGGTGCACCTTCCAGTAAAGGTTAGCGCCGTCCCAACTTAATGAGTATAGAGTAATAATTCACCTTCATTAAGGAAAAGACCAAACATATTCTCAAATTTATTGAAGAAAGCTGCAAGAATATCTTCTTTCCGTAGTTGGTAAGCAACAGATGTCAATTTCTGCAGCACTGAATTCAAGCATGTAGTAGGTTTCTCATTATCAATATTTAACCCTATTCCTGCAAAAAACATGAAAATATTAAAAATTCAATATGCAGACCTTCAAATTGATATGAAAATACTATGAATTAAGTGACTCTAAAAAATTAGTAACATCCAGAACATTGTGAGGGGACTAAGTGCAAAAGACTGTGTATATAATCAGCTTAACCAAGTATACTGAAGCATTATTATTTTACATTTGCATGTTATATCATAAGGATGAGATGTTTACCAGCACTGACATTAAATTTCTTTGATCTATAGGTTGATGTGCACAGTATGCCTCCCACTTTAAGGCCATTTAAGTACAGATCGTTTGGCCACTTTATTCTAATATCAAGATGTTGTACGCCCTGAAATAGATTATGTTACACAGTAATGAAAATCACCATCTAAGCTGCAATATCGGAGATTGGTTATAGAAGTCACAATGCGATAATCACATATGTGTTACACAGTACAACTTAAAGAAAGATTGCAACAAACAGAAGAGGATAAATCAATCTCTACGCCACACAAATCTGGTTGTTGTTCTTAGTTCTGACTTAATCCTTTCTGGTGTGAATCTCCATCACATGGCCACCTAGTATTGTCTGCATACCCGTGCTGAAGACAACATGAGCATGTGGTGTGCGACATAAACATACAGCATAGGAACAAAGCTTCTGAATGTTGCACCAGAAACTGGTCTCTTAGTGATTGGAAAATTTTCCAAACCTCAGCAAAATATGTATCAAAGATCATTTTTTTTTATTGCCCTTAATCTTGTATAACAAGAAGATCTAAATTCACGCGCAGAGAGTACCTCACATAAGCAGTACCTCTAGATAGCTGTCGAGAAATACGATGACGCGCAATAATATACCTTATTTTACTTCTTCAAGTAAAATATATAGGATCAGACCTCGTCAGATTTTTTCCTCTCACAAACGTGTTTTCTCCCCCTCTACTCACCATTCAGGTTCTTAAATATTACATTAGGGCTTGATCTTTTGGAGGTTTGGGGTTGAAGTCACTCTGTTATGTGTTTTTCCATTTCAGTTCTTTTCAATCTGTTCAAGAGCAAGATAGGATTACACATGAGAGAGGATCTAATTTACCACTCAAAAACTTAGAAATCCCGAGAGGATGGTCCCAAAGCCCTACAGTTGTACAGATCCTGTACTCTACTTACTATTTACAGACACATTGTCACCAATGGTATGTGTTGATCTTTGCTGCTGTCGCACGCTTACTCGGATGGTAGTTCAGGATTTCGAAGCAACTTCGACACCAAAAATTCTAAATCTCGAGCATACGTGATATTTTTTTTATGAATATGTGGCTTGTCCTCTCAGAATTTGGATGTTCAATTCGCTACAAAAGTTTATGCATCTTTTATTCCTGTTGACAACTTTTAGCTTTTGGATTTTTTGAAGTTTTTTGCTTTTATTATTGTATGTGCCTACTGACATTTATTTAAAGGATTCTTTTCAAATCACAACGTTCTCTTAATCTAGACCGGGATGGTCTTGGGCATATCAGATTGGGTGTTAGCACCACCTAATAACTCAAGTTTTTTGGGTCCGACCGAGAAGCACCTGGCCAGTGACAATAAGCTCACTTAGTTCTTATTTAGTTGCTTGCCTTCTCCTACACTACAGTAACATATCAACTAAACATAGTAATTTGAAGTTTAGATTACTGTTTATAAAGCTCGTTAATTTATCCATAATTTCGTATAATGCTTCATGAAGCCTCAAGGATGAAGCAGTTGTTTTAGCTGAAATAACATGATTCATGGATTATCGATAAGATTGTCAGTTTAGAAAAACTCACATTTTTATCACAAACATCCTTTATAGCTTCTGTCATTGCAAGAGACACTACATACTGCACTAGAGGCACCACTCGTCCATCCTCCATTTGTATTGTAAACGAAAACAGCAGGCAACCCATCGGAGATTCCCACACATTCTTCGACCGACCTGAAAAAACACACCTTACCAGTTACTAGAAGAAATTAAATAATCCCATATCCAGCAACACAACACACTGTAAGCGATTGATAATCATTTCAAACCTCGCCCTTTAAATTGAACATCTGCAACACACACAGCACCAACTGGAAGATCTGAAAAATTACTGCCCAGAACTAATAATTCAATACCAAAATTAAATTTTAAATAAGAAAATTTAGTACTTGTGATCACTTACTGAGAAACAATGTCATGAGTCGAAGGCAATCGCGGTGACCAAATGAGGAATCGACCAAACCGACTAGTTGAAAGAGAATTCAGGAACGAATCAATCCGAAAACTCTCTTTTCTTCCAAAGGGGTTTTCAGTTTCCGAATGCAAAACAACCGAAATTTCAGCAGAGTCGGGCAGTTTCAGAGTATTATTGTTCTTCAAAGATTTAGCTATTTCATTCTCAGGAGATGATTTTCCACATAGTACCAAACGACAAGGTGATTGCAAATCCATTGCTGAACACAAAAAAACAAATCAATTTCTGTCTATACATATAAAAACATATACACACACACACACACACATATATATATATATAATACTTAAATTCATGTATTTGTTTACACACCTATATATATATATTTATATATGAAATAAGGAAGTGAAAATGATAACCTGAAGAGAACAAAAGAAATCAATTTATGCATAAATATAGATATGTATGACATATACATATCTGTGAAGTATAAAAGTGAAGATTATAATACCTGAAGCAAAAGACATCAATTTCCTTTATTGAACATACATATTGACACAGACACATATAGACACAAGACACATATATACGAAATAAGGAATTGAAGATGATAACACCTGTACAAAACAAAAGTAACTAACTTCCATACATATATATATATATATATATGTGTGTGTGTGTGTGTGTGTGTGTACGTATATAAGACACACACGCCTATATATATATATATATATATGAAATAGAGAAGTAACGATCATAATACCTGATGAAGCAGCAATTGATAGTGAGAGACAGCGAATCCTCTTATCAGTAAAGAGAGAATTTTTTAGAGAGAGAAAGTGAATTGAGGGTTGTAGAGAGAGAAAGCGGAGGAAGCTCGCAAAGGGCATGCCTTTGGCCCTGCGAAGACGCATTCATTGGAGGGTCTAGACGGAGAAAACAATTTGAATGCTTCATCATCACAGATGGGTTCAATTGTTCTTGTCACAGACTTAATCATCACCGTACAATTTAACAAAAAGTCCTCATCTTTGTGGGACCCTAGATTTTATTTTATTTATTTATTGGGATCACAGTACTAGACCCGTTTGTGATATTATTTATCATATAGCATTGTGGGTTTAGCACTGTTTAAAAATTGGGTTTTTATAGGGCTCTTGAAGGTTGTGGAGGGTTTTGGTAGGTAGTGGTAGTGTTGATGGAGGAATTGCAGAGAGCAATATCAGATATAGGTTTAAGGGTCTCAATTCTGCCAGAGAAAGGCCGCTGTTTTTTCACTACAAGGGACTTTTCTCCAGGTATATATATATATATATATGTATGAATATGTATATATGTATGTTTACCTTTTCTATTAGAACAATTGTAGTACTGAGTTTTTGAGTTTGTTGAGTTAATGAACTAATAAAGTAGAATAACACTGCTTTTGTTTATACTTGAAAAAAGGTTGTAGCAATGCTAGATAAATGTCTGAGCTTCTATTGTTATTGTTAGTTCCAGGATTAGAGAGAAACAGCTATTTTGTGGGGAAGAGGGAGAATTTTCTTCTTATTTTTATTATTATTACTATTATTTAGTTCCCCAGTTGTTTGGGCTAGTTGTTGTTGTTTTTTTTTTTGTATGTCTGTGTTTATTTTGTATTACAGTATTTATCAAAATTGGGTTATGGTAAGGTTGCTCCTTTGTGACCGGGAGGTTATGGTCCTCGTATAATGGTCAGAGGAGGTGAACTTGGCTACTTTGGCCGTTTTCAGATTCGCACCCTAGAGTATTTATCATAATTTGGGAATAAGTTGTGCTAAGTTATGTTTAAAAAAATAAAATCGGGGCTGCATTTGCTTCATGAAAAGCTGAGTGGAATCGAAAACTTTGTACAATGTCTTTTATTCATTTTGTTAAGATAATTGTAGCTGAAAAACTGCCATATCATTTGTTTACATGAAACTCAATTGATAGGCAATTACAAAAAAGATTATTATGTTATACCTATTCGGGATAGGGTTGACCTAGAAAGATAAAGTAGATAAGAAGCCTGAACGGACACAAAAATGGTGGGATAAGGAAGGAAAATTCCCAGTAAACTTCGAACTGATATCAGCATTAGAATTCTTTAATTCAAATTATTAGATAAGTGCTTCACAACTACACACCTTACTAGGCTTACCAACATTGAGCTGTAGCTATCAAGCCGGTGATTGATAAATACAGAATTAAAATTGAGGTATCTCTTCCCACAATGCACCCACTAAAGCGGCTCCTCTATTGCAGGTGAAGTGATTATAAGTGAAGAACCTTATGTATCTGTACCGAACAAATCTTCTGCTGAATCGAGATGTGATGGGTGTTTCATGTCATGTAACCTTAAAAAGTGCTCGGCTTGTCAGGCTGTTTGGTACTGTGGGAGCACATGCCAGGTTTTTAAAAACATTTTTCTTTCATGCATGAGGTTCATGAATTGATTAGATATAGCGTAGTGATAGTACTCACGAAGGGGAAGACTGATTTACATTTCCCAAGAATTGCTTTTTGTTTTGAAATATATTATAACCAAATAAAAAGTTCCAGTAATCTGGTGTTATCTTTCTCAATATGTTCCATCTGATGTAAGCAACATTTCATTTGCGCAGAAGGTCATAAATTGGCTAAATATCCTGTATGATCCTTCTCATGGTGGGATCTTTAGTGTCGGATAATGATACCTCTTACTCCATTCTTCTTTAATGAGAGTAGCAATATAATTTTTAATTGACTAGAAAAAGAATCAATAAATTTTGTCATCAAAGGATGATAACATTTTCTAAGGGAGAATAGAAGTTATCATTTTCAAAACTAACTATTGGTCTGCATTCCTATTATTAATGCACGCTCTTAAATGTTTCAGAAGTTAGATTGGAAGTTGCATCGTCTCGAGTGTCAAGCTCTCTCAAAACTCGACAAGAATAGGCTAAAATCTCTTACACCTTCTATACGTTTGATGGTGAAACTTTACTTACGAAGGAAACTGCAAAATGAGAAGGTGAATTTTTTTTTTTTCCATCTTGATTTTTGACTTACTTGTCTTAATTTTTAGTTATCTATTTGTTATTTTTTTCTCATTATTGTAAGTTGTTATTGTGATATTTTTGCTTTCTTTTGGAACTTTACTCTCGGTTTGGGTTCTTCTGTCTTGTTTTCGGTAGATTTTTGTTATCTTTCACTACTAAGATTGTGATATTTTGCTTCCTTGTGTACCTCTTATTCTAAATGATTAACTTCATGATCCTAGAATTGAAGTATAGCAGTATATATGAAGTACTTTTTGGTATAGGCATGAGACAAGTTTATCAGTCATTAACAGTGACACCATTTTTTTTCCTCCTTAGGAAAGAAATAAGATGAGCATCATCCCTGATTGATAGGATAGGACTCTGAACCTCGCGCATGCCCTTTAAAATTCCTAATAGCTATGAATCACGGATTTCTGCCTTCCCCTGACACCTGAAGCAATAATGCTGTTGGATTTCCCGGTGTTCTTGCATTATTTTTACTAACCAGGCAATGGAGTCAAAGAAGAAAATGAATTGATTCTTCCATAATAGTGATTCTATTCTTCGGAACAGAATTTTGTTGATGTTTTCATTAATAAAGGAACTTTAAAAAGTTGTGTACAATTTTTGTAGAACTTGTTGCTTATCCTTTGGTAATCCTATGTACATAGGCCATGAGTATCACCAGCTATATATAAGGATTTCTTTCAATAATTGTGACAACTCATCAAAGACAGTACTTAATTCATCTGGCTGTGGCTGAATGTAACTTGCATTTTTTGTAAAGTGGAAATTCATCAGCCTCTGGTCCAAGTGAATTCATTAATCAGTTACACATATACATAGAACTGTTATAATTTTAACAAAGGATTAGTTTATTGAGATACCAACCTTTTTTCACCAAGATCTTTGCTTCATCTGTGTGATTTTTCCTTATCAAATACCTATTACATGATTCTAGACTATTGTTATGTGTTAGCTGCTTGTTTTGCGGTTTAAGATAAGCTTCTGCAACCTTCAGTGCCCTCTGCAGATATCCATTGATGCACTTGCTAACGATGCTATTGATTGACATGAAACGTAGATAGAAGCAAAGTCTCGAAATCAAAATTCCAGCTGCTTAGATAATTTCGCATCTGAATTAACAATATAGCGGAATAGGTTGTCAGGTGCTACTTCAGGACCATCTGAAAGGAGGAGGAAGTTCATGACCCTCTATGGCCAGCTAAGATTTTGGATGCCCTAGTAGAATGTGAATTGCATCATGTTTCCATTCTCTCTGGTTTTGCTTCTTCCACTTCTGTGATATGCTTTTTGTGTTTCTAGGTCTTTTAAAATCCGAAGTATTTTTCTTCCTTGTGAAGGATTAGATGCATCCTAATGTCATCAAATTGCCTTTATAGAATTGCTTTGGTTTCTGTGACAATAACTCTTTTCTAGATAAGGCCCTTAACTGGTAGTTTATCTCACTTCCAGATTATACCAGCTACTGCCACAGACAACTACAATCTGGTGGAGGCTTTGGTGTCTCGTATCCTTATCAATTTTATTTTTTTACTTTCACTGTTCTCAATTTTCCTTTCTTTAAATATTATCTCTCTCCATTTGTTGACTGTAACAATTTTTCTTCATGAAGATATGTCCGATGTCGATGAGAAGCAACTAGTATTGTATGCACAGATGGCTAACCTTGTCAGCTTGATACTCCAATGGCCCAAGATGAATATAAAAGAGATTGCTGAAAACTTTTCAAAGGTATTCTTGAAAGATAAGGGTCAATTTATTGGTTACCCAGATGTTCCCAAAAATTGGAGTACCTCTTATGTTCGATACACAACTCAGACAAGTGCAGTAATTTGCATAATAACTAAGAATTTGAATGCTTTAGTTTCCTGTAACGTCTTGAGAGATGCATTATACTTGCACTCACAGTTATGCAGGAAACGGTAGGGGTACTAAAGAGTATTCAGGCAAGTAATAGTGATATTTAACTGTCTCGGTTATGGGAGAACTTAGTAGTAGTTCAGTTTTTTTTTTCAAAAACAGTACACGGGTATCTAGATGCTAAACAGAAAAGGTTGTGCAGGTTAACTGAGTTGTAACTACAGGTGTTTTTTTCCTCTTCGGGACCTGTTCGATAATTATCACGCTTGTAGCAGATGTCTCACTTGGGTGGATTTCTACCTGGAATTTGATATATTCTACTGCTTTTTAATTCTTCTCAATGACATGCAGCTTGCATGCAATGCACATACCATTTGTGACAGTGAACTGAGACCTCTGGGCACAGGTCTGTATCCAATTGTTTCCATTATTAACCACAGGTAAATTCATTCATTAGTTAATGTGTTTTAGTTCCCAATCTTCTTTGCATCATCAACATTCTGAATGAATTTCCGGTGATGTAGCTGCTTGCCCAATGCTGTTCTAGTATTTGAGGGCAAATTGGCAGTGGTTCGTGCTGTGCGACACATACCTAAAGGTACTGAGGTAATGTGCGCTCCTTTAAGTTGTTTTTTCAGTGAGTAAGAACCATAACTAGTTTGTCAAAGAAAGTATGGAACTGCATGTCCAACCACATGCGTAAAAGTTAATCCTCTTAAGCATGTTCTGATGAATAAACTATCAAGAAATTGATTCTTCTGTGAAGTTCATGAGGGACTCAGACCTGCCTAATTCTTATCTTGAGAATTCACTCCAAAATCTTTTTGTAATGGTTGTTGTATTGAGTCTCCAGATGTTCTTCTCGTATGGTTCTGTTTTTAGGGATTTGATTTATTTAAATTTTTTGCTCAACTTTTTGAAATTGTACCTTTATTACCGATTTAATATTTTCAACGAAAGCCGCCTTTCCGCTACGTTGCTGCCTTCAGTTCTTGACCAACTATTTGACTATCATAAAAACTTCCCCTTGGTTCGTACTATTTATGCTCTCGTCGTGGCAGATTTTCATTTTGTAGAAATGTGACTTATTCCTATCCCTCAATTCTCTCCTTGTCCCCTTTTTTATTCCTTAAGAAAATAAAATCAATACTCCATACGAATTATTTGGAGGTCATATATTATGTGGTTATGTTTTCCCAGGTAAATATAAGTTACATAGAAACAGCTGGAAGCACTATGACTCGGCAAAAGGCTCTCAAAGAACAATACTTTTTCACTTGCAAATGTCCCCGCTGCATAAAAGTGGTAGTTTTATCATTGATCTTAACATTTTGACTTCATCGCATGGTAGCATTTTATATTGAAACTTCTCGTACAACTTATTTCTTCATTAACAGAGTTGATTTTATATTAAAGGGGCAGCATGACGACATTCAAGAAAATGCAATTCTAGAAGGCTACAGATGCAAAAGTAATGGATGCTATGGTTTCTTGCTTCGTGATCTTGGTAAGTATTTTCCTGTCGTTGACCTTGTAAAATGGCTTTAATGTCTATTTGGATCCTTATACAGTTTGGATATGCAGATGGCAGAGGATTCATATGTCAACAATGTGGACTTGTTAGGGACAAGGAAGAGATAAGGAAAATAGCAAGCGAAGTGAAATCAATGTCAGATCAGGCTTCCCTCACTCTCTCTTCTGGGTGTATCCTTAAATTGATAAATATGGTTCTGCTTTTTCTGCTGCTAGTAGTCATTAATATCTAGTGACCTGTTGATAAAGTGTATGGGGAGCTGACTCTTCAATTTGTAGAGATTAGAGAATGAGGGTCCAAGCATGGGGAACAGAATTAATTATTTAGGATCCTTCTAGCAAAGAAAAGAACTGGTATCTGTTGACTATAAAGTTACTGAATCTTTAACCTAGTTCAGATATTATGGAAGCCAGTAGGATGTACAAGATGATCGAGAAACTTCAACAGAAATTGTGCCATCCATTTTCTATCAATCTTATGCGGACCCGGGAAACTCTTTTAAGGGTATCATAAGTTTTTTTGTTTTTTTTTCTTTTTTTGCAAGTTATTTCTGTCCATCTTCAAGCTCAGAGCAAATCTATACATGCTTTTGCTGATGATCCAAATTCAATTTTATGTTAAGAAAAATATGCTTTTGCCATTTGGACATGTTTTCTTTATCATTTAATCCCATGGACACTGTTTTATTCAATTCTTCTGGGTCAGGAACCACATCTAGGTCAGATCGTCCTATGTATAAAACAGGATTGCTTTACTTGCCGATTGTTTTCTCTAGGCTTCCGGAAAGTATTATTATCATATGGGTATTTGTTGTTCTCGATGCCTTGTCTAATTAAATCATTACTTTGTACTGGAAATAAGCCTATCATGTTCTTGGCAGCCTGTTTTATAATCATTTACAAGCAACTTTTTTTTCTTTTTTCTTTTTTCATTTCTTTATTTTTTATTGGGAGGTGAGGGAGAGGTCTCAATGTGTCTTTGGGGTTGAAGGAAAGTTATCCTTGTTTGTGATAAGTGTTTATTGTTTGCTATGGTTCTCTGAATGAAGATTGAATATGGCAACAAATGTTTTTGGAATCAATTTGTGTTTAATCCACAATTTTCGCTACATCTAGATGACTCCTGATATATAACACTATTATAAGGATTTTTTTTCTATATGAGGTCTTTTCGAGCTCAATTGACAGTAGATGAACTTATGTTTATTCAGATATTGATGGAAGTGCAAGATTGGAAAGAAGCCCTGGCGTTTTGCAGGTTGACTATTCCAGTGTATCAGAGTATGTCATCTTTGAGCTGTATCCTTCTAAAACATACCATCATCATCATCCTTACTTTGGTTGATCTTTTGCTTATCATTTTTTTATTTCTTAGTCTGTAACTTTTGTCTACAGACTTTATGGCCTTGGCGGCCTTTTTGTTCATGACATTCTCTTTACCTATCAAACAGAACTACAGAATATATTCTTAAATTTGTCTATCACAGTAACAGCATATGATTATCGTACTGCAATGTTTCTGCGTACTATGGGACTATTTATATTGGTTTCTTTTTTTAAGTTTGCTAAGTCCACACTATTGCTGCTCGCATTTTGAATATGAACTTTCTGATTCACTGCAGGAGTGTATCCAGGGATCCATCCTTTGCTTGGATTGCAGTATTATACATGTGGGAAACTTGAATGGTTAGAACTACTCTTCTTTCGCTTCTTGCATCTTCTAAGCCTGCAGGTTTTCTTATCTTCATGTGTCAAGCATTAACTTTAATATGTTCTAGCTTCTTCATCATCCGTCTACCCTTTCATTTGGACTACCGGGATATTGGTCTATGCCTTCAAACGTTCCTACTTCTTGTCTGTACCAAATTGCGCTTAAATTCTTATCCTATGTTTGGTTGGAGGGACGGATTGAGGTGGGAGGGATGAGAAGGTGGACAAGGTGTAGTTTTCGTGTTTGGTTAGAGGGAAGGGAAAAATGAAAGGAAGCAATGAGGGATGCTTCATCCCTCCCTCCTTCACATTTTTCAATGCGCCCAAATTTGGGCGGAAGAGAAGAAAGAAAGTATGTAACTAACTCAAAATATTCAAAACGACAATTTTATCCATCCAAACAAATTGTTAATAGATCATATTATATATAATAAGGTTATATTCGTAAAAGTAATATGAAAATTATGTTTCCCTTCCTTTCAACCAAACAAGAAAAATGGTGGTGTACATTCATCCTTTCTATTCAACCAAATAAAAAGTGAGAAAGACACGATCCCTTCCCTAAGGATGCCTCATCCATCCCTCCCCCTCTCCCTTCCATCCATTTATCCATTCCTCCAACCAAACGAAGCATTAATGTTTTACTTGCAACCTTTTGAATTTGTGCGGAAACTAGGTCCATGTAGCTGTGAAATGTATGTCAAACTAATACTGTCTGGTGGTCAGAATTCTGTTTATGAACTAGGACTAAAACCTACACTTAGTATGGGTCTCCGTCAATAAAGACAGAGAACAGGAGAGAGAATGTGGCATCATCATAATATACTGCACAGCAAGAGACTTGAGAGCTATTGGATCATATAAACAGTGAGCCGAGTCTGATTGTATTTTTAGACTGTCTACTGACCTGTAAGTGTGTCTGTGCCAAGAGCGAGAATTGGTATCTTCACAATCTTGTGTATGGAAAAATGTTCAGGTCAAGTTCTAGTCAAGTTGTACTTAATTTTTGTTAACAGAGTTTGGTGGTCATACCCGTTGGTGACACTTTGTTCTTATGTAAATTGCACTAAACCTTACCTCCTACACTTTGTTCAATATGAGAGTGTATGAGACAGATTGATTATAAACAGTGAACGCAATCAAGGAAAGATAACTTTAAAAACTGAAACCAAGATTCATGTGAGTCTGATTTAAAGTGCCATTTAGAGGTTGGCTCACAGACGATGCTTACGATTGCATTGGTGGTAACTTTTGGCAAGATGCATGTGGATGATGAGAAAAGATGGGACGACTAACCCATAGTTAGAGGTAAGGGGTGTTGATGGCAGTCTGATATTGCTGATAAAGAAATATTGACACAGTTAGGATGCTGTTTCTTGATAGCTAGTGATGGAATATGTGGTTTTAGGTTGTGGGCAGAGCGGCATGAAGTTGGGGGGGACTTGGAGAAGCTGGTGGAGAGCTTACAGAGTTTCAGGTAACTGGGAAGCCGATGTGGACGATTGGGAATAAAATCTCTTACTAGCTGAATTAGATGGTTAATTCACCGAGATTGAATACTTGTCTGTCTCCGTGGTCTATGTCAATATGAGTCGAATGACAATTGCATATAGACCTCTTTTAAGTAGTGGGGGAACCATTTAGGATAGGGTGCTCGAGACAGGCGTAACATTGGTACTTTGCAAATTGGTTGCTCTGAACTTGAACTTGAACTTGCGCCAGTGGCACTGATGTTCGAGCATTCCACCAAGCCATGCAATAGCCCACAGGCCTAGGAGTAGGGTCTGTTAATTATTTCCTGTTTCATGGTAGACTCGTTCCTGCTGAACATGTCCAGTTGCTCAAAGTTCTCGACCCAGAGGGTTTTAGTTGTCCTAGTTAATACGTTAATACGTAAGCATGTGTGTAATTTCTGTCATAATAATTGTATTAAGAATTAATGGTAATGGTGAACGATATACTGAAACTGAATGAAATTTCTGAACCGATATATGGACTTCTAAGGAGATATTGTTGTTGATTTGCACAGGTTACTTGGGGACACAGAGAATGCGATCAAGTCACTGGGAAATGCAGTCGACATATTGCGTATCACTCATGGAACAAATACACCATTCATGAAGGACCTCCTCATCAAGTTGGACGAAGCGCGTGCTGAAGCCTCTTATAGACTCTCATCTATGGATGAGTAGCAGAAATCGCGGTTCAATAATTTATGTAAGATAAATATATATCATGTACTATAAGCATAATGTTGCAGTAAGTTATGGTTATAAAAACACTGCGCGGCTTGGGCATTTTCCAGTTGAGATTTGGTGATCACACTAATGGTCAGTTTCTCCATCAGTTCACAACACAGCCTTTTCTTCAAAAATTCTTGAAGCTGATTCATTTTTCAATTGATTACTCGAAAATCAGAAACCCATTCTTTCCTGCAAGTAATTTGTTGCTTCTATTGCCATCCACAGGTTTTTCTTTGGTATAGAATTCCATTCGTTAGGCTTCAATATGACTTTTGTGTCACTGAATGTTTTCTGCAGGATTACACTTTTGCTGACCTTGTATGACTGCAAGTATATTGGACTAAGCGTTGGAGGTCTTAGTCCCACTTCGGATCCGTATTGATATCGGATGTTAGAAAGGCTGTCAGGATCGGGATTTTAGATAGATACATTTTGGGGTCCGTAGAATTGTAAGTAGAATCGTAAGATTCTAGCAACTCGTATTAATTTTTTTAAAAAAATATTAATAATTAAATATTTAATTTAAAAATCTAAATCATATTGAAATTTTCAAAAAATTTTAATACATTGCCCCTTTAAATGTTTTCATAAATTTATACCATATATTGGGATATTGGACTAAATCATAAAGTTTTTCGGCATTTCATATGAAGAGCGAAACCGTCAAATCATTATTAAAATATAGTAGAATCGTAATAAAATCGTAAAATCGTACAAAATTGTATAGAATCGTAGAATTGTAAGATTTTACCATATAGAATAGGGATTCTGACAATCTTGGATGTTAGTCTCACCTATCAGTTTAAGTTTTTGGGTCAAACCACGAAGGATCCGACCTATTACAATTAGTATCAGAACTAGACTCAGTCCTTGATCCGATAGCACGCTAAGCACCCGCTTGGGTGTTGCGCACTTGTGTTGAGTCCCGGTCCATGGCGGACAGGTAGGTGGGTCTGATCGTAACGAGGGGGTGGCGCGAGTTCGGATGGGAGAAAATGTTAGAGGTGTTTTTTTCACATCGAATTCGAATGGAAAAGGTGATTAGTTTTATAAATGGATGGATGTTAACCTTACCTATCATCTTATGCTTTTGGGTCAAATTGCAAAACATTCGATCCGCTACAACAACGTATCATCCAATTCATAATGCTACATATCGTCCAATTCATAATATTTTTGGAAAGTGTTAATATCGTTATATATAATCTAAATGAAAGGGAATGTAGCACGGCCCAAACTAATTGATTCTGGCTCAAACACATTGGTAAATATGAAAAAAAGATTAGGACAACTATAATTAATTTTTTAATTTCTACGAAAGTTAAATGCAATGTGGATGCTTGCTTTTGTAAAACTACCCCTTCATGGGGTGGGGGAGCTGTTTTCAGCAATTCTCATGGGTTTATTTATCAAGGCAATTGTGTTCAAGCCATTTCCGGCTTCTTTGACGTATTTTGCATGAGAAATGCTTTGAGTGGGCTTTAAATCTTCATTTCAACTCAATATAATTCGAGAGCGATGCAAAAATAGTAGTTGAAGCTTTAAATGTAAAGTATCAGTGCCCTAAGGAGATTTTCTCAAATTATTTTTGATATCAAGCTAGCAATGATAGGCTTCTCATGGATGTCAGTTTCGCATATCAATTGATATCAAGCGGGCAATGGTAGGCTTCTCATGGATGTCAATTTCACATATCAGTCGGAACAAGCATGAATGAAGTTGCTCATGCTCTAGCTACTCTATGGTGTAATGCCCTAGAGTCTTGAATCCTAACCCTAGGAATGTCATGTGGCTGGCTCTGAAAGATTGTAATGGAAAAGAAGAAAAATAAGAACTATGCTCTTATGCTCCATAAGCTCTGTATCAACTAGAATCTCTTTGCTTGAAGAGTATCGTGTATTATAAACAAAAGTAGCTAAAAACCAAACAATCAGTAACTCCCTCCAATCCTTCCCACGCAAATCTGTCAGAGAAGGGCACATTTGGCCGTAACAACGCAATAATATACCATCCGGTGGAACCCTAAATAACTAGGAAAAAGCTCACATGATTATACTATCACAATAAGAGGACCCTCATGATAGGGTTTTGTTACAAAGTTATAGTACATAATTTGTTGCAACCCAAGACCCAGTAGGTCTGTGGCAATTGAGTATCATGCTAGATGGAAAAAAATATCATGTTGAAACCATAATAAATATAAAACAAGGATCAACAATGCACATAATACCCCAAATTGAGATAAATATCAAAGGTAGTAGCCGGTGTGTGCTGCATTTTGAAGACAACCCTATTGGAGTCTTCCGAACCCAGATCCAAAGAAGATCAACGATATCATCTTAATCAGAAATGGAGGAACATGCAAGTGAAGAAACTCACATAATTTGCCATCAGAGCAACACAGTAATAGATGGGTTTTACGAAAACCCCATTGGAATTGTCCCGAGCAAACATGAAAATCCAAAGTTACCATGCTTTGGGGACAAAAGATCTGAAACCCTACGAGATGCAGATTCTCCTACCCAGATTGATATACTAAAAATATAAATGGGCCATATGATTTAATCACCTTTAGTTGAGGTGATAATTCCCGGTACAAATTGCAATTCCCACATATGCAGGACTACACTGTGTAGTAAAGTAAAAATCTCTGGATCTCATCTTAATTTCAAAAGAAAGTTTAATTTACTCCAGGTTAGACACTAGAGATTGTTAGCATAACACACATTTACACAAGGTGACACCCAAAAAGTCCTACCAATATAAATTGAAAAGAAAAAGACCAACAATACAAGCATGTAGGATTTCCCCAGGTGAGGAGCTTCAGCTGTAAGTTTCTGATGTGCCGCAACTTAATCTGTATGAGATGTCCAATAAATCAGCCCACTGCAGATAATAAATCTTGAGTTATTAGAAACAAATTGGATATCATTTTTCTCATCAATTACTAGTGGGACTCATGAATGTTGAACAGTTACAAATGACTGAAAGATTCAGTCTTTCTATAGCATATGAGAGCATGAGAGAGAGAGAGAGAGGAGGAGGGGAACATTGTTGAGATCTGTTATCATAGAATAGATCCGTACATATCAAAAAAACTTGGCAGTTAGAATGACGCACTCTGGCACATGAGTATTTATGTACCAAATGTTTTTGGTAAGTGTATGTTTAATCCACAAAATACTATAAAATGACAAAACAAAATTGTCCCTAAATCAATATGATCTAGCTTTGATATGAAGGTTAGTCTACCCATTAACAAAGTCCATGTACTCAACTCCTTATAAGTTGTTACATTTAGTTTTTCTACAGATTTGGAGATGGTAGTGATGGGGGAAGGTCCATATCTGGACCTTGATAGAATAATTGTCTCGTACAGTATTTATTGTACACATTGCATCAGTTCAAACGAGTGTACAGACATTTAGAAACGTGATATTGACAAGGGGTTGAATAACAAAAGCACTCCTGAAGCTTAAAGAATATTTACCTGATCAACACAAACACACATTGCAAAACACCTGCAGTTCCTGTCCATACTGAGGGGCCAGTTGTCACCATGGAGTCTTCTATCAATAGACCGACAGAAGCAGCTAGAGAAACAAAGGATACAACATAAGCAAGGAAAAGCCAAAGTTTCAACCTGCAAATTCAAGGTGACAACAGTAAGAAGGATTAGTACCGCTACTCCAAACAAGCATTTAGATATTGTAAAACTTATAATCTTCATCATTCAATTTAACCAAGAAGACATGTAAGGAAACCCTTGAACAATATGTATATTATGGTTGCCCACAAGCTGGATCAATAAAACATCTTTAGAAAAAAACTTGAGAAGCCACAACATACTCAGAGAGCCTCCCAGGTCTTAACAAGTAACAAGGTGGTTGTACACACACATACAACTGTTTCTTCTAAAATCTCACCAATTCAGTCCATTGTCCAATTTTGGAGTTTCAAACACAATGAGAAGATTAAGAATATCAAAGCTGGAAGGAATTTTTACAGTAACTGGGAATGTGCTACCAGGATACAGATTCACCAGTCATGAATTTCGTTTCAATACGATTCTCATAAAAATTGTAGCCATAGTGGACCGCGGCTTTGTTCCAAATGGATAAATTCCAATCCTCAATGAAATACCTATGTGATATGAAATAGTCCGGAGGCAAGATGATTGAACTCGACTAAGACAAATGAGAGTACAATTGCTATATTTAACACTGAGAATGAACATAACTAGGGTCTAAATTCGGGATAAACCGCCATGGGTATCCATCATATAAAAAGGGCATTGGAGGAAACAGAGACAGAAAATCTCAAAAATCTAGTTTATGACACCTAAATCAATTTGAATACCTAAAAAGTGTCAAGATGGACAAACACAAGGCATTATCCTCACAGCAATGGTGTTTGGAAAATCATCTTCCCAACCCATGTATAATTCGGTGAAAATTTGTAGTATGCAAAGACATCAAATTTCAAGCCAATATAGGTCCATAACACTAATCCAACAGATATACTACATGCATATACACAAGTAAAATTCTACACATACATATACAAATATATATATACAAGAAGAAAAATTCTAACCTCCATTCCCCTTCTTCATAAGGTGAGTAGTCAATGTCCTCTCTTCTTACGCAATTGAACATCAAAGCGGCCAGAGATGCAAATATACCTAAAACAAAAGTAAACCCAGAAAATTAATTGAAACCCTAATTCCAAATCACCAATAAAAACATGCATAAAAATATATATATATATATACACAAACATAAAGAGAGAGGGTAAAGCAGGGCAGACCAGGTAGATAGTGGAGGAAGGAGACCTTGACGGAACTGCAGACGACGGCGTCGACCCAGAACCACCAGCCGGTGCCGAATATGGCTCCGGCAACACCTGGCCCGAAGATCGCCCACAGCTCACCCAAATCCATACCGTCAATTTTCGATTTTCTTCACAAACGATCGGATCGATCGATACGGATCTTTCTAGTATCGTCTACTGATATGAAATTCAATTCAATGGTGTCAATTACTTCGCCTCCAATCTTTGTCTGCTAGGACTGTGAATCCAATTGCTTCAGCTTGGAGTCCTCTCTCTCTCTCTCTCTCTATATATATATATATATATATATATGTAAATTGTGTGTATATATTTATATATGCAGTCATATATATTCCGAAATAGTATAACTCTTCGGGTTTCGGGCTTAGGTGGGTATTGTATGGTTGGACTGGGCCTAGTGCACCAACAACGAAACATATGATTGAAGGTTGGGGAAAATTATTGGTGGCAAAGGAACACGGGCCAAAGAAATTGAGTCACTATGCGATAGAGTAAATATGAGCCCTATTAAAAAAAGATTTCTCTCAAGTTATTATTTTAGTCAAATACAAATTTTAATTCTAACTCACATCCCATATTTAAAAAATTAACCAAAAATAATACTTCTTCCCATATTTAATATTATACAAAAGTTGTTTTTTCTGTCTCCGTATCATTTTCCCTCTCTACAAAATATATATATATATATTATAAAATTACTTTTTCTATATTTCTCTCTACCACTTTCCCTCTCTACAAATATATATATATATAAGAAAGAACCTATCATTATTTTTTTAGACAAATCTATACAAACATAATTAATTTTTAATTTTTAAATTATTTAAAAAACATAAGCCCTTGATTTAAAAATTAATTGTGTGATCTTCTCCATTACAATTTCTGGGGGACGCTTCATGGATTAGAAGAAACTATCTTCTCCACATTTCTCTTCTTATTAGTACGTTTAGAACATGCCTTTGCCCTACATTTAGCCATTTCACTCTCTAGAATTTGCATTTGAAAAAAAAAAACAAAAAAAAAGCAGAAATGCACTATAAGATATAGACATAATTAACATCACAAAACGATATTCAAGTTTTTAAAAGGGTAAGTTATTGAAGGTGGATTTCTAAGCATAGTGTCACGTCCTGCATTATGAGGTTACGCCACGTAGGCGTCACACAGGCGCCACGCAGACGCTTCGTAGGATCCTACTTGGCATCCTACATGGCATCCGGAATATTCTAGACTTCTCCACACTTCTCCGGAATTCTCTAGAGTATTGTAGAGTTGTCTAGACTTGTATAGAATTGTATATACTAGAATTGTATAGAACATTCTAGATATGGAGGATTCTAGAAATCTCTCCACTTTTCCTTGTAAGGCCCTTGGCCTATAAATAGAGGAGGGAGCTCATTTGCTCACCATCCATCCAACAATCGAATCCATCCAAGCAATACAAGTTCAATTGCCTTCTAAGCTCTCTTGCCTACATTTCTCTTCCTACACACCAAGCTTCCGCATTCACCTAGCTTTAGTTGCTCACTAAGCTAGAGACACACAAAGGCTTACTTAGCACTTCTCATGCATCTTAGAGGTGTCTAAGACCGCACGGTTCCTTTGAAACACCAAGTCCGTGACAATAGGGTGATGCAAGATAGGAAGTGTATGAAACATATTCTATTATAATCCATGTACAAATAAATTTTGCCTGTAATAATTCTTTTAAAATCAGACCACGTATATTGTTAAAAATTGGGTTTTAACTTAAACTTTTGTATAAATTCAAATTTAAATAAAATCAGTATGTTATTAATCCAACAACCAAATGGTATTTAAAGTTCATCCACTTGATAACTGCAGATTATATACGATTGTAGATAAAAAAATAAAAAAAAATAAAAAATTGAAAATGGTATTTATTTATGTCGATAATTGTTTTGACCCTCTTGTTTTGAGGCTAGCCAAAAAGCACATAGTAAGCAGGCACCGACCTGCCTTTAGACCAGTGGGGGCGGTGGCCTCCACTGGAATTTTTTTTTTTATTATCTATCCTTAAATTTATAAGAATAACTCTCATGCCCCCATTGAAATTTTATTAAAAATTCCTAAAACTCCCACTAAATTAGGATAATAACCATTCTAGCCTCCATTCAATCAAATCTCTAGGTCCGTGCCTGATAGTAAGTGAGTGTAATATTCATGCATGTCATCACTTTTCTAATCTTTAAGTTGAGAGTTTTAACAGAGAATATATATACGTTATTTAAATACTGAGCATAAAGCACGTTTTTTTTTTTTTGAAAAGTAAAGATGAATTAGAGTTTCTACTGAGCATAAAGCAAATTACATTTTAAATTTTTTTATTTAATTAATTTAGATACAATTTTAAATTAGGGGCTTATGTTTTTTTAAAATAATTAAAAAAACATAAGCCCTTGATATATAGCACATTACATTTTTTTGTATAGATTTGTCCAAAAAAATATTGATGGGTTCTTTATATATATATATATATATATATACACACACATGTAGAGAGAGAAGTTTTGTAATATATATATATATATATATATGTATATTCGTAGATAGGGAAAGTGGCAGAGAGAAAAAAAAAAAAACAACTTTTGTATGACATTAAATGAGGGTAAAAGTGTCATCTCGGGTTGACTTTTCAAACATCGGGTGTGAGTGAAAGTTAAAATCAAAACTTGTATTTGACTGAAATAGTATCAAACTTGAGGGGGTGTCACTGAAATTTGCCCTAAAAAAATCATAACAAAAATTTTCATTTAAAAACATAAAATATTTTAATATGAAAAACAAAACAAAAAAAATAGTCATGGTTCTTTATAAAAAAACACGATCTTATTTATATCAAAAGAAAATATAGATGAGTCTTGGTCCAAATCAAATGTGTTTTTTCCGTTTGTTTTTCTCTTCCTCTCAAGAACAGAAGCTTCTGAAATATGTGGCCGTCATCAATAGATTTTTTTTTTTAAGCTTAAAACACTAAAATTAAATTAGTTTTTGGCATGATTTTATTAAGTTTGTGTTACTGGGTTGGGTTCTGAATTTACAGTTGTGTTTGTGGATTGAGTATTTATTTTTTGCTCGGTCATAACTGGTTATTTAGTTTTGGGCCGATTATTACTAAAAGAAAAATATATATATTTTGAGGCCCCTTCCGCACCTGAGGCCCAAGGCGCCCGCCTTGCCCACCTTAGGTTAGGGTCGGCCCTGAAGGAACAATACACCACACTTATGGTGTTGTTCACAATACCCACATATTTACTTTAGATAAACACAAACAAATTTTATTCAAACTCACTTTTAAATGCATATATATATATATATATATATAACTCTCTCTAACTTTTCTATCACTCTCTATATTTCTTTATTTTCTGTCTTTTGCCTTACAACACAACACACAATTGTTATTTATAGATTTATAAACTATGTCCAAGTTTGGCAACCTTCCATTATTGAAGTTTTGAGCTTCCTTGTTTCATTTGGACACTTCTTGTTTGCATCTAGATGGTATTCAATAGATTAAGTTTAATATTCAAAATCTCCTTAAACTTGATTCTCCACATTTCTGCATTCCTTGCGATATTTTAAGTTTTTTGAACATGTCTTGTTTTTCTTTTCTTTACTTGTATTCTTTTTCTACTAGGCTTACTTCATAATTCTTCAAAATCAAGTTAGTTTCCTCCACCAAAAGCATGTTTTCAAATTTCAATAAGCCACATACACATAGTGATTAATTAAAGTCCAAAACAACCCCAAATCAGCCACCATGCATGCATCATCACATACATCATCAAGGAATTAATGTCAAATCCTAGCAATCTCCATCCTCACCTATATTACTCCACCTTGATGAAAACATCATCAATTCCAATTCACATAATTTTTCTCTCCATTCTTTTTCTCATACTTATCTTCCTTGACCTCGGCCACCTCTGTGCCTCCTGTTGCTGCACGCATCATGCTTAAAATGGGCCTAAAATAGCCAAAATAGTATTGGCCGGAAAATTCGCCGGAATATGCTGAAAGTTTGCCATAATCGGCCAGAAATTATGGTGTTGTCGGAGACTGGAGGTTGCCGAGAGAAAGCGTCAGAGAACGTTGTCGGCATCGAAGAAGATGGCCGGAATATATGGAGTTCATTGAAAAATGCAGTCGCTTGGAAGGACTGCTGGAGATGGTGACCGTATGGAGTAAGTGTTGGGATTTGGTAAAATTTGAAGTCAATTTGGGTTGGCTAGAAATGTGGCACTTTACTATTCCAATAGTAGGCTGCAATTCCCACATGTTAAATACTGTTTGTTTGACAACTTCATTATGTAAATGGCTGCTCCTTTCCTTAGTCAATAATAGCAGGCCATTTGTTCTATAAATAGATGAAGCTTCTTGCTCCTAAAACGTGCAAGAGAGTAAAAAGAAAGTGAGGCAGAGAGTGGTAGAGAAGTAGAGAAAATAGAGAGAGGAAGTGATCTTGTGTTGTATTTGTGAGTGAAATAATTTTTGTTTAATTGTTGTATTGTGTTATTCTTTAATAAAAATAGTTGTTGTTATATTTTTGTGTGTGTGATCTTGGGTGGAATTAATTTTTAAGTGTGAGTGAATTAATTCTTGACCATTGGTATCAGAGCTATGGCGATAACTCCAAATGTCAAGTTCACGGTGGAGAAATTTGATGAAAGAAAGAACTTCAGTCTCTAGCAAATTCGGATGCGAGACTTGTTAGTTCAACACAGTTTAGATGAGGCGTTAGACAAGAAGCTTGCAAATATGGATGAGACAAAGTGGAGTAGAATCAACTCGAAGGCAGTGAGTACCATTCGGTTAACTCTGACAGATGATGTGGTATACAATGTAATCGGTGAAAAATCAACAGCAGATTTGTGGCAAAAATTGGAAGATCTCTACATAGGAAAAAATATTACCAATCGGCTGATTCTGAAACAAGAATTATACTCTTTTCGGAGGAAAGAAAGTATGTACTTACATACTCATCTTGGCGAGTTCAATAAAATTATCTGTAATTTATCTAATGTTGGTGTTCAAGTAAGTGACGAGGATAAAACAGTTATTTTATTGACATCGGTTCGCTCAACCTATAAGCATTTGTCTAATATTTTGCTTTATGGGAGAGATACCGTGACAATAGAGCAAGTGAAGAGTGTTCTATTTTCTAGTGAGAAAATAAATGGAGAAAATGAATGAAGTACCCGAGATGACTACACTCTTATTGCTGGGAATAGAATAAAATTTGAAATGAGGCAAGGAGGACAGGACAGATGGCAAAGTAAAATTTCATGGAACCAGAAGCCATTTATGGAACGACAGTGCTACTATTGCGGAGAAAATGGACATATCATACTGGATTGTCCAAAAAGGAAAGAAAGTGGGCACAACATCGCTGCAGTTGCCGAGAAAAAAGATATAGATGATGACATGTTTGAAACTCTATCAATTACGGACAAAGAAAATGAAGCAAATGAGTGGATTCTTGATTCCGCTTGTTCCCATTATGTATGTCCTCATAAAGAATGGTTTATTTCCTACAAACCATTTGTTGGTAAGGTATTTATGGAGAATAATTCATCGTGTGAAGTTTTGGGAATTGGAACAATTAACATCAAGACCACAAATGAATTGGTTAGAACTCTAACTTATATGTATCGCGTTCCAAGTCTCAGAAGGAATGTGATTTCATTGGGTGCAGTGGTGTCAAAATGTTATTGGTTTATAACAAATCATGGATTGTTAAAAGTTGGGAGAGGTCCACGTATAATGTTAATTGGGAAGAATGTTGGAAATTTGTGTATTGTTAGGAAATACAATATTAGGTGGAGCTGTTTCGAATATGATATGCAAATCTTAAGTCTATGTGGAGAAATTTCGCCAAATGTGGAGTTTGTTGGGATTTGGAAAAATTTGAAGTCAATTTGGATTGGCTAGAAATGTGGCACTTTACTATTCTAATAGTAGGCTGCAATTCCCACATGTTAAGTACTGTTTGTTTGGCAACTTCACTATACAAATGGCTGCTCCTTTCCTTAGTCAACAATAACAGGTCATTTGTTCTATAAATAGATGGAGTTTCTTGCTCCTAAAACGTGCAAGAGAGTAAAAAGAAAGTGAGGCATAGAGTGGTAGAGAAGTAGAGAAAATAGAGAAAAAAAGATATAAGAAGTGATCTTGTGTTGTATTTGTGAGTGAAATATTTTTTGTTGAATTGTTGTATTGTGTTATACTTTAATAGAAAGAGTTATTGTTATATTTTTGTGTGTGTGATCTTGGACGGAATTAATTTCTAAGTGTGAGTTGGAAATTAATTCTTAACAGTAAGGTCGCCGAAAAACACATTAATGACTGGAAATGGCGTGGGGGCGCATGAGGGCACGTGAAGCCCACACGCAAAAATAAAAATTGGAGTGTACAAGCGCATATCGCTCGTGGTTGTGATGCGCTAAACTTTGGTTAGCATGTAAAGGCGCGTCTAGGGTCTGTTTGATCACTTGTTGTCACGAATATTGGTAGGACACATCTCTATTTTTCTAGGCTTGTTTCAAAGTTTTCCTAGACTCTAATCTCATTGTTGGTAGCAGAGGAACAATACACAACACTTATGGTGTTGTTGACAATACCCGCGGGTTTACTTTAGAAATAAACACAAACAAATTTTATTCAAAACTCACTCTCAAATACATACATACATATATATATATACATACATACATATATATATATATATATAACTTTCTCTAACTTCTCTGTCACTCTTTATATCTCTTTATTTTCTCGTTTCTGCCTTACAACACAACACACAACTGCTATTTATAGATTCATAAATCATGTCTAAGTATAATGTATAAAGTTGAATACAAATTTTGGCAGGTTTGACAATCTTCCATTGTTGAATTTTTGAGCTTCCTTGTTTCATTAGGGCACTCTTTGTTTGCATCTAGATTGTCTTCAATGAATCAAGTTTAATACTCTCTCCATCCCAAATTAGTTATCCACTTTGTCTACTTTACTTGTCCCAAATTAGTTGTCTAGTTTCGAATCCTAATACAATATTATCATATAATTTCTCAAATTATTCATCTTCATTAACTTCAAAAGACAATGGACTCCACTAAAACCTACAACTATATTACATTATCAAAAAAATATATATATATCAAAAAAATTATTGAAAAGTCAAATATGGACAACTAATTTGAGATGGAGGGAGTATTCAACATCCCTCTTAAACTTGTTTCTCCACATTTATACATTCCTTGCAATATATTCAGTCTTTTAAACATGTCTTTTTTCTTTTCTTTGCTTGTAGTCTTTCGCTACCAAGCTTGCTTCATAACTTTTCAAAATCAAGTTTGTTTATTTCACCAAAAGCAAGTTTTCAAAATTCAATAAGTCATATGCACATGGTGATTAATTCAAGTCCAAATCAACCCCAAATCAAGACCAAATCAGCCATCATTGAAGACTAAATTCATCCACCATGCATGCATCCTCACATATATTATCAAGGAATTATTGTCAAATCCTAACCATATCCACCTTTGGCAAAAATTTCTTACCTTTATTACTCGGCCTTAATAAAAACATCATTAATATCAATTCACCTTTTTTTTCTCTCTATTTTTTTTCTCATACACATCTTCCTCGATCTCGGTCACCTTTATGCCTCCCGCTATTGCACGTATCATGCTCAAAACGGGCCCGAAATAGCCAAAATAGTGTTGGCCAAAATATTAGCTGGAATATTCGCCGGAATATACTGAAAGTTCGCCAAAATTTGGCTAAAAATTATGGTGTCGCCGAAGACTGGAGGTCGCCGAAAAAAAGAAACAAATACATATATATAAAACTCTCACTAACTTCTTTGTCACTCTTTATATCTCTTTATTTTCTTGTTTCTGCCTTACAACACAACACACAACTGTTATTTATAGATTCATAAATTATGTTCAAGTATAATGTATAAAATTAAATTCAAAGTTAAGCAAATTTGGCAACCTTCCATTGTTGAATTTTTTAACTTCCTTGTTTCATTTGAACACTCCTTGTTTGCATCTAGATGGTCTTCAATGATCAAGTTTAATATTCAATATCCCCCATTAAACTTGATTCTCCACATTTCTGCATTCCTTGTGATATCTTCATCAGTCTTTTGAACATGTCTTGCTTTTCTTTTCTTTTTTCTTGTAGTCTTTCGCTACTAGGCTTGCTTTATAACTCTTCAAAATCAAGTTAGCTTCCTCCACCAAAAGCAAGTTTTCAAACTTTAATAAGTCATATGCACATGGTGATTAATTCAAGTCTATAGTAGTCTTAAATCAACCACCATTGAAGACTAAATTCATCCACCATGCACGCATCATCACATACATCAAGGAATTATTGTCAAATCCTAACAATCTCTACCTTTGGCAAAAATTTATCACCTCTATTACTCCACCTTGATGAAAACATCATCAATTCTAATTCACCTTTTTTTTTCCTCTCCATTTTTTTTCTCATACTCATCTTCCTCGACCTCGGCCACCTCTGTGCCTCCCACTGCTGCACACATCATGCTCAAAACGAGCTTAAAAGGGGCCCAAAATAGTCAAATCAGTGTTGGCCGGAATATTGGCCATAATATTCCCGCTTGCCGAAATATGATGGAAGCTCGCGCGGAAATCAACCAAAAATTATGGTGTCGCCGGAGACTGGAGGTCGCAGGGAAAAAGCGCCAAAGAACGCTTTCAGCACCGGAGAAAATGGCCAGAATCTATAGAATTTGCCAAAAAATGCAGTCGCCGGGGTAGAATGTCGGAGATGGTGATCGGCGCCGGATTAAGGTTGCCGAAAAACACATAAATAGCCGGAGATGGAGCGTGGGGGCTCGTGAAGGCCACGCGCAGAGAGAAGAAGTGGAACGTGCAAGGTGCATCTAGGGTCTGTTTGGTGTGTTCTTCACACCGATATTCTCGTCGTTGAGCGGAAAAATTGGTGATGTAATCAAACAGTTGGTTTGATCACTTGATCATGAATATTGTTAGGACATAATGACTCTATTTTTCTGGGCTTGTTTCAATGTTTTTCCAGGCTCTGATACCACTGTTAATCAAACAGAGGAACAATACACAACATTTATGGTGTTGTTGACAATACTCACAGGTTTACTTTTGAGAGAAACACTAACAAATTTTATTCAAAACTCACTCTCAAATACATATATATATAACATCTCTCTAACTTCGCTACCACTCTTTATATCTCTTTATTTTCTGGCTTCATTCTTACAAGACAACACACCATTGTTATTTATAGATTCATAAATTATGTCCAAGTACAATGTATAAGGTTGAATTCAAAGTTTGACAGGTTTGGCAAGTTTGGCAAATTTGACAACCTTCCATTGTTGAATTTTTGAGCTTTTTTGTTTCATTTGGACACTCCTTGTTTGCATTTAGATGGTCTTCAATTAATCAATTTTAATATTCAACAAAAATAAGGTTAAGTTCATGTATTGATTTTAATAGCGGTCACATAGTAATAATATAACGGATTTAGATAATATTAATTTTAAAAGTGAGTATCCGTATTACTAAATGGTATCAATAATCTTCTTAAATATTACAAAGCGGAAGATACATATAGTATGACAATAGCGTCAATCATGGGTTGAGTCCATAAATCAAGTTCAATTAGGTAATTATAAGAAAATTCAATTTTATTTAGAGCATCATCACTTCTGAATAAATCGACTCATAAATTTCTTTTGGCAAAAGTTTCAAGACACTCATTTTTAATTTCTTCTTTTTTGTTCTAATTTTGACTTTATATTAGAAGTATTTCAAATCAAATTATTTGATACTAGTTCTCATTCCTAACGATATACTCATCCAATACTAATACAAACAGATATCGCAAGTTCGCAACCGCGAACTATGCATAAATCTAAAAGATTAGCTACCTTGGGAATTTTTGGTTTCGAATTATCAATGCAGGACTAAGGAAGCTTCTTTTATTGTCTTATTGCTCGTCTCGTATTTACATCCAACTATCCATGATTTTGATGCGTTACCAACAAAAGTTGCTGATAAGAAATTAATACCAAATTTTAGTACATTTTCCCATTTGCATTGTTTAAAATCTCATATGTATATATATATATATATACACAGTAAATTCAATTCAACTTTTTTGACTAAAGCATAAAAAATGGCTTCATCAAGAGTGGAGTCCCGAGACATAAAAACCTTTACCTCAAATACTCATACACAACTCAAATTGATGCCATTAAAGCTCAACTTAGAAACAACACATTTTAGAGAAAAAGAAAGAGAAAGAAAAAAGGGAAAAAAAAAACCCAGAAAAACCTCCCTTAGATTCCCATCTTCCAAACACTCACCCATCAAAATCCAAAAAACAAACCAGTTTCACGATGAACCCATTTGCAACACCACATCAACAAACAAAACCCTTTTTTCAACACCCCAAACCTTTGTTCTTCCTCGCTTGCTTTGAGGCTTTTGCGCCATTTTTACAGTGTTCAATGGCTTCGAGGACCTTCACTGAAAGGAGGCAAGCTCATATAGTTCTAGAGCTACTATAAAGGGGATTCAAAAAGCACGAAATCCAGCATTCGATCAGGAAAATGAGCAAGATTAGCACAAAAACCTCACAAAAAGGAGCCAATCACCAGTTAAAATGGTTACAAATTAACTTCTTTACCATTCAGTAAATCTTCAAGACATCATAATATTAAACCGTCCACTAACTGAGAATACTAAACTTTCTTTTACTCCATACACTTTTCGAACATAATTTATGCCATTGGTACAAAATATCCAAAAGCTTAAATTGTGATGTGGAGAGAGAAAACAACTCCACATTTTCAATGGCAGCAGAGAACTCGCGTAAATTGTTGCAGAAAACAATACAAAATTCACTAAAAAAATAATAACAATGATGTAATAATAAACATCAAAATCTCCGTACATTAAAGGAGGAAGAAAAGAAACTAATTTCATTTAATAAAACACAATGAAACAGTAAACCGATACCCAACTAGGGATGACAATGGGGCATGTCGGGACGGGTATCACCCGCCCCGTCTCCGAACCCGATTATTTTTTCCTCCCCCATACCCGCCCCGATTACGTATTATTTTTATTAAAAATATA
Organism: Cornus suecica; assembly: GCA_963922005.1. Taxonomy (NCBI): domain Eukaryota; kingdom Viridiplantae; phylum Streptophyta; class Magnoliopsida; order Cornales; family Cornaceae; genus Cornus; species Cornus suecica. Next base: position 12,301,181 of record OY998246.1, on the reverse strand, counting down.
TTTTTTAATAATAAAAAATAATATTATTTTATTTCTAATTAATATTATTATTCTAAAATAAATCTATATGAAATCAAAATCAAAATCAAAAATTTCAAAAGCATAATAAAGAACCGGTCAATACATGTTTATTCATATATATAGATAAATATATTTAGCTAATCGGGGCGGGTTCAGAGCAGGGTCCCCCATACCCGCCCCGATTATAATTTGGGATTTTTTTTGCCCCATACCCGCCCCGGTTAGCTAAACGGGACGGGGCGGGACGGATTTTTTTGCCATCCCTATACCCAGCACAACTGAATCTATAACAACAAAAAAAAAACACCAACTTTTTATAAAAGTGCAGTTAATGAAGTCAATTGCAAGCAATTTGAAGGTCTGAGCAGGACATGTTGAGTGGGGTGATATTGACAAATAATTTAATGATCTTTACTAATCTGAAGCTGCCCACGATCACGAATTGACATTGTAAGATATATATACAATAACTTTACAGAGCCTGCACAGTAGGCATTACATTCTAACTCTCAGTATACGATTACAAGAAGCGGAGCTTCTGCTTTGCCCTTCAACCAGAAGAAACAGAGCATCAAGAGGACGCAATTGGAGCCACTTGAAAATACACGCAATGGTAACAAACCCTAACCCACTGTACACTTTGCTCTCACAATGAATATACAACAATGCTAGCAAAACTTTCGTACCCAACCAACATACCTGCGATAAGGATGAACTGGCTGGGACTATCTCGGCATAAAGTCTGCCATTCTCTTAAATTTTGATATAAGCAATGTATGGCAGTGTCGAGGCAGAAGCACCTGATGATAGATGGTCATTAGCCCCCAAAAGTGTAACAGACCCCAAAAGGATTTGTTCGTGGTCTACCCATCCCCATCCCCATCCACTGGTTCTCCAGAACACGCATCTGGGGCGGTCTCCTCCTTCGGAAGGCATCGTATAGGAACATAAACGAATCCTTTAGGTAACCGCTGATTCTTCATCGATGCTTGATCTGACGTCATTACCAGCTCCTTTTCAAATGTTTCAGTGTACTGTGAGTATTAATAAGCAAGGGTCAACATTTTCATAATATAGGGACATTTCTATGATTGAAACATTTAAATGAACCATAGGAAGTAGAGCGAACGTAACTTTATACCTTTCTGGCCTTTGACCTCCTTTCACCATCACCCGAGAAATTCCGCGATGCAGCAGATGAAGGTCTATGCGGGATTTGCTTCCCAGCAAAGGATGCCCTCTCTTTAGGTCTTGGGAAAAAAAGTTGTTGTGATGTGGAGCTGTCATCTGTCTTCTGATCATTGTCCATCGACATTGAAAACTTAATACGCCGTTTACCTGAAACTGTGCTGTCTACAGTTATATCGTCAGATCTTTGCATTGCTTCACTGCTCGATCGGTAACCATCTGTGTGCCCTTTCAGGGACGTTGTAGCTGATTCTGAACTAACATCAGGTTGAAAGAAAGGACTACGCACAAGTGCAGACAAAGCAACAGTGTCTCTATTTGAAGCAAGTATACCATGTGAGCAAAGGACCAATTCACGCTGCAACATTTAGAAAAATATTATACAAGATAAAAGGTTCAGAGAGAGAATGAACTTCAATTGCCAATGAACAAGACTAGTCAACAGAAAACGGGGCTAGAAGGAAACTTCCCCCCACCCTCCCTTCCCCGTCTCCCTTGCAAAGACACACAGAGCGAAGCTGCATCCATGAAAGGCTACCAGGTCGCCACTTTAAAGTAGGACATTTGACCAGTTCATCTACGCCTGCTAACCAGAAAACATGGGAGACGCAAGCCTAGTAGTCCCCGAACAATAGTCTAGAAGCAAATAATAGGCATACCAAAATGCAAGATACATCATCCTCACAAAGGATGATTAAATAAGACCAAAGCGGTCGACGTATATTCAGCTAGATTAAAATCAAAATCTATGAAGCATATTCATTGAAAAGTATATAACCATTTAACATGGGGATTGAAAAGTTTGGAACCGCATGATCGACCCAACTATTCTCTCTTCTCACTTAATAGTGCAATTGTTTCAACTCCTGATGTTTCGACGTTTATGCGTCCTTCCACAAATAAAGAAAAATACTACAATCTTAAGAAATCTGATACATCTATACTGTAGGATAAAAAACTTACAGTACCATCAAAGCCAAAACTTTTTATGGTGTTTTCATATGTTCCTAGATGCAGGTGAAACTTTTCCGATATAAAGGCTTTTGATTTTACTATTCAAATTATGCCAAATCATCTACAATCCAAACTGTACTGTTGGAGTAATAAAAATACATATTATAAAGCCAATCCTGTTATACCGTTGTTGTATTTTCCTAAAAGCAGGTGAGACTTTCCTATATAAAGGCTTTTGATTTCACAATTCAAACTATACAACCTCATCCAGATCCCAAAATAAACAAAACGTTTAAACCCCCTGGAATATATATATATATATAGAGAGAGAGAGAGAGCAATACCTACCCAAAATACACACGAGAGGAATTAAATTGACAGTAACAGAACTGAAGTATAACAAAAATGTGAAGCAAGTACGTTGCATGTGTTTATCCTTCTAGAGGCACGATAAAATCTTACTCCAGACTCCTATGCATAAGTCTGCACTACAGGAAGAGTATTTTGGCACTTGGAGTTCACATGCATATGAACCAGATGAAAGAACTAAAATCCAAGACCTAAAGTAAACTGGTTCAAATAAGCAAACAATACATTGATCGTCTTTTATCTCCGTAGAAGTAAAAATATATAGACAACCGCCCACCCCTTCTCAGAAAAAATAAAAAAATAAAAATCTGAAAAAGGCAGACAACAGAATTATTACTACTGACTTGAATATAATACTTGCCTTCAATTTCTCCCGTTTGATGATTCTTTCACAAAGAAGTCGCAACCTCTCCAATTCAACCTGCACAATAAATTCCATGCCAGGGTATGGTCAAATGAATACAAACCATATATCAAAGGCATAAAAAACAGTAATACAACCTAAAATTTTATTAACATGCCAATATTTGTTACTAAACTAACTATCTTAACCAATACAGTTAAAGCTAGTGCATGCAGGACTGGGAACATTATCAAAAAGTGAAAACAGCATGATATGATCATACGGAGATGTGATTCAGTTCATTTTAAAAGAAAATTCCATATTCCAACCCAATGTACTGGTAAGAAAACCTAGGGGTGGCAAAACTTGACACGACCACCATCACGACTCAACCACGAGATGAGTGAAGCGGAGTTCGGTTGACCTTTCATTAGTTTGGGTCATAAACAGGTAGATACAATTAACCCGTTTAATTAATAGTGTCGTGTTTGGGTTGAGGGGTTCAACCAGTGTAACCCATTGAATCAAAAATGCTGCTTGAAGGACATAAAAACGAATTTTTCACCCATCTAATAATTAAAACTATAAAACATAAAAATCTGCCCATAAATCATTCCGGCAAATGGACAGAAGCATCTGCCGACGAAAGAATGCAAGAGGCAGGTTAAGTTTGTTTGCAGATAAGAGTCTGCTGAAAACGCGCGTGCACACACACACTCAGAGCAGACTCAGACCCAAAACAAATCAAAGTAGAAATTAGACTTCCCAAAAAAATCAAAACAAAACAAAGAATATATCTGAAAATTAAGGCTCAATCATGTATAATCAGAAAGTCGTTTCTGTCTTCACTTATTTAAAGGGACATGGCACCCAAAAGGTACTTGGGCAAGCATGATCTGCAATCCAAGTTAATAGTCTTAGGTGTTGTTTGATAATTCAACCAGCAGTTAATTCTAAAAGAATCCAGCACTTATTCAATTAAGTGCAGTATGCAATTTGAATATCACTCAAACGATTTGCGGCACTTAGGAAAGGGTAAAATTTAAAAATAAAAGGGACATCACTTATCACTGAATTCTGAACACTAGAGTTCATAAAAATATCAAAATATAATTACTTCTTAAATATTCAACACTTCTTCAGTTCTTCCAACTAGAAAGCAATAAGGATGTAAAAGTTGTATGTAGTCAATTATAAGGTAGTGTAAAAGTGAGTTCCAAGTGAATTGTGAAAGAACTTCAATTTTTCATTAAATGGACAACTGCAAATTAAACAGCATTAAGGATTGAAATGCTGAAGTTGACCCTATGAGATTCAACAAACTAGGCTGTTTGTATGCCTATTGCACGAAAGGAACTCATACCAACTTCTCCAATGTACACGCCACCAACATATTCACAGCCACACATACAAGCCTAAAAGGTAATCAGAATATATAAGGTCTTTCCATTGAGCATATATATTCTAAATCCTACATCACTTTGATTGTGCATGGAAAAACATGGTAATGTTGGTATATATTATGTACAACATAAGTAGACATGAACAGGATATAGTATCATATTTTTCCCATTACAGTCGAATCCCAAAACTAAAACCAAATAAATCAAGTATGAATTGCTATTCAAATCGTAAATGTAAAGAGCCTAGAGGTAATAATGTCCAACAGTTTTTTGAACAACATGGTCCCATCTTTCCATGTCATAAAACCACTTTGACCAGTAGTTATAATTGTAATACAACTGAAGTTGAAACCAAAGAATGAGCATGGACACTGACCCTGATTTGCTTAAGACTCTTCAAATCTTCTATTCCATGTTTTTGAGACTCGGCCTGTAAAAATTGATCGAGGCAAAGATGAGAAACAAAAAACCATATCACATAATATTTCACTTCACACATATCACAAAAAAGGGGGCCTTTGTCGGGAAGCAAGAATAAGAAGCAAAAACACAGCTTTGACCTTCACTCTCTGCTCCAAGCTATGCTTTTCACAATAAGCCTTGTGCTGCAATTTGACACCACCAGTTTTCACATTCATGTAGCAGCCAGCACTTCTCGCACAGGAGGGATGAAAAGTGGCATTACAGTGGCCATAATTACACTGAAACGGAAAATTGCAATTTACCATCAGCTTAGTGCTAAACACAACCTCTCATATTCAAGTAGAAAATATCAAAATAGAACTTTCGCAATCTTCACCTTTACACAGACACCTTGTTTGCGACGGCAGATGTAACACGTATCACTCCCCTTTGAGACAGACTCCTGGCATTATCCCGTTATATATAATGAGAATGGTAGACATTATGGGCTTGTCAAGGTTTAGCATAAGAGACAATTAAGCAGTAAACACAATTCCATGATTTAATGCCAGATTTTACCACTCGTGCAAATAGTGGTAGACTTCTATATGTTCCGTAAACAGATGAGCAGCACAACAGAATTTTAATTGCATTAAGTCCAACTATTTTTACATTCACGTACCATTCCTTCAACCAGGTTCACTTGTCCCCTTCTGAACGTAGATTCTAACACCCACTACAACAGAAAACAGAACAAATTTAAACATATTGTAATGAGAATACAATTATTCCACCAACACGGAAGAAAGAGGATGCTGTACCTCTGCACAGAAGGCATGGATCCATTGACCATCAGTTGACTTTCTAAATGCACCAGCAGTGCCACAACATAAACCACATTCTGCAACAAAATAAGGTTTGTCCCAAGAATTGACAGCTGGAGTCCCCGACCATCTGGAGGGTAATAAATCTTCACATAATTCACAGTACCAAGGACCTGTAGAATCTCTTGCACTACGATAGCAATCCAAGTGAACTGCAACCTGAAATAAAAAAGAAGTTGTTAGAACTCAACTAAATATGTAAAGTATTGGACAGCAATTGCATCTAAAACAAGCAAACCTTGCAACCCGAACAGACTAAAATTGGGTTTAAAAGTGTCTCAGATCGTCTGCAGATGTCACAAGTTCTAGGATGTTCTCTAAAGAATTCTGAGGTAGACTGGACAAATTCAGAATTCCTTTCTGATGAACCCCGAGCACCAGCCAACTTTGAAAGTGTTTCCTCTGCTCGTGGCATCTGCTGTGAGTGACGCCCACCCATATTCTGTGCAGAAAGAAAACATCAATAACTTAAACCAACATAGACAGTGATAATTTATTCGTCAATTCACCAGTCCTAATTATAAAGTAGAAATCACGTTATGTGAAGGAGACAGAATTCACAACCTCTTGGTGAACAGATTCGTCAAGAGTATCCTTCCTGAATGATGAAATTCTAGAGGAAGCTGCTGCGGCAGCAGTTGCAGCAGCAAGCACAGCCTGGGCTTCTTTGTGCCGTCTCTCTTTTCTTCCCTGCTTCTTTGCCTCTCTAAGCTCACAAAGATATTGGTTAGCTAGAACAGAATCCCATTTTTGCTTCCCTACAGCATCACGTTCTTGCGGTAGACTATTCACAACCTTACAAATTAAATCATCTGCAAAGACATTACATACAAAATGCATATTGCATAGTCAGGATATTAAAAATGATACAAATACGCAATTCTGAGAACCATAATCTTCAAATACTTTCCTTCCAAGTTGAAGGAATCAGAAAACAGAAAATCAACACACACACCCCAAAGGCAAAAAAAGGGACAAAGGTGATACCACTAAAGCGCTTTCTTGCAACCGCATTGTAAAGTAGCCTACACTGATTAAATATAAGCTCCCCTTCAACTTCATCTTCGGGGCCCAATTCTAAAATTCCCATCTTCCTGGCCTTCACTAAGTGTTCTAAATCCACTCCATCTAATTTAGAAAGCATGTCTGCAGATGTTGAATATTGGTTTTGGCGGACACAACAAATGCCAGAGCTGGAAGATGCCTCCAAAGGATAGATTTCTTTGTTCCTCAAACCTGCAAAGCAAAGTAAGCATCCACGTGACCTGAACAAATTTGAGAGAGAAACATCAAATAGACTTTACCCTCAAACTCAGAAATGGTGTTACCTGACAGTAACCCGCTCTGAATCTGCAACAATTTGTTGTGGATAAGTGGATGAATGTAAGAACCGGACTCTGCTGATTTTCTGCATTAAGGGAAGGTAGACATTTGTAGATAATAAAGTAAACCCACATAACAAATACAGAACAAGCAGCCTCAAACGCCTTAATGAGAATAGATCTACTATAAGAAGTTCATTTTCAAAAGCTTACATCATATCAGGGATGTGATTCGTAATAACGTTCAAACTTTCTGGACTTAGATTCCCAGTGGCATTCTGCTCAGGCGTTACATCCGCCTCTGTTGCATCAGTTCCACATCCTGAAAATTCATGAAAAGTTGCAAAGTCTTTGAGCTTCACATAAAGAAAAAGAAAGAAAGAAAAAAAAGTGGGATGGTGTGGGACTTGTGCGTCTTCTTGGTTTACGTATCTGACTGAAAAATAATTTTCAAGATCTCTGCAAAGAGAGAACTGGTTTCAAATAACAATAAAAGACAGTTTTCTGGAAACAAGCCTTTCTATAAACAAGTTTTCTGAAAAGAAATTTTTTTTTTTTTTTTGATAACCATGTCCAGGCAAGCTTACGCGCACCTCGACTAATCCACGGGACCCGTGCAAAGCGACCCCCCCACACAAATCGGGTAAGGCTCGGACTATGTCCGCAGTCATGGCCCTAAAAGAATTCTTTTCAGAAAACAGAAAACTATTTCCAGAGTTGTAAACCAAGCAGGCTCATAGATTATAAATAACTTAAGCAAAGCTACTAAGTAATCTAGCAAATAGGAACCCCCCCCCCCCCCCCCCCAACATCCCACCACCACCAAGAGAGAGAAGGGGGGGGGGGGGAAATTAAAACTTCAGAGAGGAGCAGTCATTAAAAGTGATTCCCATCGAAGGACACAAATTAAATGACCATCATAAAACAAACCTTTAAGCTGTGCTGGATTGTTTGCCAAAGTATCTTTAATCTCAACAGGCTCAACCAAAATCTGCCCAAACAACAATTATGTTATTAAAATATTATTTTCCGAATGAAGAAGTATGAAGAAAACGTGGAGCATCAATTACTAGAGAAACCTTCCTAAAGAAGTGGTTGAATGCTAATGCTAGCAACAACTATAGTGGTGGTGACAGGATCCTTTAAAGTTCTAAGCATTACTATGATAAAGGTGGTAGCCATACAGACACAATGTGCTTCCATCTCTAATTCCCATACTAAATGAATGCCTTTATCTGGGTTGCCTACAATAATCCTGAATGCCCTCGTAAAAATATAATAATTGCTATCCTGCAGACTCTGACATCTTCATGATAAAATGGTCACACACTATATGTTTCTTATTTCAGTCCCCAGAAAGTGATGAGAAGTAATAATTCAATCTCTATAAGAAAAAAAGAACCAAAAAGTGGGAAGCAAGTGATTCAACCAAAATAATAACAAACAAAAATCGTAGTTGTATTTCCAACAGAAATGTACAAGGGTGACATCAGAGCACCTGGAAAATAGGATTTTTGTTTCCCTTGCAAATTGGAGTTGATAACTCTGGTAAATATTGCATTTGAATTGATGTTTGCTGCCCAAATATTGGAGCAAACTACAATTCACAGCAATAGGTCTCACATTAGTCAAGTTATAGGAACTGTGATTATCTGAACTAAAACTTGGAAATCAACTTAAAGCCCTAATCAAACTAGAATAGAACTACCAAAAAACTAAAACCTGGGCATCAATCTAAAATTTAAAAGGTAATCATACAAGTGTTATCATACAATCACCTCAGGCAAGGAGCAAGATGTAAAATATGCAATTAGACAGAGAGCAAAAACAGACAGGATGAGGAATAGCAATGTGCATTTACTTGATGTCCATCAATAGCATCACTGTACACATAGTATATGGGCCGCGCTCCCCGTTTGCGCTTTTTATTTCATACTTGTAAAAAATAAAAAAAAATGAAATCACTGTACACATAAATATGACCTCCATGCAGAAGCGAAACAAATGTTAACATCCATGTAACACTGAATAAAGGTGATGTGAAGGAGTTTGAAGTCATAAAACCAAGTAGGCGCATATTTATTTTAAGGCTGGCATCATAGTGACTTATAATCAATGCATGTGTGTTCTTTTCTGATAACCCCATTCACAAGCAGCAAAAGAGTAGTGTTTTAGATCGGGGAAAAAAACTCCTTTATTGCATGTGAATAAACCTAAATCCACATTGTTACATTTCAGACCTAGTCTGGGTGTGAATACGATAAGTTCTAATCGATGATTGTCCACGTCACAGACAACAGGGTGCCGACCAAAATAATCAAAGTTCCAGAGGCCAAACAAATTCTATACCTACAAAATTCAAGATACATATATTAATTAACCAGAAAAAGTTTACAATGGGAAAAGAATGCCAACAAAGGAAGTTATTACGTGGAGAAAAGACTCCAGGAAACTTGAACGAAGATGACAGCGTGTACAATGTGTACAATTATTCCTGAACCATCTCTCCTCTCTCACTTCCAAAACTAACAAATGCTCAGCGACCACAAAGACATAAACAGTTTTAGAAAAGTTGATTAAAACCAGGGGAAATAAATAAACTAATAATTAAAACTAGACAATTTGATACATTAACAGGATGAGAAATATGTATAACATATATCCGTTGATTAATTTGGCCCTAAGAAGTGGTGCCTTTACTCTCAGTGGTAGCACAAATAAACTCCCTTCTGTTGGAGAATAAAAATGAGATACTTCAACATTTTAACTAAAGTTATCTGAGTTGTTTATGTTTACACACCAAACAATAATGAGAAAGATGGACAATAAAGACCTAAAGGGCAAAAATTACCATCGACAATAAAAAATTGTGATTACCTTAGCATCAAGGACAGACTCTTTACTAGAGTAATCTGGATTTTCACTGACAATTTGATCTGTTTTAACCTCTCCGGTGACTATACCATCATCACTGACTGTTTCCTTTGATGAGCATATAACTTTCTTATCTTTCAAAATCCTGATGTTGCTTTTGGTTCTTCTACGAGGTGGTACAGACTTTACACGAACATCAGGGAGATCTGACTCTGATTCTGGAATAGCATCAGTATCACCGGTGACTCTCAGCTCATCCTTAGAGGAAGGTGCAGACTTAATTTTAACTTTCCTATTTTTCTGTAAAGTACTAATATAAGCATGATTTTTTAGCCATTTGACTATTTCGCAACGCAAGTCAGGGACCAACTGGCCATCCTGCAGGAGAAAAAAAGAAGAAGTCAACGCAATGGGGAGGAGAGATAGCATATACAATTACTCATATGATTATCAACATGTTTAGGATCAACAACAATGTTCAGAGCTAAGAATCTATTTACAGACATGGAAATATAATATAAGTAAACATTACAGCAAGCATCGACGCCAGTGATTCGGGTGAAAAGCCAATATCGGAAGCTAAATCCTTTACATTGACTTTTCCTCGATCAATCAACTGCAAAAAAAAAAAAAGAATATAGGGCTTAAAACAATATTGACTTATACATATATGCCTCACTTAACATTCAATAAATCAATACTGAATACTCCTAAAGGCATGAATATATTCAGCATACCTTCTTTAGAATCAAAACGAAATCCACAATCTCGGATGTGTTAGCATCCTCACCATTATTCCCCTCTACCATCAACATATTAGCACATAGCTGACCATCATCAAGTTCTGACTGAGGTTTTGAATTTGTTCCATTATCCAACAGACCTTCATGCAACACTCCATCACTCAACTCATTCTTGATATTATCAGTTTTTTCAATGTGGATAGCCATTTTATCTACATTTTTCAGGCCAAGTTTTAACTTGTGCGATTTGCTCACTGTTGAAGTCGGGGCTTGATGTTCCACAGCAAAGGAATTAGAGCCAACCGCCATAGACAGGTCTCCAGCTTGTTGGCTGCTACCATTATTCTGAACTTCTGAGTGCTTTGAGCAAAAAGCCCGTAACTCAACCTATAAAAGAGAGAGAGAAAAACTTACTTAACCAGCCACATTACAGCATAGAAGTAGCATCCAGAAGAAAAGAAACAGCATCATCAGAAATATATAGTAACACAGTATTTCTCCAAATCCAAAATTCTAAGGCTTACATCATTGCATCCGAATTTTCCCCAAATCTCCATTCGGTGTCTTGCCTCCCTTGCACATATAGGATGAAACGAAGTCCTGCAAGTTCCTAAACAAACATGAAAATAAAGAACATGTTACCAGCAGAAACATCAACTACAAATAAAACATCCCATAGAGGGGACATGTATAATTAAAAACTTATTTAGTTTTAAATTAGGCAAGAGGGGTTTGAGAAGGAGGGTCAGAGAGCTTGGGATGAAGAGCAAGCACATTAATTAAAGAAATAGCAACACTTCATATAAGAGGACGAGCAAACTGAAAAGACCATAGAAACATGCAAAGCATAGTCTCATACCCACACACACATATATAAATCTGAAAACCAGATGCAACAGACATAAAGAAGCCATAGGAGGCAAATAGACAATCCAACTGGGAGGGAGGGAGGGAGGGAGAGAGAGAGGGACACATGACATAAGTAGGGAGTATACATGCTTCGTGACACTGAACTCTTGAAAGGCACCTCGAACATGTGGAGTGCGAAAAGCACCAATAAATCACAGAAGTTTATGGAAATGTAGCGGCAAGTTATCAAAAGCAATTGTGAGCCCCAATATGGGGTACAAGACGCGGAGAATTAAATTGGCCCTTCACTAAAAAAGAGGACCTACTTGATGCTGACATTCAACAATCTACGACGATTGCATATCAGACGCAAGAAAAAGAAATCCAAATAATCTGAAAGAATAAATATTACAGGATCACTAACTTATGTAAAATGTTTTCATGTTACATGGAAAATGTGTTAATCGCCTTCCAAACTCATACTGTATTTGCAAAAAAGATTGGCAACAGAAAGAGTTAAAAATCTCATCTATAAGGCATAGTCTCTAAGAGCAACTCTATTTCTCATGATTCTCACTTGGAACTAAATGAAATGTACCCATCTATGTAGAACTTTATCGAACATATCAAAAGAAACAAATATTTCTCTTCCTGTACCAATTGAATAACTACCCCACCCCCACCCCCACCCCACGGGACATTAAACACAGGAAAATTCTTCATTTCCATTTACTGTTAAAGTTCCCATAAGTAATGACCTTATTTATTTTCCCCTTCAGTCCAAAATTTTCTTGGTCTACCGTGCGTGCAATGTGAACAAAATACAGTTGGATCAATTATGTTGCAATTAGGCCTTTTTCTTATCTTCATTACACAAAATCAGATCCGTCACTCTCATTCACCATTAGCATCCCCATGACAATTTGGCATTATTTGATTTTCTGATTAGTTCAAGATGTTTTTCGATGAATTATAGGGTAAGGGCACAGAATTTACAAAGAAGAAACACATATAGCTATAAAAGGCTCGTCAAACTGAGTTTTTCTTGACAATTATCTCCAATAGACTCTTTTTTTTTCTGGATAAGTACGTACATTGAAAAAGCACTCAATAGGGAGTGCATCCCTTAGAACAAAAGAGGGTGCCCTACAAGCCAAGAGAATGCCTCAACAGAAGTGGAAACCATGTAAAAACTCATCTAAAGCCTCTAAAAAAGAAACATCAACAGCAAATACATCTAGGCTGTGAGGAAGATCAGCAATGACTGATTTAGCTCGTAAATATATCAAAATTAATAATAATAACAATAGTAATAACTCGGCATCTTCGGATTTTAGAATTGAAGTGCTCCTGTTGAACTCTTTTTTTACCACCCCTCGCATTAAGCAACTCCGCACTCCTCAAGACCTCCTATTACGCTTTTTCCAACAACACATGTTACATAGAAGCACGGCTGCCACACCACAGCAGACTGCTACTCTACTGCCATTGCAGCCCGCGCCAACGCCATAGTCCCCTTCCCAGAAGCATGGGGTTAATCCAATGTATCCCAAAAAGAGCCACCATCAGACAGAGAAATTTAAAAACCATTTATCAAACTTTTTCTATAATGATAATGTAAGTAATGCCACTCCTTGGCAAGAAGTATTTCGGCTTGAGGGAGAAGAAGATAGGACGGAAAACTGATGGACGAGGCATCTTTCTAGACCGACCATTATTCATCATTCAGACTCGATTAAAGGGAGAAAGGAAATGCAGGATGACCATGGTATAAGATGTCAAATGGCATAATTACAAAAAATTTACAAACAAACAAAAAAAAAAAAAAAACTTTTGAAAGTTTGGTTCTTCATTTATTCGGACAAGAGGCAATATAATGGCACAAGATCTACCGCTACAACACAAGAACAGCAAGTCCCCTCCTCAAGGATGGTTCCTCCATCCCTCCTACCCTCCAATTCAACCCACTTCTCCATACTTAAGAACAACAAGTCACAACCTCCCGATCAGACAACAAGAAAAGGCATGTAATGATTCATCTAGTGCAAAAATTAATACGACATCATCTCATAGGCCATCTAAGGGTTGCACATCGAAAAGCAAGGCTAACTTAAAGCAATTAATGACATAACAAAATAATGGATGCCTATAACCCTACAAGATAGCAGTAGAAATGAATATATAGTCCCACAACAACACGAGATTTCTTAATCTCATTTATGAGACTGATACTTTTGCTAATTGAAAAATAAAATGAGCAAATAGTGAGACTCAGCCAAATATTCCTTTATTCTTTATGAAAGTAGGATTTGAACAGATGTAGGAATCAATTAGCTAGATTCACAAGCTTGAGGAATCCCTCAACAGATAGTCGCAACCTATCATTAGCGTGTTCATTTTGGATAGGTAATTCTTAGATGGTGGAGTAAGAGGGAGATGTAGCATTCAACAGCAATTATTACTGTGTAATACAGTAAGCTGTTAACATTGTTCAACTGCTCAGAGGAAAAAACCAACAAAATGAAATTAAAACATGTATTCAAGATGTCACAATACAGCAAAATTTACAGTAAATAACTCCATAAGCTTAAATACATTTGAATCGAGGTAATCAAATTACAGCAGAAATAAATTCTCATAACAAAAGGCTCTGCAGGTGTAACATCCAACAAAGAAAAGCAGTGTGAAGTGCAATAAAGAAGCAACAAGCATACCGTTACTGCACCGAACACAAGCACCAAACTTCACCTTGCATAAGTAACATACTAATTTTCTTCTGGTTTCCTTTATTCCCTCGATATTCATTATCGGCTCCATTGTCCTCATGTCCTCTGTGTAAACTTCCGGCATCCACTGACAACAAAACAAGTGAGCAAACTCTGCACTCCTACCATTTTCGCTTATATCACCTCTCCTGCAGACGGGTTTTAAAGCACCACCTTGCTTCGGGCATAACACACAAGGCTTATCAGTGCCATTTAACCCACTCCTCTGCTTACACCAGGAACACAACCAAGAATCAGATGTGTTGTGTTGCACACCATAACACCTCTCATGAACTGCCACACTACATGAGCTGCAAACAATCAAGCGGTTCAACTGGTCGCCCATATCACCTCTGCTGCAATATTGGCACAAAGAAGAGGACCCTCCAACTGGGCCAGCAACAAGAAGCTTTTCTAAACCTGCAGCTTCACCCAAAAGCTTCCGTTTCTTCGAAGGCCGCTCAGAGGTGAGATATATCTTACTCCTAGAACCTAAAAGCCATTCTACACCAATGCTAGACATCTCCCGCTGCGACAAAGAAGAACATCCCTTAACTTCCTCATTCAAATCATTAGCTCCTACACTATCAACTTCCATTTCAACCTCTTCTTTAACCACTTCTTTAATCTCCTCTTCTTTAACCTCCTCTTCTTTAACATCCTCTTCTTTGAAGACCTCTTCTTTTACAACCTCTTCTTTAACAACCTCATTCACTATCCTACAATTCACCCCATTTGCAATGCCATCGTTCCCGCCATTATTTCCACCCGAATTTCCTAGAAATGGAATCAATAAACACTTGTGAGCAGCTGAGAACCCAAAAGATGATACCTCATGCAACTTGTCAATATCCTCTACAGTCAATTCTCTGAAGTACTCCTCAGTCTCGGCCCAAAAATTCGACCCACGACCCTTCTCCCCCCTCCCCGCCTTCGACGACTTCGCTTCCACACCCGAATGCGACTTCTTGTGCCGCCTCCGACTATCCGAATGCTTCGACAGAAACCCCGCCAACCCTCGCGGCACAGTACTGACACTACACCCCTGCGCCTCCTCTGAATCGAAAGGGCAACGGTCAGACAACGCCTTCCGAGCCTGCGTATAGAAATCCAACCCCGCCTCCTCCGTCTCCGCCGGCGCCGGTTTATCGTTCGCCGGAGAAGTCGCCGGAACCCTAGAAACCGGAGCGGGCTTCTCCTCCTTGCCGCAACCACCTTCCGCGCCCCTGCCCATCATCTTCCTCGGCCGGTGACATCGGACTCCGGTCATCGCCTCCACCATACACCACCACCACCACCACCTACTCCCGCGCATTCCATGTCAAGAATAAAAAAAACCCTAACCCTAACCCTAATTGAAACCTAGAGAGAGAAATAAGGTGTGTTTTCTAGAGAGAGAAACAAAGTGTGTTCTGTTTCTAGATAGATAAGGTGAGAGAGAGAGAGGGAAGGGGGCTCGCGGCTAGGGTTTGCTGTGAATCGTAAAATTGGATCCGTTTATTTTTGCAGTTCGATTTTGGGGGATTTTAGAGAGAGGAGAGAGAGATTGGCGTTTGTTGCAGGCAGAGAGAGGCGGTTGGTTTTAAAGAGATATTTTTATAGTGGGGTCGATTTAAAGTCCCATGTGTGACGTAACACACTTTGTACTCGATTTAATAGAGAGAGAGAGTCACACCGCTATTTATAGACGTGGCACATTTAAATCAGACCACCACCTCATCCCTATCTTAGTATAAAACATTTATACACTCCTATATGTGTTTATATATGTACACACACACGAGAGAGTAATGATATCTTGCTATTCCGAAAGCAAGATAATCATATTTATTTTTTATATTTATTGTTAGATATAATTTTAAATATTAATTTATTTATTTATATTAATCATGTCTAAAGATTAATATAAAAAATAAGTAGGTTTATCTTGCTTTCTGGAAAGCAAGGTAACATTTTCGTATATATAGATATATTTGAAGATTTTTTTATGTCTTTTTAAGTATTAATTGTAACAGAAATTTGAATGGAAAAACAGGATATGAGACTTGCATTAACCGCATGTGTGGTTTGTGGGTATTACATGGACTTTTCATTTTAGGACACTATATTACGGTTATCCTAAACAAACATTGTCAACAAAACCAAATGAAAATTGTTTTATGGTACAAGGTCTGTTTGTTTGCTATTCAAAAATATTTTTTCGGAAAACATTACTCTATCATCATTATTTTTCTCATAAATTTAAATTGTGCAAACCTTTTTCTCTTTAACTGATTCAAAAAATCCTTTTCATAACTTATCAATTGATTATAAAAATTGAGTCCCTTAATATAACACTTTTTTATGTTTTTTTCGTTTTTTAAACATTTTAACTCTCTAATCTAGTAGATCAGTGGATCATGATTGATAAGATCCAAATTTGATAAGCTTGTTAGGGAATCTGATCTAATCTAATAATCCAACCAATTTTTACTTAGTTGATTTATATCTTATTTTAATTATCGAATATTTGATACGATAAAATTTATCGTTATGTAATTACATATATATATATAATAATTAATTTTTCTTGTAAATCTAATTCTTACTTATGAAAAAAGAAAATTCTTCTAATTTTATGAACATTAAGGTTTGGTTTGGTAGGAGTGATTTGGAAAGAATATAAAATAAAATAAAGGATAGTAAATTTTGTGTTTGAGTTGACATTTTGAAACAAAAATAAAAATTGGAGGGATATCCATCCAAATCACTTGATTGTTATCCTTCCAAAAATGAGAAGATTTTGAGAGAAATGATAGCAACTTAAATATTTTTTTATAATGTCAAATATACCCTCTACAATTAAAAGAACAATTTTATTAATTTAAGGATCTAATAATAATTTGGTTATTATCCTTTCTTTTCTTTTCACTCAACTAATTTATTCAAACAAGAATGATATCATTTCTTTTATTTTCCTTCATAATCTATCCAAACATGACTTTAAAATATTGTTATGCTTTTTTTTCTTTTTTTCTTTTTTCTCTCATAACTAATGTTATCATTTATTTTCTTCTCTCCTATTTATCCAAACGAAGCCTAAATACCAAATTATATGTTTACACACCAATATTGATGATACATGTTCATGTCAAATATGGAAGTCAAATGATATATTAATATATATATATATATATATATAACTAATAACTAGTACTCCCTCCATCCATTTTTAGGTGTCCATGTTTGAAAAGTCAAAAAAATATATATTTTATTTTCTTTCATATTTTACCCTTGATAATGTATTATAGTTGTGATTTTTAGTTGGGCTCATTATTTTTTGAAGTTAATGAAAAGGAATAATTTTGGAAATGATATGATAATATCATTTCCAAAATTAGAAGTATTGCGAGGTATTAGAAGTATGTCTGAGGTGATGAAAGGTGAAATAGGTATAATAAGTTAGATATCAGTCTCACCTAACAACTTTAAGCTTTTTGGTTAAAATATAAAGTAGTTCACCTATTAGTGTTATATTTATAAGTATAATCAAACCTTGATTCGATGTCACGCTAAGTCTTTGGCTCAAACTCAGGTTACCCACCTGAATAAACAAGGGTACTCGATCCAAATGAGAGGAAGTATTAGCCTCATATTATGATTTAAACTTTTGAATCAAATCAATAAACATCTCACATCCATCAATCAAATATTTTACTTTTCAAAATAAGTGTCCACATTTGACTTTTCAAAAAAAATTGGAGTATTTTGTGTTTACAATTTTGCCATTTGAAAATGTAGTATAATTTTAGTTTTTAGTGGGGCTCATTATTTTTTGAAGTTAATGATCATGGATAAGTTAGGAAAATATAAGATTATATTGTATTGGGATTTGAAAGTGGACACTTATTTTGGAACGGGAGAGTAAGACTAATGTCACATTTCTTTTCTACATCTTTTTATGCATAATTAATGTTTATTGTAGGTGTCACGCACCGCATGGTCATGCCCCACATGACACATGATGAGATTGCACGTGGCCATGGCTCCACGTGACACATAGTAAGATCACAAAACATTAATCACACAAGCACGCGATAAATTAAAGTAGGAACTAGTTTGCTTGACAAATGACACTTCGAGTTATGGGAATACTAAGAATGATTGGTCCGGAGGATTGAGATAAGGACCTTTGCTCAAGAACGAGCACAATTGGAGAATGAAGATTGTAACATTTTGAGGCTGGTCAGCGAGGACATTTAATGCATGTAAATTGCCACCTACCTAATTGATAAAGGAGTCGAAAGCAAGCACGCGGGTGAAACGATGTCATAGATTCCTAACCGAGTCTGATCACCTTGTATTTTCAAATAAGGTGTTTGGACAGTTGAGTAAAGGTTTGCCCTTTTATCCAAATGGTAAAGGTGATAACCCATGAGGCCTATAAGTGGATAAGTCCTCATGGTTCTAATTTCGAAGCAAAAGAGTGAGAATGAAGTAACATGACTCCATGTTCACTTGAGATGTTACAGTGCTTCCTACCAACATCCTTTGATCGAATCTTTGTCTTCCCTTTTTAGACCAATCATTGTTTGGTTTCCCCATTTTTGTCTTGTGGCTTATTTTATTTTTTATTGGCTTCCTTTATTTAACTTATTATTATATTATTAAGTGTTAGAGGAAAATAACTCATACAATTATAAATCACCATTAATTTGTTATGATAGATAGTGCAAACTAATAATGTGAATAAGAACATAACAAATGTATATAGTTCGTCAATCATATTTACTTGACGACCACCTGACAAAATATTTCATTCTGCAATAATTAGAAGATCATATATAAGTTAACCATTTAAAATGTTGTTCCCACGATTTAAATGTTTTCTCGTTGGTCATTCCAAGTTATAAACACCTTTATATGTTAATCTATAAGATAATATTATACAAAATTATTTTAAACATTTAATAAAAAATATTTTAACAAGCATCATAGTAAAATAATAACAACAAATATAATAATGACAACATGTATGTAATAATATACATTTGGAATCCATCATGTGATAAAATTCTAATTCTACAATGACATCAATAAAATATGTTACGTAATTTAATATCATATAGATAATCTAGCTTGAGAAACATATATATGCTAAGATTTGAGAAGGGAACTTTTTCCATCAAGCACCTCGGAGTTCCCCTTATATCTAAAGGGTTGAAGGCAGCTGATTGCACAATTTTGGTGGACAAAATTACTAACAAAATATCTCATTGGACCTCAAAAGCTATCTCTTATGCTGCAAGACTACAATTGATCAAATCCACATTGTATGCCATCCTTCATTACTGGTCTGGTATGTTCATCATTCCTAAGAAAATCATTAATAAGCTTAATGGTATTCTTAGTGCTTTCTTGTGGTCAAAAATTGATCTCAATCATTGCAAAGCCAAAATTAATTGGATTACTCTGTGTAAACCAAAGCAAGATGGAGGATTAGGCATTCCCAATATTGAGAACACGAACAAAGCCTCTATTTTTAAGCTCATTTGGAAACTTTTTTCAAAGATGCAAAATAGTTTGTGGGTGGAATTGTCTCATACCTACTTACTAACAGAAAAGATCTTTTGGATTGTAAGCATTCCTCAACAAGCTTCCTGGACATTGATAATTTTTTTGCAATTGAGAGCTATTGCAAGACCCTTAATTAAGCATCATTGTGGGAAATGGTATGTCAACCTCATTCTGGTTTGATAATTGGATGAATGATAGCCCTTCATCTCAAAAAGTCAGTACTCTCTCCGCTCAAATATTCACTAGTGGCCAAAATACTCTAGTTAGTGCTTACATTTCAAATGAAGCTTGGAACTTTCCTACCTCATTAACTAGGTTACTCCCCGAGCTCAATAATTTATGTTCCATTCCATCTATAAATTCAAGCAAAAATGATTTCATCAATTGGAAAAATGTCACCAAAAGAATGTTCTCCTTGGCAAGTACTCTTCAAGTCATTTATCCTCCTCCAATCCTGGTCTTTTGGGCTTATTTATCTTGGTTCTCCCATTGTATTCCAAGTCACAATTTTATTCTTTAGCTTGCAATCCAAGAACGCCTCTAAAATATTGATAACAAGAGTATGTTGCATTATCATAGGCCTAATTTTTGTTCTCTGTCTTTCATCTAAATAATCTTATTCTCATATGTTCTTTGCCTCTAAATTCTCTAAGCCTATTTGGCAATTCATTCAAGAAAAATGTGGATTTCACATCTTGCCATCTTGTTGGAACGACCTTATCACATGGTTATGTCACCATTGGAAATATAATCCTCGAAACTGTCTTGTTTGGCTGTGTAAATTGAGCCTCTCGGCATGCACTTACTACATTTGGAAGGAAATAAATTCAAGGTTATTTAAAGGAAAAGCTTTTAATGCTAATCAAGTTCTCAAGAGCATACTTGATGTTATCCAGGAAAACAAAATGGTTTCAACCCAATAGAAACTATCGTCGGCCTCTTTCAGGATAATGTATGATTGGAATCTTCATTTTTCATTCATTAAATCAAGTTTTCCGAACTCAAATTACTAGATGATTGATACTATTGGCGGGTGATAATTATTTGAATTAATTTTTGGAATGGGCCTTTTAGGTCGTGATTGTAACTATTTTTCAGTATTGTTTGTTCGGGTGATCTCTAGATGATTCTCATTATACATTTTTCCTATTATCAATATATTTGTTTTATCCTTAAAAAAAGGGCTAATTTCATTTACACCCCTGAGGTTTGCTTTTATATTTATTAGACCCCATCAGGTTTGAGAATCTTCATTTAGGGTTTGTTTACTAACAAGAAATATTTCCTGTTTCCGTTTCCTGAAGAAGTAGAATTATATTTTTGATTCCTTAAGCAAAACAGAAAGTAAAATCTTGTTTACTAAATTTTGATTTTTTTCAGAAACAAAAATAAAAAACAGAAATTATGTTTACTAAAAAATTTTTGTTCTTACTTTTTATTTATTTATTATATGTATTTCTTATTATTTTTTATTTATATTTATTATTTATCATAAGTTTTATTTATTTATTATTAATTTTGTATATTATTTAATTTATTATTTATTATTTAATAATTTTTATTTAATTTATAAATATATTATTTTTATTATTATTAATTCATTATTTTTATTTAATTTATAAATATATTTTGTTTAATTTATTATTTATTATATTTTTATTTAATTTATAAAAATATTTAATTTATAAAAATATTTAATTTATTTATTATTTGTATTTCTTATTATTATTTATTTATATTTATTATTTATCATAAGTTTTATTTATTTATTATTAATTTTGTATATTATTTAATTATTTATTATTTTTATTATTATTAATTCATTATTTTTATTTAATTTATAAATATATTTTGTTTAATTTATTATTTATTATATTTTTATTTAATTTATAAAAATATTTAATTTATTTATTATTTGTATTTTTTTATCATAATTATTTATTATTTATTTATTATTATTATGTATTATTTAATCTATTTTATTATTATTTATTCATTAATTTTTATTTTATTTATAAATATTATTTATTTATTATATATATTTTAATTTATAAAAATATTTAATTAATTAATTATTTATATATAATATTTAAATTTATTACTGCAAAAGACATGAAAGTCTCAATTTTACAACTTTGAAATTTGGTCATTTTGAAGGCGAGAGGAAACAAAAAGAGGAAGTACCA
This sequence comes from Cornus suecica, assembly GCA_963922005.1. Taxonomy (NCBI): domain Eukaryota; kingdom Viridiplantae; phylum Streptophyta; class Magnoliopsida; order Cornales; family Cornaceae; genus Cornus; species Cornus suecica. Next base: position 12,279,322 of record OY998246.1, on the reverse strand, counting down.
TTTTTCTTGTTTCCTCTTTTCTTTACAATGAGAGGAAACGTTTGCTTAAGGGTAAAAGTAAAAATAAATTGGTAAACAAAATTTTACTTTTACTTCTTCATTTTAGGAAGTAAAAACAGGAAAGAAGAAATATTTCCTGTTAATAAACACCACCTTACACTCCTTACTTTTTCAAACCCATATCATTTACACCCCCTATACCGAAACTACCCTCAATGTTGAGATCTGTGGTATTTGGAAACAAGATTTACTACACTCATATTTTATTATCCAAACAAGATATTAATTTTTTATTTTGACATAAATAAAAAAATAAATTCGTTTATACTAAAATATTTAAAAAACAAAAAAATATAATTTGTAGTTCAAAATATATTTTTATATTTTAGACTTAATGTTATTTATATTTTAGAATAATTGGTAGTTCGGAAAAAATATTTTAGCATAAATAAATAAAAAATTAGTTTATAGTAAAATATATAAAAAAATATTTAGAAAATGAAAAAAAAACTAATTGGTAGTTCAATTTTTTTTTTTATATTTTGGACTTATTTTTTATTTTTTATATTTTACCCGAATTGGTAGTTCGAAAAAAAAATATCTTGACATTTTTTATTTATGCCAAAATAAAAAATTAATGCAATTTTTTTTTTCCAAACTACAAAATATTATAAAATATAAAAAATTATTTCGAAGTACCAATTAGATTTGTTTTTCGTTTTTTTTATATTTTACTATAAATAAATTTGTTTTTTTTATTTACGTCAAAATAAAAAATTAATGCCTTGTTTGAATAATAAAATTTTAATGTAGTAAATCTTTTTTCAAACACCACTTATCTCAATATTGAGGGTAATTTAGGTATTAAGTGGCATTAGGGGTGTAAATGATGTGAGTTTAAAAAAATAAAGGGTGTAAACGAAAATTGTCGAACCTGAGGGTGTAAATGAAGTTAACCTCAAAAAATAATATATATATATATTTTTAATCCTATAATTTGTTGTAATTATGCAGTGCTTTTGGGGGCAACCATGTAATTTCATCAGAACTCACATTGTGCTTGCACCCTGCGATCGCGGCAAAACCGATAATCTCAGGAACCCTAATTTCCCAAATTCGTACCCCCCAAAAATGGGTTCGATAGATCCTCCGACGACGGCGAAGACCGAGAACGGGTCAGCCCCAACCCTAGTCTCCAACGGCGACCAACACCTCCACGGCGTCGGCGACGGACCGTTCATTCCGCCGCCAGATTCCGGCAGATCTCACTCGGAAAATGACTCCTCCTATCGCAAGCGACGCACGATGAGTATGCTCCCTCTCGAAGTCGGCACTCGCGTCATGTGCCGTTGGAGGGACTCGAAGTACCACCCTGTCAAGGTCATAGAACGCCGCAAAATGCAGATCGGCGGACCGAACGATTACGAGTACTACGTTCACTACACCGAATGTTAGTATCTCTTACACGCTTCAAAGTTCACAATATTTAGATATATGAACATGTATACATATATGTAAGATACATATAATTTAGGGTTTATGCTTGTTATATAATTTCCTTTTTGTGTTTTGAGAAATTAGGGTCTATTTTTTGTTGCGAGATTTTGTTTTTTAGCATTTTTGTATTTTTCTTCAATAACTGTATATGATTTTAGCATCTGTTTTGCGGTTGAGGAACCGTAGAAGGAGAAGAAAACAAAAGAATTTTGGCCTATAGTTCATTACAAAATTTAGATTAGCAATGAACAACAGTTTCAATTGGTAAATGGTTGATTATATTAGGTTTAGTTAATTTATGGTTTTAGTTTCTATGCAATCCAAGGGCACTAGGGTTTGGTTTTTGGGGATAGTTTCTGGATTTAAGTTGACTTATTTCAATTAGCAATTAGTGCATTAGGTTCAACTGAGTCAGTTTTTATCTTTTATATTCTCTGGGACACTAGGGTTTAGGTTTAGGGGTTTTAGACTTGTGTCAACTATGATTAGTTTGGCTAGGTTTATGGTTGAGAGAAAGTTTGAGTATATTGGGGTTTTCAATAACCTTCCCTTTTTATGTCGATGGTACTTTTCGTCATCAGTGGTAATTGGTGATTAGAACTGTGATTGGTTGTTGTTAGTGTTGGATGTGATCAAATTAGAATGTTCACATATAGGGTTTAAGCTGGCATAATTTATATTGGGCCTATTGCATTAAGAGGTGATCGGTATTTGCTTCACTTTGTAAAGGTTCAAGTCATACATCCGGACATGAATCTTAGAGTTCACAATTTTATTTTAGAACTGTGTTAGGTTCTGGGCTGATGAGAATTGAAAAGTTGATTGAAGCGATAGGTTAGTAAGCTTAATGCAACCTCACACATGCTGTTTATTCACGTAGCAGTAGTATACCAGTTTTTATAATCTTTTGCTTTTGATTTTTCATCTTTCACTCTTTTGCATTTACCTTTGCCTTCTTTTTTATTTTATTTTCCTTTGACAGTCAATAGGAGACTTGATGAATGGGTTAAACTTGAACAACTTGACCTTGATTCAGTTGAGACTGTTGTGGATGAAAAGGTGGAGGACAAGGTATAGTTCAAATATTCAAATTATTTTAGTATTACTTCATTATTCTAAATGTTGAGTTTTACTTTGTTCTATTTTGGTCTTGCCATATTATCTCACCTCACGGCTTTCAGGTAACAAGCTTGAAAATGACGCGCCACCAGAAACGCAAGATTGATGAGACACATGTTGAGGTATGCAAACTTCAGCATCAGTATCAATCTTATTTTTTAATTCATAGCTATTGTCATTATTACTTTCTTTAGGTAGAAAATTATGACGATAACAGCTTATATGATGATTTTTCCCTACTCCATTTGTTAAACATTAATCAATGGCTTGAAGAAGTACTCCTTGTCGAATTCCTTTAAAGGGTGGCCACTGTATGAATGCTAGAGGGAGCAGTTTTGGTTGTATATCCTTTATAATTAAAACCAGGAAAGGAATTAATATACTTGCATGCAATAATTACCCCATATGGAGAAACATTTCATTTAGGTGATTGATTTATGATAAATAGTATTTCATACCTTGTTTACGGGGTTTCATCATGCTTATTCATTTGACTTTATGACTTCATTGTCCAAGTCACTTTATGTTGTCAAAACGCATTCAAATATGACCTCCAATCTAGCGTTCATCTCTTCCATGCAATTCAGGAGATTGTCTTGGGTACAAAGGCCATGTATGGATGTGTAACTATTTGTCATATTTGCTATTGCAAGATATATATATGTATATATTTTAATTTTTCTTCTCTATTTCTGCTATGCTCAAGGTCGAGCAGTATAGGCATCATGGCTGCTGTTCATTTCTTCAGTCATAAGGAAACAACACTCAACAAACTAGAGCTAAGGATATACCTGAGATTCCTCTCTCTCTGTTTAATGTCCACAGCGTAAATGTCACCAATAGCATATCCCTTTATCTTACCTGTAAATTCTTGTGTTTGAGTTCGGTTCTTGACATTTTGTGAAGTGTTGTCCGTATCCGAGGTTTAGTCACCTGCAGAACTGATCTGATCCCGTATTTTTTCATCTAAAAAAGGCAACCCAGTGCAGGAACTTGTACTTCTATGAGATTTAAAACCCATAACGATAAGCATCAAGTGGTTATGAATTTTACTACTGATCTTGTGCATCATTGTGTATTGACTATGGAATTTCTCTCCCTCTTTCTCACACACACAAACACACAGAAGCCCTTTTATATGATAAGTTGGTTAGAAATAATAAATACTTGACACTTTTATTTTGGATGATTTGAATTTCAACAAATTTCATGCTTTGGCTCTCTCCATCCTGTAGTTTCCTTTTAAAGACGTCTTGCATTTTGAAGAAGGATAATCTAAAGATGTTCTTTACATATATATGTGTAGGGCCATGAGGAACTTGATGCTGCGAGCTTGCGTGAACATGAAGAGTTTACCAAAGTTAAAAATATAGCAACTATAGAACTTGGAAGATATGAGATTGAGACATGGTACTTCTCCCCCTTTCCGCCAGAATACAATGACTGTTTGAAGCTGTTCTTCTGTGAGTTTTGCCTCAATTTCATGAAGCGCAAAGAACAGCTCCAGAGGCATATGGTGAGCTTTGCTTGATCTTCTAATTTGCTTGCTTACTGAAATTTAGATTGTGCCATGAATTGTTATAAAGAAGGGACAAAATTATGGTGGCATTTTATCAGTTTTTCCATTGAAGTTGTAGTGGGATACTCACTTCATACATGCATACTCTAGAATCCCAGCAATTTTTAGGTGCTTCCCTCATTGCCATGTTCTGATCTCCATACACGTGTTTTTGTATAGGAGCCATATGCGTTATCTGATGTGCTGCTTATATTGCTACACGGAGTGTAAATAATTATTATTTTCTGGAGCCTTGTAAAAATCAGAGATACACATAGGGGATATGGATATGAATAATATAGACATAGCAACAGGGATAATCCTAAAACTGTGAATGTGAACATGGTGGGAACTTAAGTCAGCAACTGAACTCAATACAACAAAGCCTTTTCCTTACTACTCGGGACTGCTACTTAATCCATTGGCATATACCTCCTTATTTTTTGAATGGTAAGAACCCCCCTGCCCCTCCACCCACACACACACACACACACACGAGCCTCATGGGGCTCGAACCCCTAAAGGGAAGGTGATACCATCAGGCTACAAGACCTTGGGTACAATGTGGACCATGTTGCTCTTCCTAAGTGATGCATTTAGTTGTTTTCATTAGCAATCTATTTTAATCAATTTTCTCTCATTATCCCCCTGGTGTTACTTCTACCATTTCATGATGGCAAACAATAATCATGTTTTTTTTTTCTATAAATTATTATATATAAAATAAGAACCATAGAAACCCCTAATTATATTGATTTTAAAGGCCCCATTATTTTTGGAAACCTGGACACTCTATTTCGAAAAAGCATTACTCCCTCTGTCCCAATTTAAGTGTCCATTTTTCTTTTTTTGTCCATCCCATTTGAAAAGTCAAACTACTTTATTTTGTCTCTTTACCAATATACCCTTGATGTATTGAAATTATAAAGAAACTAAACAATATACCATCACATCATTAAGGCTCCACCATGGGCAAAGTTGACAATTCATTCACTACCAACACAATTTTTTTTGATAAGTAAGTATAATATAAAAAAGCACCCAAATGGGGAGTGCGTCCCAATTACAAAAAGAGCCCTAAGGGCCAAGGGAGCCCAAAAAATCTATTTTCTTATCAATAGACTTACAATAGCGGCCCTCCACCCAACAAAACAAAGAAGAAATAAAACAATCTTTAATCACCCCCCACAGAGGACTCCACACTCTCAAAACAACGTCTATTGCGCTCCATCTAAATACTCCACGACAAACAAAGAGGGGCCACCCTTCAGAAGTGACTGCTCTCTCCTCAATATCATCCAAGCACTGCTCTCCCCTCAAACTCGAAGCCTCATCCATCCCCACGCTCAAATCAGCTCTATCAGTATCATCAATCTTAGCCAAGAGCACATTCCTACGCTAAACAAGATTGCTAAACACCTCCTTATTCCATGTAATAAGCGAGAACTTCAACTTGTGCAACTTTGAAGCCAAAACAAAACTCGGAGAACTAGGTCTAGCAGCATATGCCCACTAATCCACCATTCAATGCTGAAAATCTCCGGCTTTAAGCCACACGTTCTTGAATCTGAACGAGGATTTCCCCGCATCAATACCCCCACAGTCCAAAAAAATAGGAACATGATCCGATGTAAATCGAGTAGCGATAATCTGAATCACATCCGAAAAATGCTCCTCCCAGTCGCCGGACACCAAAAAACGGTCAATACGAGAGAAAGTTGGAGTTTCCCTGCCATTTGACCAAGTGAAGAGAGCACCCACAAGGGGAAGATCATGCAACGCCTGCCGCTAGGGATGGGGGGCGGGGAACCGCCCCATTTTTTATGGTTTTTAACCGCACCATTTAAAAATGGGGTAGTTATGGGGGTTGAAAATAAAAAACCAACAGTTATGGGGCGGGGGACAGTTTTAGGGTTTCCCCCATTGGGGATCCCACCGCCCCAAACCGCATAATAATTATATAATTTTTAATATCAAAATTACATAAATTATATATGTATATATGTAATTTGTTATATGTTGACAAGTATTTTATGTGTTTTGTTATATGTTGTTAGATTCGTAAACTTTTATCAAAGTTTGTTTATCTAGATTTGAATTATTTGTTGGTTTAAAATTACTAAATTTATTTTTGTGTTAAAAATTATTGCAATTAAATTAATTGGATAATTGTTTGTTTTGTATATAGATCATATTGTTATGGTAAATTATTTATTATTTACTTGCTTTTAGGAAAAAAAATAAAAATACACGATTTAATGGGGCGGTTTGTGGCGGTTATGGGGGATATGGATGATAGTGCGGGGCGGTTATGGGGGATGGGAATTTTCACGGTTTTGGTTATGGATTTTGAGAAAACCGCCCCAAACCTCCCCACGACCATCCCTTCCTGCCGCACAATGAACTCGGAGAAACAAACCATAGGCCTAGTCCACCGTCTACCCGATGATCTCTTCGATGGCGTCCGGACAACATTAAAGTCCCCGCCCACACACCAAAGAAGACGCCATACCTCCCCTACCACACCAAACTCCTCCCACAATAGCGCTCTCATCCCATCATCCACAGGCCCACACACACCTGAGAACACCTAGCTAAAACCATCCTCAACCATCGAAAACGAACATGAAATCGAAAAACGTGCCATACTTGTGTCCCGTAACGAGATCCATCTCTTATCCCATATCACAATCACCCCTCCCAAAGCTCCCATAGACGCCAAGCAAGTCCACTCAACAAAACGGTTACCCCATAAACTTCGAACCACTCTGTCATTCATATCATCCATCTTCGTTTCTTGTAAACAAACAATGTGCGCATTCCACTTACCAAGCACCAACCTAACTATCTTCCTCTTTCCCGGGCAATTCAGACCCCAGACATTCCACCATACAATTCGCAACTTCATTTGGAAACTGCAACAACCCCTTCGTCCTTCCTTCTCCCCCCTCTCCTTCCCCTTTCTCTACCTCGCGCTCCACTGCACAACCCATTATTATTAATGGTACACACCAAGTTACACAATTCCCTTTCCCCTTTACAATAAGAGGAAGATCTATGTACAACCATAGCCTGTCCCTCACAACCTTCCTCCTTCTCCGTATCATCAACAAGTGCCAATATCAGTGCTTCCCCTTTCTCTTCATTATTCCCAAACATGACCCCCACCTTAGTGCCTACCTCCACAACATTCTCCCTAACCCACTTATCCGACTTGAAGTTCGAACAATCAGCAGCAATTGGTAATACATTTTCCATAACCTCCAGATTAGTTAGACCTTCCTCATTCACCATGATACCATCACCTACATTACTCCTCACCACCATACACAAATCAGTATCAGCATTACCATTGTCACACTTATCATAACCTTCCATACCCAATTCCTTGTCATTAGATCACACACAACACTATCTGTCCCATCAACACAAAAAAGAACACCGTGCACCCAATCACTCCCCGATTCCATACCTCCCAAGGATGAATAATCAGATTCAAACGCCGACAACGGCTCACTCCCCAGACCAGACCATGCCCTAGACAACGCGACTGGCCCCACTGGAATTGGCTTAGTCCTCACACCATCGCTGCTACTGGGACATGCCATCACAGCCATCTTCACCCCTGTTTCATCACACTTCGCCGGGAAATCAACCTTTCCTTTCACCGAACCAGGATGAAACCCATCAACCATCCTCTTCCCTTTCTCATCATGACTGTGCCAAATAAAACCAGGCTGTCGATTATCGAAAACAAATCTCCGAGCCAGCATAGATCTTCGCAACGCACCCCATGGCACTTCCACCCTATTACGCTGCCGTGAAACCACTTCAAAACCCTCTTCATCCACCTTTGATCTAGTCGCCTCTGTAAACAACCTCCTTACCATCAAAGTCGGCTTCAAAAACCGAACCCCCCAAATCGCGATTGAGATCGCCAAAAATCGGACCTGGATCCGGGTCTATGTCCAAACCCGGATCCACTGAAAGTGGGTCGCCTATGGGTTGCCCCGGAGAGCCAATGACCTGATCCGGATGCCCAGTAACCTGACCGAACCCGGTATGATGAATAGGTCTACTGCTTCCCTCCACCTGGCCCATAACTTTCTTAACAGGCCCATTACGATGAGAAGGCTGGCCTAAACCGACACCAGGCCCACCCTTATTAGCCCAATGAAGAGCCCTGTCCTTGAAGCGTGTGGCATTCCCACGTGAGTATTCAAAATTTGAAATGAAATGGTTGCGGGCCCAAGGTGGACCCCACCCACCTACCCTCTCCACGTGTCCTCACACCATTCGACCATCCATCCTTCCCATCGTCATCACGCTCCCTCACCAACACCCTATGTGTTTGAGATCCACGCACGAACCCTTGGGCCCCACTCGCCCCATCCACTCCATCTAACACCCTTAAACCCCTATCACCACCGCCACCCGTACCAGACTTCACGCAAACCCTAGATCTGTGGGTCCTCACCGAAGAAGAAGTTCGGAAAGACGATCGGGGAGAGCACCGACCTGCAGCCACCCACCGGCGAAGCTCTAAACCATCTTTGAACCCACTAGAGTGCAGCGACACCCATTCTTCTTTGCGAAACACGAGCTGCTCAAAACCCCCTTCAACACTTTGGGTCATCGGCACCACCAAAGGAGGGTTATCATCCAACACCAGAATGCGAAAGCACAAGACGTCATCACGAATGAAAATAAATTTATCAAAAGTCATTCTCTTCAAAAGTTGGATTCCTCAAAATGGATACTTAAAATGGGACGAAGGGAGTACATATTTTTTCAGTGTTTGAAATGCTAGTGTTTTCGAACTTGCAATTGTGTTGGAAGAGTTAGTGTTGAGGATTAAAAGAATGAAATGCTTAAAAAACCATTATAAATATGTAAGAGAAAAATTAGGAAAAAGGTTACCTAAAAAGAAAAGTAATTTTAGTTCATTGTAATAGTCATGTTAAATCAGAAGCAGTGGTAGAAACATTTTGGAATCAACGGTGGAGGTGCCACACTCTCTCTCCCGCAAATCCTTTGCATACTCCCTGACTGGGTTTTCTTTCTCTCTCTGCAATCAAATCAGTCTTTTTTGCCACATTGCTTATACGGTAACATAACACCCTCTGCTGCTGGCGGGGTGGAGAATGTCCTACTTGGATCCAACACCTTGTGTTCAATTGTTCCAACTCATATACCACAAACCTAACTATCACCATCCTTCCAGAGGAAATCTCCGAAGATCCAATATTTCCCAAGGTCACTGTAAGTCATGTTACATTGGAAGTGATAATAGAAAATCCCTGGAATCTATTTTGGAGATGCCTCTCTCTCTCTTGCCTAACTGTAATATGGAAAAACTAACATTGTTGAGAAAGGTCAACCTTCATTTTTCCCCCTCAGATCTATCTTTATAATGTTAGAACCAAAGACCGAGCTTTGTCTAGCTAAGGTCATGTGGGATTTGTTGTTTTTGTTCAATACAGCATTCATGACAACAAAATGCATTATTGGGGTGTATGTTTGCGTCGTTGAATTGGCAGACCTTTGAGAATTATTTCAGAATCGCCTGCATCTTCTCTCTCTCTATATATATATACGTATATGTGTGTATATATATATATTTTGCTGGGCTAAGTTGCTTTTGGATTAGTTCTTCGTGTTCAATACAGCACCAATGACAATAAAATGCTTTACTGGAGTGTCTACCTGCCTCCCTCGAATTGGTAAACCTTTTAGAATAATTTTTGAATCTCATGTCATCTTACTCTCTCTCTCGCTATATAATTAGTGGTTGGGGGTTGAGGGTGGACATTCATGCTTCTGGTGAAAATTTTGATCAACCTTTTATGACGGGCTTGTAGTGTTTTTGACTAATAAGCAAGACCTTATTGCAAGATGTTTTTTGAGTATGCATGCAATGCCTTACTTATTCACTGTGCCATACAACATTTTGGTAGATTATATTAGTTGATGAACCAATGAAGGGCAGTACATATTAATTTGTGTATTGTAGATTATGTCTGATTTTTTTTTCTTTTCTCACTATCTGCAGAAGAAATGTGATCTCAAGCACCCCCCTGGTGATGAAATATATCGAAGTGGTACCTTGTCAATGTTTGAGGTAAACTTGTATTCTTCCACTATTTTTCAACTCATTAAATTATTATTTCCGTTCTTACATATCTGAATGAACATCTTAGACTTGCAATTAGTAATTCAGTTTGATTACACAATATCAATGTAATTCTTGTTGCTTCTCTAGTTCAGTTTACTCTTACATTGTTCCACTTGAAGGAATAATTAATATTACTTAGTCTAATCTTGTCTCTGTGCATTAAACCTCATTAGTTCCAATGTTTTGATGCAGGTTGATGGAAAAAAGAATAAGGTTTATGGACAAAATCTTTGCTATCTGGCAAAACTGTTCCTTGATCACAAGACCCTCTATTATGATGTTGACCTGTTTCTCTTCTATGTTCTGTGTGAATGTGATGATCGAGGGTGCCACATGGTTGGCTACTTTTCGAAGGTAGTTCACTGCGCTTGTCTTTCGTGTTTATCCTGTTAGATCTTCAGTGGTGTACTATGTTGGAAGTCCAATTTTTTTCTGAGAACATTTATGGAGTGTGATGTATATGATACTAACTGACCTCATAAACTGTTCAGAAGCACGTGGCATGCTGTTATGTTATGCAATGGATGATTAATATTTTCTTTTGTGACTATGCATCTTGATTGAAAGCTTGTTCTGTGAATCATAGGCTCATAGCTGCTACTTTCTTTTACATGGCTTATAAATAAGTATCCTGGTACCAATGAGCCAAAAATCGAAGGTGCATTCCTTTTCTGGTATTTGTTATGTTACTGCGGGTATATCTATGCCCAGTGTCTCTTCTGGATTAGCTTTCATACTAAAAAACTGATCATTGAATTGTTAGAATTTGATTCAGTTATTTTAGTTGTATAACCTGTTCTGGCCATGGTGCAGTTTTCTTTTTGTGCAATGACCTGTGTTAAAATTAAAAGTTTATGATATATATCCTAGGTATGATTTCCAAATTCTGATGCTTTAGACCACATCATCGAATTTAGAGTGAAATAATTAAGACACTCTTTATATCCCCTCATATTAGAGATTGTGGAACTAATTTTTATCTGGAACCATCACACCCATCATCAATCAATGATATACATACAAAGGCATTACCGAGTGGAGCAGTTTAGCTCAACAAAAAAGGCTAGTAAATCAAAAGTTAAGCACACAAAAAAAGGGCTGTACAGGGCTTAGGTTGCCTAGGTTTCAGTTAGTTGTTTGTCATACAAATTTGACGATTATAGTTCTTATCTGTCAGTTGAAACTACGATTCCTCGAAGTGCTTCCTTACCAATTACGGGGATTAGTTGTTACAAAGTTAGAAGGGTGCATCATGATTTAGTGGTTTGTCTTATGACCTAGTCTGTCTGGCAGAGAGGAAAACCTCTCAAATTTATGGACTCCATCACATGAACTAGTGAGCATTTGAATAAATAATCTGTTTGCTAATAAATTGTTTTAAAGTCTTGATTGATCAGATAGTTCTGTTATTTGTGCACCTTACTCATGTTAAGTCTGTAATATTGTCATAAACTTCCAGGAAGCTTTGAGAATTTAATTGACCATTTTATGCTCTTGACGCTGCCTCGTGTCCCTTTTGTGTACACTCTCTCACTTAAGGCTCCTATTGCAACTTATAAGCCCTTCATTTTCATCTTTTATAGATTGGGGTATTGTGAATTCTGATTGTAAAATTTTATTTATTTCTTTTACAAATCTGCTGAAGTCACATGGATGGTTGTGGCAATTTGAAACCTTAGAAGCAGTTGGTGATGATGTTAGAATGATCCCAAATAGTAAAATCCCTCAACCATTGGTTTGTCTGATGATGCAGGAAAAACATTCAGAGGAATCTTATAATTTAGCCTGCATTCTCACTCTTCCACCCTATCAGAGGAAAGGCTATGGGAAGTTCTTAATTGCATTTTGTAAGCTCCCTTCTGAATTTATATTGGATCATCTCTTCCATTACATACATTTATTTTGTTGAAAAAACACATGTTTTGTCGTTAGTGATTTTCAATCGTCTAAAGTCATTTTAAACATTATGCAGCCTATGAGCTTTCCAAGAAAGAAAATAAGGTTGGCACACCTGAAAGACCCCTTTCTGATCTCGGACTGCTAAGCTACAGAGGTTACTGGACACGAGTTCTTTTAGATATTTTGAAAAAGCACAAGGGTAACATCTCTATCAAGGTATGAATGTGAATGACTGTTGTAGTTTTCAGAATTTGACTCAGCCCCAGTTGCTCCCATATTCTTTCCAGAACTTTTTATTTTTTAAGCTTAGAGGTTATATTACCTGGGTCACTGTCTCCCTGGTGTTCCTTCTAGAACTTGTTAAGATTGCCATGCTGCTTTCCATCTCCTTTTGCTGGAGATGTCTCCCTTATCATTTGCAGACATTCAGTAATCCTCTAGAATTGAGTCATCACCACAAATATATTCTTAGTAAATGAATTTTGTTCCGTATTTGTTAGCTACTAATCCATTGACGAATCAGATGGACTCTTCAGATGGCTATGCAGTATCCTGAGCCCCCATGCAATTGAAGTTATAACCTTGCCGTTATTTTGTTTTCTTTTTCTGGATTGTTATTCTATGGATTGTGGGAGATGTTTGTATGTGTCAAAAGCCTGAACGATGCCAAAAATGGCTTAATACTTTTGTGTAACTTTTGTTGTCAAAGGTGCACCTAGGCTCTAGGCTCATACAGGCACAACTTACTTGCCCCTATTGAGTGCCCAGGCATGCCTTGGACAACATTTGAGCCTGAAATATGGAGTAGGAATGCCTTAATAGTAATTCAATTTGTGCTACTGTGCGCTTTACTTCATTTAGACGCGTGTCTCGCCTTGTGACTAGGCTCGAGAGGACCTCTAGTTCCTTCGAGCACCTTGGCCTTTAATATGACTGAACCCATTTTTGGCTACCAAGTTAGGTGTATGCTTCTAATGATTGCAGTAGATTTTTTTATTTTACTCGGCTCCCTTTACTCCGTCTATATGACTTGGCTGTTAACACGTGGGTGTGGGTGTGGGTCTGTGTGGATGAATTGCAAAGAAAAATTCGAAGTACATTTTAGTCAAAATACTAGTGTGAACAGTTTACCCAACCAGGTGGATGCAAGAGAAAAAGTAGTAACATGTCAGGGTAGAAGCTCGAATTTTAGATCGCCTTCTCTTATTGTTTATGGTCTAAATTATATTTTTTCTATTTCCTTGCTTTGTTCAGGAGCTTAGTGACATGACAGCGATTAAGGCAGAGGATATTTTGACCACCCTTCAGAGCCTAGAATTGATTCAGTATCGGAAAGGGCAGCATGTGATTTGTGCAGATCCCAAGGTGTTGGATCGTCATTTGAAAGCTGCAGGCCGTGGTGGTCTTGAGGTTGACGTTAGCAAACTCATATGGACGCCTTATAAAGAGCAAGGTTGATCATGGTGGTCTCGAGGTAGATGTTTGTCTTTGCTATCTAGTCTGTATAAATAAACAAATTTAGGGTATGAAACCAGTAGAATTCAGATCTACCGGCCATTGGTTCTTCAATGTCGTGGTTGTATATTTAATTTTTGTAAATGTATTAAGAAAAGCTGATCCGTATAGCTAGAAGATGTAGTGAGGAAATGTATGATATGATGTTGGACCCCCTATACTACTTGGTTAATGATTTTTTTCAAGTTTTTTCAGTCTACAAATCTCAGAAGAGGAAAAAAAACTTAAGGGTGCGTTTGGATAGGGGTGTTTCCGTTTTTGTTCTTATTTTTTCCACTGTTCACGGAAACAAAAACGCGTTTGGGAGCCTTTGATGGTTTTTGTTTTCGTGAATTGTAAAAAAAAACGTTTTTTCACCCTTAGTTCAAAATTTGAGAACACCAAAATGGTATTTTTTTGTTTTCGGCACTGTTTGTTCTTAGCAAAAAAGAATAATAATTGTTGTAGATTCCCTAACCTTCATTTTCAACCTCCAAACTCTAACTTCCATCTTCAACCTCCAAACTGTAACCTCAAAATTTTATTTTTTTTTTTGTTCCCGAGAATTTTTTAGACAAAATTTTCAACAAAACGTGTTTTTGTTTTCGGATTACCCTTAGGACAAGAACAAGAAATTTTTTTGTTCTCAAGAGATAAAAAACGAAAACACTAGTTTCCGAAAACACCCTTAAGGCTTTTGTTTTGTTTTTTGTCCAACTTTTGTTTGTCTTTCCATTTATAGACTATTTGTTGATCAGTCATGAACTGGGCTGTGTTTAACTGGATAGTTGGAGACATAATTGTGTTTTTTAAACACAAATCGGGTATTTATTTTCTTGAAAGATTCATTAGGGATTCATGTTGAATCTAGATACCGAGTAAAATAGTAATTCATGTGACCTGTTTATATAATTTTTTAAAATATATAATTTTTAAAAAAATTAAATTTTTTATTTTATTGTGTACCTGTTCCCACAGTATCATCGCTAAATTGAGCCATGGGAGTCCGGCAAATGTAACTTCGTATCTACAGTTTTGTCAACTGGCCGTGAAAGATATGATGTTTCTTGTTTTATCATTTATTTATTTGTTTATAAAAAAATGAAATCTCTAAACTACTAAAACAATTATTTGGCAGAGTTATTATAAAACTAATTCGAAAAACAAAGGGGTACATATAAAATAAATTATGGGTCTTGTCCATTAGTGTTGGAACGTTGATATGGCATGTATCGATGGTCCTTTGCAGCATTCTTCCTTCTTCGTTTCTCGATGAACGACTCGAGCTTGCCAGATGCCTGATACGTCAGCAAATTTCATTACTCCATATACCAAAATTAAGCTCTAAAAACTAATCACCAGAAAGAAAAAAAAAATGAAGCATTAATACACACCTTGAGATCCTTGTATTTCTCAATAAGCCTCTGCTTACGGACTTCAGCTGCGAAAAAAATGAAGTATAAACATAACCAATCCACACCGACACAGAAGGTGAAGCAAAAAATTTCCATTACAGTGTCATGGCCATCATTGACACACCAACATGTCTTGTTCACGAGCTTTGTTCGCAAACATTTTCGAGCCGAGCTCACACTTGTTTGAGTTTGGTTCATTTATGAAGCGAGATTGAAAAAATAGTTCGAGCTTGGTTCACTTATTAAATAAACGAACGCGAGCTGAATTTTTATCGAGCCAAGTTCGAATTATTTGTCGAGCGCTTGGTTCATTTACAACCCTACATATAAGTTCTATGGATAAGCCAAATGCGATATCAGAAATGCACATAAAAAAATAAAAAGAGAGAGAGAGAGAGAGAGAGAGAGAGAGAGAGAGAGAGAGAGAGAGAGAGAGAGAGAGAGAGTACATTTCTTCAAATAACTCATTTTCCCATTGAAATGTTTATATGAAAATGCGTTTAAAGAAAGTGATCCTTCGTAATTTACAATACTCTTGGTTTATAATATGAAGAAACACAAGGAGGTGGTGATCCAACTCGGTTTATTAGTCCTTATTCTCATAACTCACTCTTTTCATTTCGTATTATTCCTTTTCTAAGTGACATGATCTGAAATAAATTTATTTTTCAAAAATAAATAATTCTCATATCTTAGGAGTTGCATCACCCAAAAGTTCAGGCTGGACAACTGGTTAGGATCATTTTGTTTTATTAATTGAACATGTTCATGCGGGCTAGAAAAAAGTTGTAACAATGGGAGTATTCAATTCAACTTAGATTTCTCTGTTTAAATGTTTGGCGTGACACTGAATGAAATACTCGCTATAATATCATATGTTACATCCTATGTCTGATCGCGAAGCACCCAACTCGTGACCATATACTCATCAAATAGATATTGCAAGACTAATTTGATGGGCTTGATTATTGGGCTCACGAAAACCTTGCTGGGCCATCAACCTGATGGGCCTGATGCCTGATGGGCTCAGTTGGGCTGGACATTTCCACTCTTACACAGGCCCGATCCTTTGTGATGGGTCGTCGATCCTTCTGGTCCATTAGAAAGGATACAGAGTGGGGAGTGAGATACATCACCCCTGATCGGGGTGACGTGGCTGATGCAATTAATGTGACGGTTGTACAATCATTGTAACGTTTGAAATTCGTGGTCCGGACGGCCTCGGTTGGCGAGAAGGGAGGCTGAGGAGGCGCACGTGAAACGAGGTGACGCTTCGCTTCCCGAGCGCACGACTTTTCAGGCATCCCTGAGATTCCTATAAATATTGACTGTAATGCCGAGGACTCATTCCGTTTCACAATCTTGGAGATTTCAGAGAACTCTTTGCACTTGAGATCTTTACTTATCATTGCCAAGGCCTATCTCCTCTCTCAGGAAAGCGTCCGAAATCTTTCGGGATTCATCTTAGAGTAAGTTATTTCTTTTCATCTTCGCGTCTTTCTTATCAAAATGTTTGACAACGATGATACCCGGTCGGGTAGCGACCGTTTACCCTCCTCTGTAAACCCGGACGCCTTCCTTAGTTCACCCTCAGTGGAGGTGGTTAGGGCAATTGTGCCTAGTCCACCGGAGGTTAACCAGAACATCACAGCAGCTGGGGATCCGACTGCAGGGGGTTCGGGAGATCAGTTTTATGCTGATCCCCTTCCTCCTATGAATAGGGTAGAAACGGTATTAAAATAGTTAAGGGTTAAATGCGGGGTACCCGATGGGGTAATTGTTAAAAACTACCCTAAAAAGTATGATTTCAGGAAGGGTGAGGGGGTTTTGGACCATCAGATTTTATTGTCGGCCTTTCACCTTCAGGTCCTTAGATTCCCGATCCAGCCCTTTTTCCTTTATACCTTAGCTACCTTAGGCTTGGCCTCGCTTCAGGTGGGACCTAACTTCTTCCGGGTCTTGGCCATGCTCTTGATAATCAATCAGGATCTGGGCCTTAACCTTGGACTGGCGGAACTTCTGTTCTGTTACAAAATACAGACCCAGAAGGAGTGCAGAGGCCGGTACAATATTTTTTCCCTTAGTGGGAGGAAGATCTGTGATGGCACTGAAAAGTCCAACAAAGGGTGGAAAGAAAGAATGGTATTGGTGAGTGGGAGTTGGAGACTTCCAAGCTCATCCAGAGTCAAAGTCCCCAACGAGTTTAACCAACACATTTTCCCTTCTTTCAAGCCATTCCATAGGGGGTCATGCAACTGCGATCAGTGCAATGATAAGTTAGGCCTCCATGTGCTTGAGTTTTTGGGAGCGCCCGATGAATATAAAACTTCAAATTATATCAGAAACCGTTTTGAAGTGCTTAAATAAAAAATTTAGGGGCAGCCTTTGAGGATGGGTACCAGTTTCCTGACAGGTTCTAATTTGCAGGCCCTGTCTACAGAGATGCTGAGAATCCCGCAAGCAGTGTTGAAGAAGAAGCCTAAGCGGGCAATTAGCCCTCAAGTGACAACTTCAACCCCTGGTGAGAGTCAGAGCGGGCAGGGATCACAAAGTGTTCCAACCCCTCCGGCTGGGCCCATTCTCCTGCCTCCGGTGGAGAATACCCCGGTAACTCCACCTCCACCTATGGGGAATGTTCAAACCGGCCAGACTCCTCCTCCAAGATCAGAGGAGGTTGCTCGACCTTCGGGGGACGTTCCCATCCTTGAGTTCTGGTTGGTTGAAGGGGAAACAAGCCTGACGGGGGCACGACATCCCTGATAGGAGGAGACTCTACCCGAGCGGTCTGTCAGGCCCCGAACGACCACACAGTCGTCTCCCATCGTACTGGATGACAGTGGGCTTGCAACTGAAGTTGAGCGACCCGTGCCATGGGCGCCGAAGATTAAACTCCCGGGCGGTGACTTTCTGGTTGCAGGGCATGCAACTATTGACAACGACGCTGCTCTTTGAGATATGGGCTCACAGATCTGGACGCCCATTGACCGAAAGAGACTGAGAACCATTGATCGGGAGGAGTTGGCCCTGACAGGTCCAGAGATAGCAATGAAGGTAGTGCTTCAATCTACAGCTTCCTCAACCGTATTTAATATTTTATTTGTTTCTTTATCAGGTTAACACTTGTTCTTTTGGCAGATGCTCTACCTGACGCAGGCCTACAATGCAAAAATGGAAGAGGACACCAAGCTGCTCCAGAAATCCAATGAACTTCTGAGGCTGAAGGAGGACTCCCGGATGAAGGTCGCCAATCAGTTGTCCATATCCAATGAAAAGTTGGATGTCCAGACCCAGAGGGCTATTGCTTCAGAACAGCAGCTTTGGGCTGCTCAAGAAAAAATTAAAGAAATGGAGGCGGTTCGGCGGGCCCTTTTTGCTGAGACGGAGGCCTTGAAGGCTGAGAATGAGAGCCTGAAAGCTAATAATGAGAGCTTGACGGCCTCTAATTCGAAGCTCCTGGAGGAGAGGGCAGAGATGGAGAATCTCCTTGCAACGGAGAGGTCGGTGGTGGAGATGTGCCACCGGGGTGGGAACGAAATGTACAAGCGTTTCTGCGAAACTTCCTAGTACCGAATCGGGTTCGGTTGGAGGTCATGCTTCAGTGACATGCAGAAATCCGTCGAAGAAAGGACTTTTGCCTCGGTGGAAGAACTGGATGAGAGTTTGGGCATCGCTCCTCCGTATGACGATCCGGTTGGCGGCCCAGATGACGTTCGTTTCTGCGAGTTCCTGACCAAGCCTCTCCCAGGGATGACCATCACCGCCCCTTCTGATCCTCCGGCTCCTGATGGGGCCATCATTCCAGTGAACCCAAATGAATCGGGCGCCAGTGGTGAACCTTAGGATTTTGTGTTTATGAAGCGTATTGTAAGCCTTGGCCACTGGGGCCCATTTTGAATGAAAGATAATAGTTTTTGCCCAGTTGACTTTTTGACTTTTATAATATCACAATTCCCGTTTACTTTATTTTTTTTTACATAGTTTTGTGATCTCTTCAGGATCTGTGTTGCATCTCAACAGATTTTTATGATTTATTTAATTGGCCATAATAATGATTTTTACTGATCAGGTACTATAGCCTTTTTACAAAAAGATCCCAGTAGAAACAGGACTTGGCCCCTTAAGGGTAGTACCTCTTGAGGCGAGAGGCGTTCTGGGAGTTTGGCTCCATTCTGCCATCAATATTCCTTCGGACTCGATATGCTCCCTGACCGATGACTTCGGTGATGGTGTACGGGCCCTCCCAAGGCTCCCTAAGCTTGCCTACGAGCCCGAATTTGAGCCTAAGGACCATGTCTCCGATCTGGAAATCTCTTCTTTTGACTCTTTGATTGAAGTGGTTCCGGACTTGCTGTTGGTAAGCGGCCAGCCTGATCCCGGCAGCCTCCCTTCTTTCATCCAAAAGATCAAGATTCTGAGCCAAGGGCTGGTTACTTGGTCCTTCAATCCAGGCCTCGCTCCGGAGGGTTGGAACCCTGATCTCTATCGGGATCACAGTTTCAGCACCGTACGCCATGGCGAAGGGGGTCTCTCCAGTGGGTTGTCTGGGGGTCGTTCTGTATGACCAGAGAACTTCGGGCAGTTTCTCTAACCAGACCCCTTTGGCTTTTTCAAGTTTTTTGGCCAGGGTGTTGAATATAGTTCGATTTGTCCTTTCTGCCTGCCCATTCCCTTGCGGGTAGCCGACGGAAGACGTGTTTTGGTTTATACCATGTTCGGTAAAGAATGCTCTGACCCCCTTGTTGTCTAGGTTTGTTCCGTTATCCATCATGATCGTCCTTGGTAGCCTGAATCTGCATATTATGTTGGTCCATATGAATTTGATGACGTGACTTCTTTTGACGGTGGGATAGGCTTCCGTTTCCACCCATTTGGTGAAATAGTCGGTTGCCAAAAGGACGTACGCATTCGACCGGATTGCTTTCGAGAGAGGTCCCACTATATCCATTCCCCATCGGGCGAATGGGTGTGGCACTATAGTGGGATGCAAGAACTCAGGTGGCCGATGGATAGCATCCTCGTGCATTTGACAGGGCTTGCACCATCGGACGTACTCTTCGGCATCCCGAGACAGGTAGGGCCAGAAGTACCCTTGAGACAGTATCTTATGGGCAAGGGACCTGCCGCCGGAGTGGTTTCCACAAGTCCCACTGTGAATCTCGTGCATCACTGCTCTAGATTCTGACGGTGTAATACATCTCAGGTAAGGACCGGAAAAGGACTTCCGGTAGAGTTGCCCGTTTATGATTGAGTACCGGGCCGAATTCCTCCTGACCTTGTAAGCTTCAGCTTTGTTTTCGAGAAGAGTTCCATTCCGCAAGTAATCCATCAGGGGATCCATCCAGCTGGGCTCCCATAGGATGAGCATTACTCGTTCGGGCTCCTGAATGCTGGGCCTCTGAATAAAATCCAACAGTGCAACCCGGGTTAGGTCTTCTCCGGCTGAGGAAGCTTGATTGGCTAGGTGGTCAGCTTCAGAGTTTTCATTCCTGGGGATTTGGGTAAAGGTTACTCTTTGAAAACTTTCTATCTTTTTCAACACAAGTGCCCGATACAACTCCATTGTCGGGTCGTTTGTTTCATATTCTCCGTTGATCTGACGGACAACCAGTTGAGAATCACTGTGTACTACCAAGGACTGAATCTGGAGGCTTCGGGCTACCCTCAAACCGGATACGACGGCCTCGTACTCTGCCTCATTGTTTGTGGCTGGGAACTGTAATTGCACTGACATATGAAGGCGTGTCCCATCGGGTGTTAAAATTTCCAGACCAATTCCTGATCCGAAAGAGCTGGCTGATCCATCCACGAAGATCTTCCATGTGTCCAGTTCACTTTTCTGGTCTGGCTCCTCAGTCTCACTTTCGAGCAAAAAGTCCGCTACTGCCTGTCCTTTGATGGAAACCCGGGGTATGTATGTCAAATCGTATATGCCCAACTCGATGGCCCATTTAGAGATTCGCCCTGAGAGGTCAGGCTTCGACAGAATAACCCGTAGGGGTGTAGCTGTTGGGACGACGATCGGGTGGGCTTTAAAGTAATGCCTTAGCCTTCTCTTGGCATTCATTAGTGACAAAATCAGTTTTTCTTGCGTGCTGTATCTGGTTTCTGCCTCAGCCAAGGATTTGCTGGTGTAAAATATTGGCATTTGAAGGTTCCCGTCCTCTCTGATGAGGGCGGCGCTGGTTGACGCAGAAGATACAGCTAAATAAAGGTATAAGACTTCATCGGGAGTTGGTGTAGACAAGACGGGGGGCATGGTCAAGTATTCTTTTAACCTCGCTAGGGCCTCCGATTGTTCAGGACCCCAGATATATCCCTTCTTCACCTTTATTGCCTGAAAGAATGGTCGACATCGATCAGTGAGTCGTGAAATGAATCTGCTAAGTGCTACCACTCTTTCCGTCAAGACTTGAACGTCTTTATGTGTTCGGGGCTCCTTCATTTCTATTATGGCCTTGACTTGTGTCGGGCTGGCTTGGATCCCAGTCTGGTCCACGATGTGCCCCAGGAACTGTCCAGATGATACACAAAAAGAATATTTCGCTGGGTTAAGCTTCATGCCATGTGACCTGAGGGTGGCAAACACTTGGCGTAGGTAAGTGAGATGGTCCTCCTTCTTTCTGCTCTTGACTACAGTATCGTCGATGTAGGCTTCGATTACTGTGCCCATCATACCTTTAAAGATCTTGTTGACCAATCTCTGGAAAGTAGCACCTGCATTTTTCAGTCCGAAAGGCATAACTTTAAAGCAGTATGTACCTGTTTCAGTAATGAAGGAGGTCTTTTCCTCATCCTTCGGGTTCATTTTTATTTGGTTGTAACCTGAATAGGCATCCAGAAAAGTCAGATGATCATAGCCAGATGTAGCATCAACCATCTGGTCGATCTTTAGAAATTGAAAACTGTCCTTCGGACATGCCTTGTTCAGGTCGGTAAAGTCAACGCAAACCCTCCATTTGCCATTTTTCTTCTGCACGACCATTACGTTGGCAAGCCATTTGGGATACCTGACTTCCCGGATGAAGCCAGCCTGGAGAAGTCTGGTTACCTCATCTGCTATAATTTGGTTCCGATGTGCCCCCATGCGCCTTTGCTTTTGTCTGATTGGTCTGACATTTGGGTCAACATGCAATGAGTGCTGCGAAACATCGGGATCAATCCCTGGCATGTCTGTATGCCCCCATGCGAAGACATCAGAGTTGTCCTGCAGCAATTATGTTAGTTCCTCAAATTCAGAATCGGTGAGGGTTGTACCTGCAAAAGTAACTTTTTCTGGGCTGTCGGGCACAATACAGACCGGTTGTAGCGGTTCAACCACAATCGGGGCTCCCGGATCCCCCTCCTTTAATTGCTATTTGGAACATGAGCTTTGCTCCTTCGATCGGGGTACCCCTGGGGCCTGCCCCTTCCGGATCTCTTTCAGGGTGACCGCATAGCATTCCTTGGCGGCCACCTGGTTGCCTTTGACATCAATGGTGCCTATACCGTCAGGGCTTAAACATCTCATGACCTGGTGAAGAGTCGAAGGCACGCCTTGCATTCGGTGAATCCATCCCCTTCCTATGAGCAGATTGTATGAAGGTTTGGCATCCACCACAACGAATGTCTCGTTTAGGGTCCTATGAGCGGTAGACACCGGTAACTGAACTTCCCCGATCGACTCGATTTGCCTGTTGTCGAAACCTGCGATGGGGCACTGGGATGCCACAACTTCAGATGGATTGATTTTGAGTTTTTCGAAAGCCCATTTGGTGATGATGTTGGCACTGCTCCCAGGATCGATCATGACTCTTTTCACAAGACAGTTGGCCACCATTAGGTTCACAACCAGAGGGTCTTCATGCGGGGTTTGGATGCCCCAAAGGTCCGACACCGAGAAAGTGATTTGAGTTTCCCCTGCTCTGTGGTGGGCCTCACTGATCTTGTTGACTTTTCTCATCTTGTGAGCTTTCCGCAGATAGCTTCGGCGTGATCCTTCGGTCTCTTTGGATGGGGGGCCACTATGAATCATATTGATGACCCTGATCGGCTGTGTATCTGAGGGGTTCCGTAGGGCGCCGAGGGCACGTTGATCGGGCCTTGGCCTGTCTCGTTGGACGTAATCCCGGAGTTCCCCGCGAAGTAGTAACATCTCCACCTGTCGCCTTAGATTGCGGCATTCGTTCGTGATGTGCCCGAAATCACCGTGGAAAACGCAGTGTTTTGACTTGTCCCTCTGGTCAAGCGGTTGTCGCATGGTAGGGGGTTGCTGGAAAATTCCTTTGGCTTTGTTCTCCTGGTAAAGTTTTGCAAGGCTAACCTTTAGGGGTGTCAACCTTTCTTCGAACCTGGGGCGTTTGAATGGTTTCGGGACTGATAATCCCGGTGGGGCCGACGATCCTGGTGGAGCCGATCGCTTCTGATCGAACAACCGATCCTTGGACTGAATCTCAAGACCAACAAAGGCTGATCTCCTTTGCCTGATAGTTTTCTCTTCTTCAATTCTCAAGTATCCCTGGGCCCTGGAGTTTAGTTCCCCAATGCCCGATGGAGGGCGCTTGACCAAACACTGATGGAACTTTGTTCCTGGAATGAGGGTCTACCTGAATGCCTCAACTGCAGAGTGTTGGTCATAATTATCCACAGAAGAGGATTCGATGTTGAATCAGGATAGAAAACTTTTCAATGACTCTCCTTTCTCCTGGATCATGGTGAAGAGGCAGGATATGGTCTTCTTCTGTCTCTTGTTTCCATAATACTGGGCGATGAAGAGCCTGGTTAATTGCTGTCAGCTGCCAATGGATAGGGGCGGCTGCTTCCTAAACCATAATAAGGCGGCCTCAGCAAGGCTTGTGGAGAACACTTTACATAGCAGGGACTCGTTCTCAGCGTACATGGTCATTTTCTTATGGATCTAGTATATGTGTTCTTTGGGGTCCCTTGTGCCATCATAAGGGGTGAATTGTGGCATAACGAACTTCTTTGGGAAAGGCTCTTGGGTTATTTCGTGAACGAATGGTGACTGTATCAATTCAGTGGACGCTTGGATGGCCATGTCGTTCGTAGATCGGGACCTCAAGTCTCCGAGAACTTTCCTTTGGAATTCATCCATCATTGCTTGAAGTTTCTTGGGGGTTATAGACTCGTCGGTTGATGGAGCCTTTCTTGAGCGCTGAGAAGACTCGGCATGCTCTTCAGGTCTGTCACTGCCCTGCTGGTTCAGAGAATGGTCGACCGCCGCCACCGGAGGGTCAGGTGTAACCACCGGTAATGCAGCTGTTGGTGGAGCCAACCTCTCCCTGAGCTCTGCATTCTGTTTTTCCAAGGCCACGCTACGCTCATCAGCAGCCACCAAACGTTGAAGAATTTGCTCCATGGTCTGGGAATCCTCTGCACGATTGTCCTCAGTGGGTAGAATGCCTGCCTGTGAACGAGTGATTGACATCTTCGTCCGGGGGGGTAGTGAGTGGAGGTTTCTGGAGGTGGAGGATCTTTGAGCTTACCAAATAAAAGATCTTTTTGCCTATCAAACAGACTCAGCTTTTTCTTTTTGAGATGGGAAGAAGGAGGCTATTTTACAGATCCCGAAGGGCATTTGAAAAATCAGGAACTCCTCCAGAGCCTTCCCACAGACGGCGCCAATGTATGAATGCACAAAAATGCTCAACACAGAATATCCTCTTTTATTAATTTTTGATTTCCTTTATATACATTTTCCTAATGGGCTTGATTACTGGGCTCACGAAAACCTTGTTGGGCCATCAACCTAATGTCTGATGGGCTCAGTTGGGCTGGACATTTCCACTCTTACAGGAGCAATGCCTTAAATTGTAAAAATACATCATTTTTTTTTTATCCAAAAGATTAGCATTGATGGAAGATAATACTACATAGCGGATTTAAATTGTAAAAATACATCATATGATGATGTTAAATTACTATATGGTGCCCTGGTTAGTCCAAACCCTTTTGGTTTAAAAATCTTTTGATTCCTACTGCAATATTATAATATGTAATAGCAACTTCATATGACATATCTATATCCTTCTGTAGATATTTTATAGTTATATACAATTTTAGTCATCAAATATCTACATTTTCCCCTTTGATTGTAGAAAAACATTTTTCTTGTACTTTGAATTTTTTTCTTTCTTCATACAAAAGATTAAACAAAAATAAAAAAGGAATGGCTAACTTTTTATTTGGAAAGTAGAAATGGGCATTGTTGATGGATTGATGTGTGTATATACAAATTAGTAGAAAATATTGAATCACTACTGATCTCAATTAATCACTTATATATCTTCTTATAATTGAATGAAATCAGTAATCGCACAAGCTCCACCCAATCAAGACACATTAAAAAAACAGAAATATATAGGGTGCGTTTGGAAAGCCTGTTTTTTGTATTTGTTTTCTGTCTTCAAATATAAAAACTGTTTTTGTATTTGTCTTTGTTTTTTTCAGGAAAAAACTAAAAACAAAAAAGCGTTTGGATGAAGGTGTTTTCACCACTTTTATTTGGTGAAAATTGTATTTTATGGATTTAGTGTTTTCACTATTTTTACCACCTAAACAGTGAAAAAACTCAAAAAACAACTAAAAGTTGTATTTGGTGTTTTCACCACTTTTACACATTATTCACAGAAAACAGTTTTCTTGGGAAAAAAACAGTGAACAGTAAACGCGTTTGCCAAACGTGTTTTTTTTTTTAGTATTATGAACAGTAAAAAAACAAAAACAAAAAACAGGGCATCCAAACGGACCCATAGCAATTATGAAATAGGAGTCCTATGTCAAATAAATATTCAAAAAAATGTACACAAAATCACTTGTTTGACCATCCACTGAGATAATCTAGAATTTAGTAACAATAAAAAAATTACATATCTATATATATATATATATATATATATTTCCTTAACAATACCTCAAATTGAATCTCTCTAATTACTATGAATCTGGTTGAAGACATTGACCTTGAGTTGTATGAATCTGCAAACTCTTCAACCCCATCCCACCAGATCTCCTCTTCCACAGATCTCCGCCACGACTCGGTGGCTCCACCCGCTTCACCACCGGCAGCGGCGGATCCATATCGGCCACACTGACCGGAACATAATGATGGTCATAACGGTCACTAACATTAAAGTTTGTCATTCTTACACTAGTACTTCTTGAGGTGAGTTTGTTTGAGTTGGTGGTACTATATTTAACGGCCATGTTGTGATTAGTGGTCTTGGTGTAGGCGTTGACTTTGCTGCTTCTCTTGACCTGCCCCATGCAGCCGACTCTTGGCGATGAAGGGACGTCCGCGGCCGAGGCGGCGGTGCCGCGGCGGCTTTGGGGCCATAGCTTGGGGAGTTGGACATCCTTGATCCATGTTCTTGAGCACAGCATTGGCAAGAATGTGGCTCTGGGGTGGAGGGTTTGGTGATGAAGATTGCGGTTGTATCCATTACCCATGTCTATTTTGATCACAACTGTGTGTTTTTGTGTGTGTGTGTGTGTGTGAGAGAGAGGGAGAGTTGGTGTTTTGAGGAGAGAGATGGAGGAGAGGGTCACAAGACTCACAATTGTGTGTGTGTGTGTGAGAGAGAGAGAGGGAGAGTTGGTGTTTTGAGGAGAGAAACGGAGGAGAGGGTCACAAGACTCACAATTGTGTGTGTGTGTGTGTGTGTGAGAGAGAGAGAGAGAGAGAGGGAGAGTTGGTGTTTTGAGGATAGAAACGGAGGAGAGGGTCACAAGACTCACAATTGTGTGTGTGTGTGTGTGTGTGTGAGAGAGAGAGAGAGGGAGAGTTGGTGTTTTGAGGATAGAAACGGAGGAGAGGGTCACAAGACTCACAACTGTGTGTGTGTGTGTGTGAGAGAGAGAGAGAGAGAGAGAGTTGGTGTTATGAGGAGATAAATGGAGGAGAGATGGGGGTTATATTAAGAGGAAGGGTTGAGGTTGTCAAACTTCATTGAGAGAGAGAAATTGTCAAAGGTGGTAAAAAAAATGGAAAAGGGGTTGGCTTTTTTGGAAACTTGATTAATAAAATATTTTTTGTTTCGTGTATATATATGTATATTTAAGAACAAAGACTAGTTTCAAGTCTCAAAGTATGACCTTAAAAGAAGATTATCAACAAATAAATTTTAGTTTAACAATCATTGGAGTAGGACTTGGAGATGTTAGATTATATATATTGACATGGAAGACTCTTTCTTTGTAGGAAAGCGATTCATGTATATAGGTAAATATATATATATAATTGAGTAAAATATGATGTACTATATAGAAGTGAGATATAAATATGCATGTAAGTTTGCGGCACTGGTCCAATGTTATAAATTTGATGCGTTTTCTTGCTTGCTTTGAAATTTGGAGTGATTTTGACTAGAAATCTTGATAACTGTGAGCTGTTAGTTTGTGACACTTGTGTACCATGACACCAAATTAATAAATATTTATATGATATATATATATATGAATTTAAGTACAGATATAGTTAATTGGAGAGAGATGAAGAAGGCCACTTCTTTGGACTATATTTTAGATGTATAGTGGCCAACTCTGCTGGCAGTAACTTTTCAAACAGATGGGTTAGTAACATGCAGACAAAAGGGCTTCGTAGTCTCCAGTTGTTATGTACTTTGTATAATTGTTACAACAGGAAAAACAAAAAAGGATCGATTATATCTTTAAATATAATTGTATTGTGTATTTGTATTTGTATACAATGTGATGTTACCAACTTTTTCTCCACTTATTTATTTTTGCCGTATTTGATGCTTTGATCCCTTTTTATACAAATCCCATAAGTAAGAGCAGGCGCGGAGTTATTTAGTAATTCATAAATATATATATTTAATTTATAAATAAGTTCATAAAAAATTGCATATGATCACTCTTAAATTTTAAAATTTCTTCTAATAGTCCACAAAAGTATATACTTTATAGATTATCTCGTGAAAAATTGCATATTTTCCCCAAAATATTTTTTTGCCTCCGCTCTGAATAGTAGCACACCATAATTAATATTCTTTTAGAAACGTTAAGGTCTCACCTTTTCATTTGAGAATAAATAATATAATTAGTTAGATTTGAAATTTTATTTTTTTTATGGGAGAAGGAGAGAAAATGTTCTCATCTAATGTTCC
This sequence comes from Cornus suecica, assembly GCA_963922005.1. Lineage (NCBI taxonomy): Eukaryota > Viridiplantae > Streptophyta > Magnoliopsida > Cornales > Cornaceae > Cornus > Cornus suecica. The sequence goes on along the minus strand of OY998246.1, from coordinate 12,251,041 downwards.
TTGTTAAATTCAATTTTATATTGTTTAAAAAAAAAAAAACCAATTTTGCAGGGAATGGCTCCCTCGAACTAATCTTGAGAGTTGTTGCCAATATTATTATCCATTCGAGATCACGATAGATAAATCTCGTCATTTAAGTGAGTAGAAAAACTCATAAAAACGAATGGTAAAAGGACAAATCTAGCTAACGAGTTATGAGTTAAAATTTTAAAACTGATAAGAGTTTGATCTCAAAACTTCTCTTTATCTTAAAATGCATTCATTTTCACATTTGACGGGTTCCACAAATTATTTACTCATTTCGTCTCAAATTAGTTATCAAAGTCTGACTTTTTAATATTTTTTTTGTTATTTTTTGTTTCTAATTTTATCATTTGATAATATATTATAATTAAAAAATTTAATGAGGCTTATTACTTTTTGTAATTAATAAACAGTGATAATTTAGTATTATTTATGATACATTGTCACCAACTAGAATTATGGTGGTGTGTGTATAGTCTCATATATATATATGGCTCTTATTTTTAAGGAACCGAACCGATTTTGAACATCCTTATAAATAAATATATATGTGTGTGTGAAGTTTTGAATTATTAATTATATTATTAAAAAAAAAAAAAAAGTAAACAAAATAGTAGGTTATTACAAGACATGGAGCAACATGGTCAATATTTGTGTAACTCATAACCAAGAGTGGTATTATGCAATTTTTGAAAAGCATATGGAAGTGATTTGGAGCTAAACAAAGCACAAGGGGCTGCAACTTTTGAAAAACACAGGTAGGGGTACATAAAAAAACCGTGGAAATGGTTGAAACCGAACCGAACCGGTGCTTTGGTTCCGATTTTGAATTGGTTTGGTTTGGTTCTGGTTCTCAAAAAACAGAACCCTTCTAATTTAGTTTAGTTCCGGTTTTAGACTGTCTGAAACCGAACCGAATCGATATGAATTAGATATACATATATATGTATAACTCACTTATACAATTACAATATATTTAACAAAATTATAAATTCATATAAATTTATAACACCAAATAAATACAAATTAGTGTATTAAATAAAACTTTAAGTTTACCCTAATTATTTTTTACCATCCAAACAAATATTACACACATATACATAAAAATTCTATAATTTATAGCCCATCTCATCTCTCACATCCATTCTCACCGCCGACCTCCATAACTCATCTCCTCATTACCACCGGCTTTTAAGTTTTCTAGAAAATGTTAGTTTATCTCTCCCCCTCTATAGATCTCTAAATATGTGTTGGTTCACACACAAACACGGACTCATAAATTTTATATTTTAACTCGTGGACATTCAACAATTCTCTTGACCGAAATCATGTCTGAAATTCAAAACAAACGCAATAAAAAAAATCATGAAAACTCCATAAACAATCTCTTTAAAACTTTCTCTCTCTCTCATCCTCTTAGTGCGTATGTGTGAGAGTTTTTGAAGGTGCGGGTGTGTGTGTAATTTTTGGTTTAAGAGTGTTGCTTTTAGTTTTGAAATTGACAAAATTATTTTTCATAATTTATATTAACGTATGTTATGTATAATTTGAAATAACATGCTTACGGAATCGTAGTTTGGAACCGAACCGAACCGTTATTTTATGATTTGTTTCCTTAACTAATGATTTTCTTTCTGATTCTTATTTTTAAGGAACCGTTGATAATGATTTGGTTCCAAATTTTTCAAGAATCTTACCAAATCAAATCATGTGCAAACCCTAAGGGTCCGTTTGGCATCCCGGTCTTGGTCTTTGATTTCAAGACCAAGACCATGTTTGGTTGGTCGGTTTTGGATTTGGTTTTGGACACCCTAAAACCAACCACTAAAACCTGATTTTGGGCCACCATTTTTGACTTTTCTCTCTCTATATATATATATATATATGGCCGAAAATATGAATTATTTAAAAAAAAAATTTATATTTTTCAGAAAAAAATTAATTTCCGGAAAAAAATTATTTTTTCGAAAATAATTATCTTTTTCGGAAAAAAATAAATTTTCGGAAAAAAATCATATTTTCGGACAAAAATTAATTTTCTCCAAAAAAAAAAAATTTCGAAAATAAATTTTTTTTTTGGAAAAAAATTAATTTTTGGGAAAAAATTCTTTTCCGGAAAAAAATTATTAATTCGGGAAAAAAATATTTTTCCGAAAATATTTATTTTTTTGGAAAAAAATCATATTTTCGGAAAATAATTATTTTTTCGGAAAAATTTATTTTTTCGTCAAAAAATAAATTTTTGGAAAAAAATCATATTTTTGGGAAAAAATTATTTTCCGGAAAATATTTATTTTTTCAGAAAAAAATCATATTTTTGGGAAAAAATTAATTTTCGGAAAAAATATATTTTTTCGACAAAAATTATTTTTGTCGAAAAATTTAATTTTTGGAAAAAAAATCATATTTTCGGAAAAAATCATATTTTTGGAAAAAAATTAATTTTCGGAAAAAAATATTTTTTCGACAAAAATTAATTTTTTGAAAAAATTAATTTTTCGGAAAAAATTAATTATTTTTTTTTCCGAAAATTAATTATTTTTGAAAAAATTATTTTTTATATTTTTGGGAAAAATATTTTTTTCCCGAAAATTACTTTTTTTTCCAATTTTCTATATATATATTTTTCATATTTATATATTTTTAATACATATTAGTATATATATATATAATTATACCAAGACCAAGACCAAGACCAAAAGCAAAACCAACTCCTTACCAAACACTATATATTGGTTTTAGATTTACCTAAAATCACCCAAGACCAAAACCAAGATCAAAACCAAAACCAAAACCAAAACCAAAACCAAATTCCCAAACGGACCCTAAGCACAATGTAATAATTTAGGACAAAAAATAATACATGAGGGTATTTTACAACTCAACCAAAGCGTATTACTAGCCTATATATTATCTGAATATGTATGTCATTATTTGGTACCATTAGCAATCAAAATCTAACAGGATTAGATGGGTAGGATATGCCGGGAGATTTGATCATTCACCGCTAATCTGGATCTGATTGAATCAAAATAGATGCTTCGTCATCCATGTGAACGGCTCTGATTAATTTCAATGGTGAGAGGAGTGGGTGACCAAACACATGCACATCACGTGCCAGCAAAAGTGTACACGGATGGAGCTGAATGCATCTCACCCGACACACCATCTGTCAACATGTGAAATGTCCATTTGGGACAGCCTCGTGCCAATGCCATATAATGACACACATTTTATTATTGACATTTTTTTTTGGGAAAATATCACTGACCTCCCTGAGATAAGGCCTAATTGCACGGATACCTCTAAATTTTCAAATATATCAATTACCTCCCTTAGAGATGTAAAATTATGAAATTACCCTCAATAAAACCCCTAGACTATTGAATTGTTACATTGCCCCACCCTAATGGATAAATTACAGTCTCACCCCCTAAAATTCTAAAAAATATTTAAAATTTAAAAATATATATAATTTAAATATATATATAAAATTTGGAAAAAAATATAAATTTTGAAAAAAAATATAAAAATCGAAAAAAAATATAAATTTTGAAACACATATATAAATTTTGAAATATATATAAAATTCAAAATCAAATTAGAAAACAAATATAAAATTCGAAATATATATATAAAATTCCAAAAAAACATATAAATTTCAAAATATATATCTAATTCGAAATAAATATATAAAATTCGAAAAAGATATATAAATTTTGAAATATATATATAAAATTCCGAAAAAATATATAAATTTTGAAATACATATATAAATTTCGAAATATATATATCTAATTCGAAATAAATATATAAATTTCGAAAAAGATATATAAATTTTGAAATATATATATATATAATTTGAAACAAATATATAAATTCGAAAATATATATTTAAAATTAGAAAAAATATATAAAAAATATATAAAATTCGGAAAAAATATATAAATTCGAAATGGGTTAATTTTCAAATTCAAATATGCATATATTTGAAAATGCTACATTACAGATGTTTTAATGTTTATTGTGCAGAGGGTGAGAAGTCTGTCAAATCATAAACACTTCTTTTTTTAATAGATATGATGGGTTCTGCTAGCTATTATGCAGTTTTTTGTTTGGAAGATTGAACCATCAAAATTTCAAATTATATAAATATTTTTCTAAATTTATATGTTTTGCGAAATTTATATATATTTTTCGAATATATATTTTAATTTTATATATATATTTCAAATTTTATATATTTGTTTCGAATTATATATATATTTTTTGAAATTTATATATGTTTTTCAAAATTTATACATTTTTTCAGAATTTTATATATTTTTTCCGAATTTTATTTATTTCTTCTTATTTTATATATTTATTTCAAATTTTATTTATGTTTTTCGAAATTTATATATTTTTTCGATTTTTTATATTTTTTTCAAAATTTATATATATTTTTTATATTTTTTCAATTATATATATTCAAATTTTATATATTTTTTAAAATTTTAAATATTTTTTCGAATTTTAGGGGGTGAAATTATAATTTACCCATTGGGGTGGGGGCAATGTGAAATTCAATAATTTAATGGGTAAGCTGTAATATGAATTTGAGGGGTATTTAGGGTACTTTACCCCTTTGACCGCGTTGACTTTGGATAGAGGGGGTGAAAGTGATAGAAAAAGTTAACCATAGGGAGGTAACTGATACATTTCAAAACTAAGAAGTACCGCGTGCAATTAGACCTTACCTCTAGGGAGGTAAGGAATATTTTCCCTCTTTTTTTCAGAGGTAAGTATTTTATTTATTATTATTATTTTTTTTAAATGAGATTCGAAATGTGGGCATACTCATTCAAGAAATTGGACTAACAAGTAACAACACTAATTTTCCCTTTTCAAACTTAAATTGCCCTAGAAACGAAAAGAAAGAGAAAAATAATTATAACAAAGACTTCTTATTATTTTAGGTTAGAAAACAATTATTTGTGAAAGTATTACTTTGCCTATGCTATTAAACCATAAAAAAAAAAATCTTAAAAGTTTTGCATAATGATGAAATCTAGTTCATGTAATTAATTTCCAATTACTAAAAGATAACTCTATTGATTTGATTTGTTACGGAACAAAAAATATTCAAGAATTTTAAACGTTGAATTGTAACAGGTTCACTCATCGTTTGTCGATTATTCAAAGCGCTAAATATCATTTAATTTCTAATATTTTTAAAAGATTTTGATACTGCTATGTAACATTAATACTGATTATATATTTATATTTAAGATTGATATTTATCCGAATTTATTATACCGTGCCCGTAAACCATGGTTCCACTAGGCTACAAGGACCATCACAAACTAGACCTACACCAAACCAGTGTAATAGAGTGAAAAAAGCACATAAAAATGTTTACAAATTTAAAATAAGATACTTTTATAACAAGATACTTGAGCTTATGTTGACAATTCGTGTGAGTGGGCAGGTTGAAATCGTGTCGTATCGAAAAAGATTTGATTAATATACGTGTTAAATATACGTAACATTAATCCAACCCACATATTATCCGTGTCGACCCATGTAATCCATTTAACTTATTTATTATAATATATTAAATTAAATTTGACGCAATTCAACACGAAACGAACTATTTAACTTATTATTAACAAAATTAAATTGAATTTGACACGATCCAATAATAGTTTATTGATATATTTCAACCCATGATCAATTAGAGAAGATAAAAAAATAAATATAAATATAATCGTGTTAAACGTGTCGTGTTCGGGTCGACCCTTATACAACTTCAACCCTAACCCTTTTAATTCATGCCGTGTCTCATTTTGTCAGCTCTACTTGGGGGTATCCATATCTGAAAACCATCTTCAAGAATTTCGAGAACATAAAATTATTTTCGGATAGTAAGAAAAAGATTTATCTGAAAATGAACAATTTTACGAGTTAGTTTTCCGTGAATAGTTTCAAAAAAAACTCAACCAAACAAAAGCATCTCCAAAAAGCTCAACCAAAAAATATTTTTGTAAAGTCTTCTAATTTTTCAGTTTTCAAAAAATAAAAAATTATTTTTAAAAATACATACCAATCACGCCACCGTTTCAAATTCTTGAAAAGTAAAATGCAACATAAAACTTTGTATTAGCCTAAAAAAACAAATAGCCACCAAAATTATTGACATGGTGATATAATCCAAACAAACGCTAAAATGGTTGAAGGAGTTCGACCATAGAAAGAATATTTTGGAAAAAGTTCACAATTCGTTGCTACAGTCTATTATTGTAATACACTGATTAGAGTTACAGTAGATCTGAACCAAACCTAACAAATTATACAAGAAACAAACAACAGATACATAGGGCTTGTGTGCATTTCAGAAAATAATTTTTTATTTTCTGAAAATTGAAAATCAGATAATTATACTAAAAATTTGCTTAGTTCATTTTTCTGAAAATTATTTTTAAAAACTCGGTTATAAAAATATCAATTTTCAAATAATTTATTTTTATTGTTCTGAAAACAGTTTTCTAATATACAAACTAAGCATATTTAGTTTTCTGAGATTAATAAAAATAATTTTTTTAAAAATAGATATTTTTATAACTGAATTTTTTTAAAACTCTTTTCAGAAACTTAAACTAGTAGACTTTTTATACCATTTTCAGATTTTTAATTTTCAAAAAACAAAAAAACCGTGCAAATGAAGCAAGCCCATACTATTGCATCAATACAAATAACAATACATACAAAACTTATAAATTCATGTTGTTGGATGTTTTGAGCTTAAAGATGGTTGTGCCTGGACAGTGCTTGTGGCAGAGATTGTCTTGGTACTGTGGCACAATATGAACAGGCTTGTCTATGACCAAATATTTGAAATTAAATATTAGGGTAATTTGCATTGCATTGACACCCCTGAGGTTAGGGTCAATGGTAACCATATTGTGGTCAACATTTTTTTAGCACTCACACACCTGATATTTCAATTTTATTGCAATAACACCCTTGGAGCTAGTAAAATAACTAGAATGCCCCTTTAATTGTTTTACTTATTACATTAGGGTAATATATAAAGTGTGAAATTACTCATATACCCAAACACTTCACCCCTCTAAAATTACTAATTACACTTCTATCCATTTTACAAAATATATATATATTACCAAAATTACAATTTATTTTTTTTTCTTTATAATATAATTGGTATATATAATTACGAAAATATATATTTATAATTTGTAAAAAATATATAAAATTTTAAAAAACATATAAAATTCGAAAAAAATATATAAAATTTGAAACAATATATAAAATTAAATATATATATATATATAAAATTTGAAACAAATATATAAAATTCGTAAACAATATATAAAATTCAAAAAACATATAAAATTCTAAAGAATATATAAAATTCAAATATATATATATATATATATATATATATATATAAAGTGTGATTGAAATTTAAGTGGACAAACCTTAGAGTCATTAGTCAAGATAACAGATCATCTCCAGCTCTCTGCAGAGCTATTTTAATGGTCACGATGGTGACCGAAATCGGAATTGAACCGATACTTTATTAAAATATTTTAATCAAAATTAAATATATTAATATTTGGATCAAAATTATTGGTTCGGTTCCGGTTCTCATATTTAAAGAACCGAAAGTAATTTTTTATTTGGATCAAAATTAATGGTTCGGTTCCGATACTTTTGGTTCTTTAAAAATGAGAACCGGAACCGAACCGTTAATTTTTATTCAAATATTAATATATTCACGATACGGTTCGCTTTTGATTCCGACCGAAACCGGAATCGAACCGATACTTTCTGTTCTTTAAAAATGAGAACCGGAACCGAACCGTTAATTTTGATCCAAATATTAATATATTTAATTTTGATTAAAATATTTTAATAAAATATCGGTTCGAATCCGATTTCGGTCACCATCGTGGGGCATGTGTCGCCATCGTGCCCATTAATATAGCTCTGCAGAGAGCTGGAGAGGATCTATTACCTTGGCTAATGACTCTGAGACTTGTCCACTTAAACTTCAATCACACTTTATATATATATATATATATATATATATATATATTTGAATTTTATATGTTTTTTGAATTTTATATATTGTTTACGAATTTTATATATTTGTTTCGAATTTTATATGTTTTTTCAAATTTTATATATTTTTTACAAATTATATATATATATTCGTAATTATATATACAAATTATATTATAAAGAAAAAAAATTAAATTGTAATTTTTGTAATATATATATATATATATATTTTGTAATAAGGGGTGGAAGTGTAATTAGTAATTTCAGAGGGCTGAAGTGTTTGGGCATATAGGTAATTTCACACTTTATATATTACCCTAATATAATAAGTGAAACAATTAAAGGGGCATTCTAGTCATTTCACCAGTCCAGGGGGTGTCATTGCAACGAAATTGAAACCTCAGGGGATATGAGTGCCAAAAAAATGTTAACCACAATCTGGTTGCCAGTGACCCTAACCTCAAGGGGTGTCAATACAAATTACCCTAAATATTATTAAATATTATTAAGTGAAACAAATAATTTAACCCATAGCTTCTAAAACTATGTAAAACTTCTAAATTATTAAAGGTACATACATACATATATATATATACATACATACATATATATATATACATACATATATATATATATATATATATTAGGAAAAGACATGTGCGATGGCGTAACTCTGTTATAAAATTTCAGGCACATCTTTCAAGGAGTTTTTGTAACTCCGGATTCTGTGTTCTAGTTGTGATGATACTCTAAATGAGTCAACACATGACAATGGAAACGGATCAAAATTGGGCCGAAAACTGGCCAGAACTGGGCTGGAAATTAGGCTGAATTTAGGTTGGGAACTGGGCTGTTTTCGGGCCTAAACTAGGCTGAAAACTGGGCTATTTTTGGGTTGGAAAATGAGCTAGAAAACTGGGCGAATTGGGCCAGAACTGGGCCGAAAACTGAGCTGAAATCTGGAGCGTAAATATGGGCCAAGTTGAGCTGCGAAAATGGGTTTGAATCTGGGCTGAAGTTGAGCTGCGAAATTAGGCCAAAAAATGGGCTGGAAATGGACCAGATCATGAAGTAACCTTATTGATCAAGACTAGAAGATTTGTGGAGTATTGGACAATTTTAAGAAATATGAGTTTTAATTGATTAGTGTTTTATTTAGATAAGTTTAGATTTAGGAATATTTATCTTTTATTTTTAGTTATATAACTCTAGGTTATATTTTACAAATAATTTTAGGTTATAAATAAGGTACGTAGATCTTTGTTTTAGGGGTCCCCGACCAAATACAAAAGAGACGAAGATTTGTTCCTTTTGAATCGGTTGAACTCCGTCACCGGTTCTGGCATGCCCACACCCTACATATACGAAGAATATTATCAGCCTTATTATTCGGCCGATGATTATTTTTTGGAAAATGAAGAATATTATTATTGGCCCTATTATTCGGCTGATGAAGAATATTATTTTTTGGAGCGAACAAGTTGAACATTGCATAAATTACTGCAATCAGAATACCTAAATACCACAAACAGAATACTCAATATCATATATTTTGAAAATAACATGTGAAAAAAAGGAGGAATAATTTTTCTTTGTCATTCCTCGTATAATCCCTAAAATCTCTTCTCATATTTGTAAAGAAAAACATATTTTCAGGAAGATTGTAACCTTTCTGAATTTGATAGAGGAAGACATCTTCTCAGAAATGTTACATCTTTTTTGAAAAGTTTAGTTTAATCAGCATACATATCTTTTTAGAAAATACATATTTTAAATAATTAAAATAAAGATATAGAGATATAAACGTAAAAAATGAACTCTATCATAAAAATGGTCCATCGCTTCTATGACAAGTCCTATATCTTGTTTCCCACCACTTGATATTAAAACTCTAGCCATATCATCCTATGTAGACATGTAAACGGGTCGAGTTTGGATTGGATCTGTCATGATCCGATTGGAACCTGATTAGCTTATATCCGATTCGATCCGACTCGATAACCCGATAAATTTTTACTTTATTGATCCAAATCCGAATTTGTTAATTTTCGGATATCCGATCCGATAACCCGATCCGATTAAGTAAAAAAAATACAAAAAATTATTAATTTTTTGTTTTATTTTTATGTTATTTTTTAAGAATATTAAACACTAAATTATATATTTTACAATCAATGCTTATAATACATGACTATAAAAACATAAAAATGAAAAAGCGAAAAAAAATTGAAATATAATTAAGTATATTATTTAATATTTACATATTAATAACATAATATATATGTGTATATATAAAATTAATCGGATCGGGTTATTATCGGATCGGATTAGGCAAATCCAAATCCAATTTGCTAAGGAATCGGATTCGGATCGTATTCGGGTTATTGGATTTTGTTTTCAATCCAAATCCGGCTAATCGGATCGGATTCGGGTCAAAATCCAATCCATTGACAGGTCTAATCCTATGTGCTTTTAGATGATGTGTGTAAGAGGAAGGGGTGTTTTACAAAAATAATAATTATAACCTATATTTACTATTAGCCAAATTATTAATTTTACGAATATAGTTGTGTTAATATTTTTTTTCCGGTAACTATAGTTGTGTTAACCATATTTGTTAAATAAATTTAAGATATTTAGAGTGTCTGATACCACATGTAAAAAATTAAAAACAAATAGGATTCATGACTCCAATGCATAAACTTAAATTAAAAATATACCCGAATATGAAAATTCTATAAAATAGCGAAAACAATCTTCAACTCTTAATCTTGTCTGCCAAATGGATGATGGATTGGGCTATTGTTGCATTTATAAATAGGGTTGGGGTGAAGATGTGACCAAAATAACTATGTAACTCTTTGAATATATATTTCCAAATGAAGAGATGTGACCAATACTATTTATTTATATAGACATGCACCCTACAAAAGCCAAGGTATTTAATAATAAAATTAAAATTTAAAAAATGTTAGAAAAGGTGAGTTGTTGAAAAGCACAAAAAAGAGAGTCCCATATGCTGCCTTGCTATAAAGAGACCACACAAGTGAAATAAAGTTGATTCAGATCCACAAATTCAGCCCCCAAGACATAAGAAAATAGCCCTAATGTTGCTTTGTTTGTTTGCTTCCACAGATCCCAATCAAGTGTTTTATCATTTTATGTATGTTTTTCTGCCTAGCATTTGTCATGGACATATTGATAGAAAAAAACACAAAAGAAGTCTCTTCCCCATATGATGAGCAATATACAGAGTATATTAGAAACATATCAAGGTTCTTGATATGACAAGTCCTTTTTCTTTTTAATATATATATATTTTTTGGAAAACCAGAAAATAGAAGAAAGTTTTTTTCTATTTATTTTATTAAGGCCTATTATATATTGATTTAAAAAAAAACATATTAGAGATAGATTTATTTCTAATATTTTTTTGTTAATCAACTTAGGATCAATATTAACGTTAAAGAATATTTTTTATATTTCAACCATGGCCATATATGTGACGTTCACATCGCCCGGGTATAGGTGTGGGGATGTGCTTATGTGCATGGTTGTCTCCAATTGGTATGAAATTTTTTGGAAAAGAGTTCAAGTGCAAACCGTGCGGGGTGAACCCAAAGCGAAAAATGTCGCACCAAATGTTGTAACAGTTTACAATTGGTATCAGAACCAACGAGGATAACTTATATAATGAGAATAACACCATATGAAATCCGGATCTGATTTATAGTTTGGTATCCCTAAAGGCTCTCTAGGGGTTTGCCCAAACACAAACCACCCAAAATCCGAGGCCCATTTGATCCATTGAGTCGTCTTGTGGTTGCCTCTTGAAATAATTGGACTCATCCGGGTTGAAATTAGAAATGGGCTTTACGAAACTCATATTTGCAAATCTATCGGCCCATGGGCTGAAGAGATTGGGCAACCACTTGGAGATTACTTTTTACATTTTTGTTTATTTATGTTTTATAATTTTTACACAAAGAGTTTTAACAAATTTACTTATATTGTCTCATGAACATGATCCTTATCATTTGTATGTTTTAGTCACCCTTCCATTTGGTGCCCACTCTTGAATTTATTTCACCCCACTCCTGTACTCAATCATATATATATATATATATATAATTTTTTTTTTTTTTTTATGCATTTCATGTTTATTTTTTTCTTTACTAGAATGAACATTCCTGTTAGGTATCTTACCCACCTTTAAAAATAAAAACACACATTTTATTATTCTAAAAGTAAATTTTGGACCGTCAATCATAAAGGTTTAACTTATACAACTTGAATGCATTCGTTACTTTTAAATTTTTGTACTCCCTGTGGGAAAATTTAAACAGCGAAAAAGAAGAATTTGTTTCAGAAATCTTTTAATGATATGGGTAAATTTTAAAATATTAACTTATTTTAATTTTTAATTCAAGTAATTAATTTTTTAAATGTGAGAGAATCCTCATACCTTTATTTAGTATAGTCTTCAATTCATCTTGACTTTGATAATAATGTTTTGTATTTTCCTTCAAAATCATTCTGTTTATCAATTCAGAATCTTTATAAATCACCCTAGATATGATGAACGAGATTGAGCTCAAAAGATTACTATGAAATTCTCGCTAGTTATATTTATATTTTTTTCCAGATAATTTCATCTTAGTTTGAAAAACTTTGTACAATAAAAATTACAAATTCTGATTTTTTCATAAAACCATGGAAGTCCATATAATAAAAATCATCACTCTAAATACAATTCAGACATTTCCCCCCCTAAAACTATGCAAGTCCATGAAATTATAAAATTTCATAGATTTATGACAATTATAAAATTTCTATTAGTTAGGGGTTGTTTGATAAAATTTAAAATTAAGTACCGAAAATTTTAAGATATGAATTTTAAATACCGAAGGTTTTAAGCGGTGCTTAAAAAAATTATATTTTCTTATATTTTTATTAATTTCCAGTCTTCAGTCTTTAGTGTTAAGTGGTGATCTTATCGCTTAAAATTTTATCTCATTTTAAGTGACATTTAATATCTTAAGTGATGCTCAAATTTCTTATCAAACGCACTTAATTGAATAAATGCCAATTTTTTTCCAGACTTAATTGGTAAATAAGTGTTGTCAAATACACCCTTAGGCCCTATTTGGATTGACTTTTCAAACGCGTCTTTGGCTTCCTAGAGGAAAAACTTGTTTTGAACGGTATTTGACAAAATTTTTTGAAGAACTTCTGAACCTTGGAAGAACGTTTTAAAGAAGCTAGGAGTACCAACTTCTCAAAACAAATTTTGCTTCTCTTTTTTTTTTTCTGCAAAAAGCCATAAGTAAAAGATATGCCAAGGAACTTAGAAGTGTTTGAATTTGGCATTTTGATTGAGCTACCAAAACATTACTAGGTATGATGTATCCCTTGTCTATAGGGCTGCAAACGAACCAAGCTGAGCCGAGCTTTGGGATGTTCGGGCTCGGGCTCGGCTCGTTTGTTTATTACCTCTGCTCGGGCTCGTGACGAGCCTTAAAATTTGTGCTCGGGCTCGGGCTCGTCATGATTATAAAAATCTCGAGCTTGGCTCGGCTCGTTTCGTTTTGTTTAAAAATTATTTTTTATATAAACTCGTTTGTTCAAGCTCGTTAGACTCATTATACAAATTATTATGAAACCCAAAATTGAACCAACCTGTTATATTAATACATTTAATTCAAATCATATCTAAAAATTAAAAAAATGTAAATATATAACAATCATCAAGTATATATAATATTAAAGTTGAACAAACCAAACATCATTACAAAAAATTGGTTACAAAAAAATGAAAGTCTTGACTTCTATGAATTCCCAAAATCAGAATCCCAAAAATCAAATGACTTTTTTCCAAACAATTTGAACCCCAAAATATCATATGATAGCTCCCAAAAATATGAACCAAAATAACTCCAACCTACATTAAACAAAACATCCGAAAAAAATATAGGTTATGATATTGTTGTGCTGAATACAATAATCCTATTTAAATCAATGAAATTTCAACATATTTACTATCATAAATGATATTGTTACTAAAGCAAAAATCAGATCAAGGCAGCAGCCATTGAGTTGATTCCACTTCTGAGTTTAGTTTCTTACCACTGTACCAGGCAATAACACTAAGTTTCTATACAAGTCGTTCACAGTGAATATACACTTCTTAAGTTCATCTACTACAAAATTAACACAAAAGGACTTTAATATGAATTTCACTGTTATAACATATTGAAGTAAAAATAATTTTCTAGTTACCAATTAGAACATATATGAATACGACCGACATATGAGAGATGATCAGGATCAACTAAGGCAAATTAATACTAGCAAATCACTAAAAAAATCAGAAATTAGAACCTAAATTTAACAAATTCAAAATCAAAACAAAATAAGAGATCCTCTACTGCAATCCATAAACCAAAAATAAAATAAAAATATACATTAGGAATAGTATATTGTTGTGTTAAATATAATAATTCTATGTAAATCAATGAAGACTTATACTTACTAGCAAACACTGTTGTGCTTGGCTGACCTTTGTCTCTCAGATAAGCATCAAGCTACTAAAAGATGGGGAGCTCGGATTGTTATTGTATGCAGTAATTCTGAAGGGAACAAGTGGTTTAATGATATTTAGATTGTCTGGTTTCAAAACATAAACAACAAAAACATATGGACCTGGAACAACCAATTACATTAGTTATAATAGGAACAACAATATAAGGGGAAAATATTTTATTCTCCTATTGTTGATGATAGGTTGTGCATGTAGTGATATAGAATCTCCATTCAGGAGGTTTCAGTTGGAGGTAGTAATGAATATAACACAATGATACATATGAAGTTATAGTAGAAGATGTCAAGATTAATTAGTTATATAAATCAATGAATGTACATGCTTACAGAATAACATGCAATTCAAAATTTAAAATATTACAAATGAATAGTATACCATTCAGTTACCCAAAAATGATGAGATGACAATATCATGAATTCTTTTTTCCAAAATTTAGAATTCCCAAAATAGTCAACCCTACATTAAACAAAATGAAAAGAAAAGGTTAGGATATTGGTGTGCTAAATAAAATTAAATAATATAAATCAATGAAAAACAATACTTAAGGATGAACGAATGATAAAATTCAGCAATTACTAGGACAGTGTTATCTAAAAACAACGAGATGACAATATCATGAATTCTTTTTTTTTCCAAAATTCAGAATTCCCAAAATAGTCAACCCTACATTAATAAAATGAAACAAAAATATAGGTTAGGATATTGGTGTGCTAAATAATAATTAAATAATATAAATCAATGAAAAACAATACTTAAGGATAAATTGATGACAAAATTCAGCAATTACTAGGGCAGTGTTATCTCCTCCATGCATTCTGTTGTTTTCTACAAAATGAGAGTAAGAATAAAAAAATGATTACAATCAAAACAAATTTAAATAATAAATTTTTTGTTAAAAGTTCACAATATTTACACTTAATACATTCTTTACTCCATGAATAACACGTATCCAGTCACCTCCACAAATCAAAACTTCCACTGTTTTTGTTGATAATGATGCACGATATAGATCAATAGTTCTACCTCCGGTGCTAAAAGCAACCTCAGAGGCAACCGTGGTAATAGGAATTGACAAAATATCAGCTGCCATTTTGGATAAAATTCGAAATTTCAGATTGTTGACTTTCCACCATTCTAGTGCATCGAAACAAGAATCTGCTTCAACATTACAAATGAAAACACATTCTTCCAAGTACATGTCTAGTTCAAATTTGGATGGCTGAACACTCTCATTCTTTCTAACAAAAAGATCATATTCTTGTCTTCCTCTACTTTTGTACTTAGAGCTGCCACTAGCATCACAATTGATAGAAACAATTGATTGATTTGCTTTTTGTTCTAAGTTGCTTGAAGTATAGTTATTCACATACCCTTGAAAGAGATTTTATAATTCTTCACGAATTGATGCAATATTAGTTGATGCCTGAAACTCAGAATATATCTTATAAAAGTAAAACTCAATCAACACCATCTTATACCTTGGATCCAATATTGCACCAATTGCCATCAAAAGATTACATTCGCCCCAATATTTATCAAATTTTTCTTTCATTTTATTGGCCATTGATTGCATATAAAGATTTTCATCCTGGGACTTCTCACTTAATACTTTTTTTATCTTCCACACTTCGGGAAGAAATAAATTTGAAGTTGGTATAAAGTTTCGGATATGGTGTTTGTCACATCTTGAAAAACCTTTAAAAATTGGCACACCTCCTTTGCTCTCCTCCAATCCTCTAAAGTAGGTAGCCATTTATAAGTAGGATATCTGTCTTGATATCTTGGAAACACCTCTTTGAATTCTATTGCAGCTTGTAACATAGCATGGGTTGCATTCCAACGGGTGGGAACATGTATAAAATGGGATAGAGTGTTACTTTGGGTATGATGGTTAAACTCTGGTAGGAAGCTCAATTCTCGACCAAACCTTCAAACTACAAAAAGATCCTGCATATTAAATTAAACTATATCACTTCACATATTAAACATGTATATATGTGTGTGCATATATATATATATATATATATAGAGAGAGAGAGAGAAAGAGAAATCGCATATGAGAATTACCGAGAAAAGTGTGTGATGTGTTGGTTAGTAGAGAGATTAAAAAGACTGAGATCAAATTCTTGAATAATCCATCTTTCGGCCGGGTCAAGATCAGTAAGAAACGTTTGCACTCTCACTCTCAGACAAATGAAGGGTTTGAGTTAGGGTAGAATACGAATTAGAATTTGTAAAGTAAATCAAATGAAAGAGATAGATTGTTTGCACTCTCACTCTCAGACAAAGGAAGGGTTTCAGTCATTTGAGTTAGGGTAGATTGTAGTCTGTAGAATACGAATTGGGTAAAATAAATGAAACGAAAATGCTAGATTACATTGAGATAAGGTTTACTATATAGTTGACATGTGTCCTTAGAGATAATGTAGTTAATTGGAATTCTTTTTTTATTTTTTGTTTTTAATTATATGAATATCTATTATATATATATATATATCCATTTATTTTTATTATATTTTAAAGTATTAAATAAATTATTATTTTAAAAAGAATGGTTAATTTAACTTCATTTTTTTTGTTTGAAAAAGGATAATAAAACTTTATTGAATAATATTATAAAAAATTCATTTAATTCAATTATACTTTCTTTTTGTTACATTACAACAAAACAATATTAGTTTAATTGACTTTAATTGAGTAAAATTGAGTGGAATTGATATAATTCTCAATTCAAAGTAGTGTAATTAATTGAGTAAATTCTCAATTCAAAGTAGTGTAATTAATTGAGTAAATCCCCAATTCAAAGAAGTGATTTTGACTTCAATTGAGTGAAATTCAGTAAATCCCCAATTCAAAGTAGTTTAATTGAATTCAATTAAGTGAAATTGATAAAATTCCCAATTCAAGGTAGTGAAATTGAGTTCAATTGAGTAAATCCCCAATTCAAAATAGTGAAATTGATAAAATCTCCAATTTAAAGTAGTGAAAATTAAGTAAAATTAAGTTTAATTAACAAAATCCTCAATTCAAAGTAATGAAATTGACTTCAATTGAGTGAAATTCAGTAAATTTTCAATTCAAAGTAGTTTAATTGAGTTCAATTGAGTAGAATTGATTAAATCCTCAATTCAAGGTAGTGAAATTGAGTTCAATTGAGTAAATCCTCAATTCAAAGTAGTTTAATTGAATTAAATTGAGTGAAATTGATCAAGTCCTCAATTTAAAATAGTAAATATTTAGTGAAATTAAGTTTAATTGACAAAATTCCCAATTCAAAGTAGTGAAATTGCTAGTCCTCAATTCAAAATAATAAAAATTTAGTGAAATTGAGTTCAATTGACAAAATTCTCAATTCAAAGTAGTGAAATTGACTTCAATTGAGTGAAATTCAGTAAATCCTCAATTCAAAGTAGTTTAATTGAATTCAATTGAGTAGAATTGATAAAATCATCAATTCAAGATAGTGAAATTGAGTTCAATTGAATAAATCTCCAATTCAAAGTAGTGAATATTGAATTAAATTGAGTGAAATTGATAAAATCTCCAATTCAAAGTAGTGAAAATTGAGTGAAATTAAATTCAATTGACAAAATAGTATTATAGTATTTAAATATATAATTAAAAAGATTTTTACATTTCATATTTCATATTTTATTTTTATACAATATATATTATTTTTAAAGTAATTTTTCTTAATTTTTATTACTAAGATTGAAATAAGTCCATGACCAATTTATTGAAAATTCTTTTTTTTTTTTTCCTAATTAATTGAATTAGATGATTTTCACTATTCTAAAATTGAGTTTTTCACCGATTCAACATATGGTAATTACTTTATTGTGTGACTTTGTAAATTTATTATTTATTATTTTGATATTATACATACATATGTGTATTTTGGTTTTCAATTCATTTTTCTCCTATTTCTCTCTCTTTTTCTCTGTTGTGTTGTTTATTGATATAATGTTATTGAAATTTTAAATAATTTGAAGTTAGATAATAAATTTTATTTATTTAAATTTTTTTATATTACTTTATGGAAATTAGTGAACAAAGATTATTATTTTTAATTCCCTAGTTAAATTTTAAATGTGTAATTATTTATAAGAAGTATAATATTAACGAGCTTAGACGATCTTTTATTCACGAACATAAACGAGCCTTAACGATTTCATGTTCATGAACATATAAGAGCCGAGCTCATCGTTGCTCAAGCTCAGCTCATTTACTAAATAAATCTGAAAATCGTGATCAAACTCGACTCATTAGTAGAACTGTTCATGAAAAGCTGATCTCATTTGCGGCTTACTTGTCTATTCCATGAAATATATGATTTGCTTTAGGACTAGGGTAACAAAGATGACATTTTGAAATCTTCAAAATAGCTTTATGTCACATTATAGACAAAATGAAATTGGCAAAGTCACGAAGCTTCTTGAAATTTTCTTCAAGTTCATGTTAAAGATAAGTAAAACATTTATGAAAATGTCATTGAACACGTCAGCCTTATCCCTATTGATGAGATGGCATGAGAAAGACATCAACAATTCTCTAATCTACCGCTAGATTGATCGTCAATTAAAAATAATATCTCTCTAATAATAAAAAAAATATGGTAGTGCATTATTATAGTATTTTGTTTAGCTGTTTATTTATTATTCTAACTCTTATAATCGAGTTAACCTAATAAGAAAAAAAAAACTAATAACTATTGTTTGAATAAACAATAACAATAAAAGAATATTTAGAGACTACCTTAATGCTTATCCAACACTAATTATTAGTTCAATCAAAATGATAAAATAGGAATACTGTAGTATAACTCAATCAGGATATAGAATAAAATGAATATAGGATATTTTAATTTTATGAATTAGTTTATTGTTATAAACTAAAGTCAATATAGCTAGAAAATATATTTTTACCCCATATATGTGTGTATATATATATTTTAGAATTCTAAAAATATTTCAAATTTTGTAGAATAGAGCTATGAATATCTAAAAAATTCCATTTGTATCTGATGTTGGACCTGTAAAATGAGAATGACTGGGTCAAAAAGGTAAATTTGGAACAACTAAGGACAGATATTTAACTTTCAAAAAAAAAAAAAATCTAAATGAGTCCGTGTTGAATTAAATTAAATTAAATAATTAATTAATTAATCAACCCTAATCCTTCACGTGTAGGGTTTCGTCTCTCTCTGCTATAAATTCGCATCGTCGCTCCAATTTTCCTCCATATTCATTCCACACAAGCACGCAACCTCAATTCTAGGGTTTTCAACAACTTTCTCTCTAGTCTCAGGTATAACCCTAATTCTCTCCCGGTACTTTTTTCGTTTCATGTATTGTTGTATATCATTTATATATACGTATTGAATCAATTTGTATCGGGTTTTTAATTGTTGTTATATAACGATCCCGAAGCTCATAAGTATTGGTTTGGTTTTAAAATTGTCTAGATTTATTGAATTGTCCCAGATCTGTTTAATTTTTGCAATTTATGTTGCTGATACGAAGATCTGATTTTATTTTACTGTTGTTTACCGGGTTTTTATTTAATGATTTTTCTTATTCGAATAATGGTGATTGGATTTGTGAAAAATTGATTGAAGTTATGATTTAAATATCAGATTTTGTGATTATTTTCTTATTTAGCTCATATATTTAGGATTAATATTAGATTATAATATGTTATTTTGAACTTTGTAAATTGTTTTTGTTTTTGAGCTTTTACTTGAATTGGATCGCGTAGTTTGTGTTTTCTATATGCATATTTATAATATATAGTTATCATAGTTTGTGTTTTGTATATGCAAATTTATAATATATTTCTATCATATTGAATGTCCTTGGTAGGGGCTTTTGGATTACTTTTTTCATGATCAGGTTTGAAAAATGATCTTAGAGTGTCTAATTGATAACAATATGTTGTTTTACGTCAATAGCTGTGATGTTCTGTAAATGTACGAGTGATTGGTGTATATGCACTTCCATAAGGTTTTATCAATGCATTTTTGGCCGAAGTTTGTCGCTATAAGTTTATATCTCGATAAATTACAATGTGGATTCACTTTATACCTTTCTTCTTTTTTTTCCCCTCAGTATCGATTTGCTATGGTATATGATTTGATAGAGTTTACACCTGGAATTACTACTATTAGGGAAATAGTATGTAATTATATATAAATATATAAATGAGCTATCAATAACAGAGGGATTGATGGAGACAACTAATTGATATGTAAACTGCAATTTTTACCGAAGCTCAAATATATTATAGGAACCTTTTTCCAATTGAAGGTCACACTTTCAATATCTTGGAACTTAGCAATATATTATTTGTATTATTTATAAGCTACTAATATGTTTTTCCCCAAAGCCACCACCAACTTCCAATTATCAATGACAGATTTGTAAACTGCAAGTTTTACCGAAGCTCAAATATATTATAGGAACCTTTTTCCAATTGAAGGTGACACTTTCAATATCTTGGAACGTAGCAATATATTATTTGTATTATTTATAAGCAAGCTAATGATATATGTGATAGTTTCTTTAGAGTTCAGTTAGGCAGTGACTGTGGTGATATTGGGAGCCGGTGGGAACATATCTGTTACTGATTTCTTGTTTATTTATGTCGGTGTATAGATTATACAGATTTAAGTCCTACATCGAACCCTCGATTTTTCTTACCTTTGGTATTTAAAGTTGTAGATTATCAAAAATATTTCTTCTATATTTTATCATTTCTTATGGGGTGTTATATAAAGGGTTTAGAAATTTTACTTGAGTGAAAGTTTGGTTAAAGAATGTGTTCTGTAGGTGTCTTATTTCCTTCAATAAATTGTTCTAATCTATTCTTGGCAATAGTTTTATATGTTTGTTTCTAGTTTTATATGCTTTATTCTTTGATAAACTATTTGTATAGAAGTGGATTATGTGTGCTTTTCTTGAAGAGTTCAGTTATGTCAGTGAGTAGAATTGTCAACAGTCTATGCACCAAGAGATCAGCAGCTCAGTGGGAATATTTCACTTGTCGTATCAGAGTTTTCTGTGATAGTTTTCTTGGTGTACAGATCATTTTAATTGCCACGTCTAATTAATTCTGCTGGGATTTCTGTTTCTGCCATTTATTTTGTGTGTTTTCTGCTTACCTCTTGACTATGGTGTTTTTTTGTTCAGGATTTGGCAAATTTACGTGCAAAAATTGCAGCTAGTCACAGTGGAGGGTGTCAAGTTTGAAGCTTCTTTTATGTCTGAGCGGGTCTCTCTCCTTTTTTCATCAATTGGTTTGCTCGGAGAATATTGTCCAAAGCCAAGAAAAAAGCATAGAGTTTTCTGTGATAAAGTTGGCTGCATGCCTCTTGGGTCATATCAGGACTTTCTGGGTTGTCAGTTTATGCAGCCTCCTTTTCCATCTGCAAAGAATTCGATCAATATTACGGACAAAATTCGCCAAAAACGAGACACCTTGTGCCCCTTCTGACAACATCTAATCTAGAGTACCTTTTTCTCGTGGAATACAAGATGGCTTTGCAAAATATTGGTGCAGGGAACAAGGATGATGCCTTTTATAGGTATAAGATGCCCAGAATGATAGCAAAGATTGAAGGTCGTGGGAATGGGATCAAGACCAATGTGGTAAACATGGTAGATATTGCGAAGGCCTTGGGCAGACCAGCTTCTTACACCACAAAGTATTTTGGATGTGAGCTTGGAGCCCAATCAAAATTTGATGAGAAGACGGGAACATCCCATGTTAATGGAGCTCATGACACTGCAAAGCTTGCAGGCCTTCTTGAGAACTTCATCAAGAAATTTGTGCAGTGCTATGGTTGTGGTAATCCTGAAACTGAGATAATAATTACGAAATCACAGATGATTACCTTAAAATGTGCTGCTTGCGGATTCCTTTCAGATGTTGATATGAGGGACAAGCTCACTACATTTATTATCAAGAACCCTCCCGAGCAGAAAAAGGGGTCAAAAGACAAGAAGGCCATGAGAAGGGCAGAGAAAGAGCGTCTCAAGGAAGGGGAGGCAGCGGATGAGGAGCAGAAGAAGCTGAAAAAAGAGGTTGTGAAGAAGAAAGGCTCCTCAGGCGGATCCAAGGATGCTTCTTCCAAAGTGCCAACCAAGAAAAAAGCCCAGGCGTCTGACGAGGATTACTCACCAGACGAGAAAGAAGCAGTGGCAGCCAATGATGTTAAGAATGACGACGATGATATTGAGTGGCAGACCGACACTTCTGCAGAGGCAGCTCGACAACGAATCCAGGAGCAACTGACTGCTGTCACGGCTGGGATGGTCATGCTGTCCACCGATGAAAAGAAGCCCAGGTCGGGTAAGAACTCTCCTGAGCGCGAAGAGAAATCCAAAGTTAACGGACATGGAAATGGAGTCGACTCTCTCAGTACCCATGAGATTCTTGTGAATGAGATTAAAGAATACATGAAGAAGGCTTCGCCTGTGAACCAGTTCGAGTCTTTTCTCGGATCTCTTTCCGGCACTTCTCAAGAGGTTGTAGATGCCCTGTTTGAAGCTCTTTTTGGTGGTGCCGGGAAAGGTTTCTCCAAGGCAGTGACCAATAAAAAGAACTACCTAGTAGCTGCCACTCAGGACGATGAGGGGTCACAGCTAGTTCTGCTCCACTCCATCGAGACTTTCTGTGGGAAAGCGAGCCCTGAGGCGGTGAAGGAGGTGGCCTTGGTTCTGAAAACACTGTACGACGATGATCTGCTGGAGGAAGAGTTCGTGGTGAAGTGGTATGAGAATGGCTCGAGCGGAGGCAATAAAAGCTCTCCGATCTGGAAATATGTCAAACCCTTTGTGGAGTGGCTCAAGAGTGCCGAGTCTGAATCCGAAGAGGAGTGAATTGGTATGCACTTCAGTACGGCCATGATTGGTGATGCGATTCCCGGTTGTTTATTTTATTTTTATCAGTTTGTTGCTAGATTAAAACTAGTGGACAAGAGCTGTTGTGCTTTTTCCATTTTGTGATGGTATTGGGGTTTGGTTGTCTTTATGGTTTTATTGGTTGTTGACTACAGTAGTGTAATTGCCTTGGAATAAAGATCAGACAGATCTTGTGTCTTCCAATACAGTGCTTACACAACAACTTTGTATTGGTAAATTAATTATATTTTAAAAATTCAGTGTGTCATGTGTATTATTATTTCGTTTGGAAAGTGGGGGGATTTTGACACGATTATATTTATATTTATATATATTTATATTTTTTTGTCTTCTCTAATTGGTCATGTGCTATGAAGCATAGACATTTCGTCTAGGATCGTCATATCGGACACTACGTCAAAAATATATGGTGGATTGGTTGATTTTATGAAAGATAGAAGGACTTATAAAATTGGTAATTTGGTGGGTCACTTATGGATATTCAATACCTTTAAATCAATTTTTAAGTTTGAAGAAAAAAATAAAAATAAAAATATAATCGTGTCAAATATGTTGTTCATAACCCGACAATAATATTTTCGTATCGTGTTCGAGTTGACTCTTATACAATTTGAATCATGGTAAACCCTAACCCGGACTCAACCTGGGTGGCGGGGATCCAAGCAGGTGCTTGGCGTAATACCGGATCAAGAATTGGTTTGACTCTGATACCAACTGTAACATGTAAGATAATTCGCGGTTCAATTCAAAAACTTAATATAATGGGTATAACTAACATCTACCAATTTATATTACTATTCACTTTTCTATATATAGGATAAAGGACACCTCTAACACATTGGAATTACTAAGTTAGTGATATTTTCACCTGTAATAATATTTATGCAATTATTTTTTTTTGAGTCCGAACAACTTTACTCACACACCGCTTCCTGTACCTTTTATTTGAAAGTAAGGACATTTGGGGAATAATGTTGTGTTGACTATGGTGAAATTTGTTTTTATTTAGGAGGTTTCATATGTTGGCATTTGGGGAATGAACGATAGTTTTTAATGATAAAAAGTGAGATCCCCCTTATATCCTTAAAGGGTGTTCTGGTCGAATTTCATGAGCTTGACAAACACTTCTTTAGATCTTCTATTAGAATTCTGAGAAATTTATTGAAGTTGAGAAATGAATTGCCCTTTTTTTTGGATTACTCAATGTAGCTCTAGTTGAATTTAAAGATGCAATAAATAAAGAAAATAAAAATACTTTATTTAATATGACAAATTCCACCTTGCCTAAAAAAGTGCAAAATGGCAAGTCTGACCCAGGGGTAAAATTGTAATTCCACAAACAAAACCCAAATCTTCCGACCAGTCAGCAATCTGAGGAAGCCCCATTTTTTCTTCATTTACTGGTGGGGGCACCTAATTGTTCGAAAATTTCTGGCGAAGCCGAAGGCTTTCCATGGCTCTTTCTCTCTCTAACACTTTCTCTCTCTACCCTCCTCCCCTTTCTCCCTCCCCCTCAAAACCCTCCAAAATCCTAGCTCTTCATTCCGACCACCACCACCACCAACCTCGCGTTTTCACCAAACCCATTCTCCAATTCTCTCTCTCTACTTCTTCTCCGGTCAGCAACCACAGCAAGCGTCCCCTTGGATCGTCTCTTACAGTCCGCTCTTCTCCCCAGGTATGTTTCTCTCATTTGCACTCACTTTCACTGAAAATTTGATTTTTTTTTAATATATATATATATATATATATATTTATTTATTTTTTTTTTTTGGAATTTTGGTTGATCTATGCATTGCTTAAATTGTTTATTGTTTTTGTAAGTCTCAATTTGGACTGAACCATATCGAATGAATAATTTATTAGCCTGCAATAAAACTCACGTTTTTTAGTTTGAAGAATCGTCAATATGCATCTAAATTACATATTGATGCCAATGTATGTTTCTCTCGTTTGCATTAAATTTCATCAAAAAATTGATGTAATTTTTTTTTGGGATGTAATTTAGGGTTTCTTGAATTTTGGTTGATCTACGCATTGCTTAACTTATTTATTATTTTGTAAGTCTCAATTTGGATGGAACAATATCCAATGAATAATTTATTATTCTGCCATGAAAGTTGACGTTTTATAGTTAAGAAGTGTCCGTATGCATCTAAATTTGGGGTGGGTAGGCAATAAGATTAATCAATAGCTGAAAGATGTATTGTACAGATCATTTGGTGCCCAGCACTTACTGAGGTACTCTGTAGATTTGTATTGTCATTTCTTATGGTTTTTTAGAAATCTATTAAATTGATGATTCATTAGAGCTCGGTTTTAGTGGGTTTGGGAAAAACCTTGAAATGATTGTTTTGCTGGAGAGTTAAAATAAATAAACCAATTGATTGGTGCCTTGAGAATGGAAACAATTCCAATGTTAGCTTTATCCCCAGCTAAATTACCGGGATAATAATTTTCCTCAAATTGGTCACAAGAGGAGGCAATTTTGTAAAAAAATGCTTTTATTTTTTGTCTCTGAATATCGTCTAAGACTGATAAATTGGGGAATTATTTGATTTTATGCCTTTACCTTATTCACAATCATATTTTTTTCCCTTGAGGCTATAACTCTCTGTTTGGTAGCCAGTTGGTACCTTTAACCAGACATTGGGTACAGAAGTTTTTGTTTTTGAAAATTTTAATAATGTTTTAACAGAACTTGAAGAAAAAAGAAGTTATGACTTTATTGGGGAAGGGGACTGCAACATCTTTTGAAGGAATCAAAGAAATTTGAATAAGAAAGGAAACCCTAGAGGTGTATTTAGAAATGTTGAATTTATTTTATTTTATTTTTAATTTTTTTTTGGGGGGCGGGGTTAGTGTTCACAAAGTGCAATGTTAAAAGTAAATAACAGAAATTAGGGCCCAGCAGGAGGAGGCAGTTTGCCTCTCAGCCTAGCAGGGGTGGTTTATCACGTTACTTGAAAGAATTATATCTTCTTCTTATATTTTTATCCTTCTTGAATTTTTTCGACGTTTCACGAGGAGTTGCCAGTTCTTTTCCCATCCTTACAACTGAAATATCATATTTTTCACAAAGAACGTTTTCTAACAGAACTGAAAATTGACATCCGAATGTTTTCATTTTCATCCTTAGTTATTGATTTGCTATTACCGTTATAAACTGATTTGCTAGAGTGATGATGGAGCTGAGACTCGTCTGAATGATGTAAAGATTGAAAGTGAAGCAGATGAGATCCATTCATCCAATTTGAAATCCCTCATGAAAGTTTATAAGGAGGCTATTTTATATGGAGATAAAAGTTCTATAACTGATGTTGAGGCCATGATATGTGTGGTAGAAAATGATAAAAAAGAATTGTTCCAGAAAGTTTCAGCTTTAAAAGCAGAAATTAATTCTGGGAAGGAAAAATTTATTCGCCTGCAAGCAGATTTTGATAATTTTAGGAAAAGATCAGAGAAGGAGAGGCTTACAGTAAGGAGTGATGCCCAGGGAGAAGTGATTGAGAGTCTTTTGCCAATGGTGGACAATTTTGAGAGAGCCAAGCAACAAATGAAACTAGAAACAGAGAAGGAAAAACAAATTCATGCAAGTTACCAGGGTATATACAAGCAGTTTGTGGAAACCTTGAGGAGCTTGAATGTGGCTGCTGTAGCAACAGTTGGAAAGCCATTTGATCCCTTGGTAAGTCAAAATTGTTGGGAAATGCTTATGATTTGTGTGTGTCTGTGTATGTGTGTTTGTTTTTATTTTTATTTTTTTTGGTTGAGGTGGGTGGGGTTCTCATTCTTCTTTCTGGTTAAGGAACTACAATGACAAGCTATAAGGGAGAGTACCAAAGAGAATATATGTTCATTTCCCCCCTGCCCTGGTAGCGTCTGCATGAAATCTTTCTCCATTTCTGTACATAATTATCCTGAGACAATTCAAGGCTTTTTGAATTCTTCAGAGGAGAGTTGGAGACCCCTAAAGTGTTATTGAATTTTTCTACAAGTTATGAATTAGATATAGTTTACGAAGTTGAAAAATCGAAGTGACACCACCTAGAAATATAATTCTGAATGTTCTTTCTTTGCATGTTTCTCTTAAGATGAACATTCGGCTGAAGGTTCCCTACCCATCAGCCATGGAATGACACTTTGTATCATCTCATGGAGGAAAATGTAGATAAGTCCATCCTTGAAAAATCAGAGCTTAAAATTTACCTAAGATTTCTGTAAGATGGTGGAGAAGTTGCTCCAAGCTATTCCTTGATGGTTGTTTCATTCACCTTGGATTATGTTCTTGTGCTGTTCAATCTTCATTTGTGCTCCTACCACGATCCATGTGCCTGAAAGCAGTTATTACTCTACCATATTATTGTGTTTTGGACACCCCAATCTGCTTGTTACTGCATCTGAATCAGTGGGACAAAAATTGTCTTCTTTATAAGAGGGGCTGTGCTTTATCAAAAGGGGTGGACTGGTGGTATTATTTGTGCGCCTAATAAATACTCCTGCAGTGAATAATGACAAGCAATTTGTAATTTGTGTACACTTCTTCGACCTCGTACTTGTTAGATACAAAAGAAATTTAATGTTATGCATCTTCTTATGCCATCTTTTATTTGGGGTTTCTTCTTCTTTGTGCTTACAGCTGCATGAGGCGATTGCTCGTGAGGAGTCGCAAGTGTTCAAGGAGGGGATGATCATTAAAGAATTCCGTCGAGGGTTTTCCCTAGGAGGGCGAGTACTAAGACCAGCAACGGTTAAAGTTTCTGTAGGTGCAGGTAAAAAGGGCCCCCCTGCAGCTGCGGATAAGTCCACTGAACAACCTGCAACAGCTGCTCGAGTAGATAAACGATAGGTCATTGAACTGCAGGCTCATTTTTTATTTTTTCAAGTGAGTAATCTACTCCAATTGGCCATATATGAAGCTTGTGTTTGCAATTTTTCCTCCTCCTTCTCCTCCTTTTTCTTTTGTTTTTTTTTTTTCTTTCACTTGCTGCCTAGCACATGCCTGGCCCATATAATGTACGTTTTCTTTTACATTGAGATACTTCTTCATTTAATAGAAGGCAAAGGAACTTTAGCATGTTGGTTTTCATAATGATCTTATGTTAGTAAATTGGTTTTATAATGGAGGTGTCACTATGCTACTCAAAATTATTTTGGTTGCGTGCATGTGGATGTTGCAGTTTGCAAGTGGCTATGCTCTTAAAGTTATTATCATTTACATAACCAATTATACGGATACACTCTACATTTTTCACGAATTACATGAATTTATCTTGATGATGTTGAGAGGGTTGGTGTATGAACGTAACACATTGGTGATCGAAATATTGGCCTCTGGAACTATTCTTTTCATTGCATTCTTATTTGAATATCTTTTTTTGCTTGTATGTTTCTTTCTAATGTTTTATTGCCTGAATTTGAAACCTCTCATATGGTGTAGCTCTGTTTTTCCATTGTTTCCCATCTGATAAAAGACGAGTCCACCCGATAAATACGGTCCTTTCATATGACTTTCCCGAGAAGAGTCTTGACCTGAATATAGATGTTTCTAACATTCTGCTGAAGGGTGCATGAGAAATAGGTCAGTGGGATCGGCAATTTAACCCCCATGGAAGTTATTTCGCTACCTTCATCATTGGATGAGGCCTTTTGAATTTCTTATCATTGAATCATTACCTTCTTTCATGGTGAATAGAAATTATAAGTAATATGTGCTTTTTTTATAGTTTTAGAAATGGAGACTTTAGATGCAAAGAAAAGACAAGAGATCAAAAGTGAAATGTATTTAAGAGATTGATCTTTTGGCTCACAATTCTCCCATTTGCATCTTCATCTCCAACTTAGAAGTGGAATCTAGTATAAAAGAAAAGAAATTGTTAAAGTGGAAGCAAGTAGATGCTGATTTAGTAAGAAAAATTGACTTAAATTGCTTTCTTTGAAAGGCAGTTGTAATGTAAAAAATACTAACGAACTTGATATTTGTTATTCTTTAATATATTTATCCTTCAAGCCTTTCCACAGTTTGCTACAAATGTGGTTTTAATTTCTTGAAGTACATTCAAGGCATCATTCATATTGATCCTTGTCTAGGGTGAATCATTTGAACAATCCATTGCCAAACTCAGCACAGATGATATATATTGTTCCTTCACAAGGAACTGATTGTCCTCTATTCCTATCAAATTGGCGTCCAGAACTACTAATGGCAAATCATCTAATGCTTCCTTCACCCAGCGCTTCAAGCTCATCTCTCCAGAAAACATGCCATCTGTTGGCTTCTTCCTTGTGAATATTTCCATCAACATGATACCATAACTATAAACATCGCCTTTGGTAGATACTATTCCTTCAGTTCCGTACTCTGCGTGATATTTATATTTACTATAAAACCGAAGAAAGAAGCTAAACTCTAGCAGGGACAAAGACAACTACACAAGCAAATAATTAGTAACAAAGTTCGAACATGAAATGAAATGACAACAATTTTGCTTTACCTGGTGTCATATAACCAATTGTTGCCAAGGTCCTGGTTTGTGCCATAAATTCCCCATTACCCAGTAGTTTAGCAATACCAAAATCAGAAATACGTGCAATCATATTTTCATCGAGAAGGACATTGCTGGGCTTCAAATTACAGTGAATAGTGGGTGTTGTATGATCATGATGTAGATATTCCAATGCTGATGCAAAATCTATTATTATGTTTAACCGTTGTAGGATATCCAAACAATAGTTGTCAGAATATAGCCACTTCTTAAGGCTCACATTAGGCATGTACTCGAGTACTAAGGCTTTGAAATCCATGTTTGTGCAGCTGCTGATAATTTCAGTAAGATTTCGATGGCGAATATTACGCATTACCTCACATTCGACACCAAAACTCTTGAATGCTCCTTCTGATTACAAATTAGGAACCTTTACTGCAATATCCGTCCCATCTAATAAAATTACTCCAAATTTCACTGAAATATTTTGCTTTGGCTCTTTTGTCCGCCATATGGGCGTGGATTATTCATATATTTTTTTTAATTTCTTTATGTTGTCGCCATAGCAGCAACTATTACGGGGGTAGGCGGGAGGGAAACCCATTAGCTGAGGTAAAGCGTTCCTTTATATACCAAACCAAAACTCCCCTTGCCAAGTAGGTTTGTTTCACTAAATGAATTGGTAGCTATTACAAGCTGATGGTACGAAATTCTTCTCAATGCAAGAGGTCTTAAATCAACTTGGGAAGGTAATGTCATACTACTTTTTTTGCGCCTTATCAATAGGTGTAGAAGGGCCAGCACAAGGATCACTGATGCTATAGGGGGCAAACTATATTTCAATAGGGGTTTTAACTTTGATTGTTGGAGCATGTTATTTTTTTTTGATGAGTAAGAAATAGTGTAAAAAGCACCCAAACGGGGGGAACGTCCCATAAACAAAACGACCCTAAGGGCCAAGAGAGCCTAAGACACTCTACCTCCTCATCAAAGGTTTTAAAATTACGACCCTCCACCCAACAAAATAAATTAGAAACAAACAAATCCTTAATTGCTCCCAAAGAAGACTACACACCCTTAAAATAATGCCTATTGCATTCCAACCAATTGCTACACCAAAGGCAAAGCGGAGCCACCCTCCAAAACGGACGAGCGTGGGTGCGCACCCCTCCACGAAAGCAACACATCGCGAACCGAACCCGGCATCACCCACGGAATACCAAAAAGACAATAGAGAAAACACCAACAATTAAAGGCCACCGTGCAATGCAAAAGGAGGTGATCGACGGATTCCCCGTCCTTACACAAGAAGCACCGATTGAACACAGTAATGCCCCGGCGTCTCAAATTGTCCAAGGTGAGGATGTGACCCAATGCTATCGACCACGTGAAGAACGCAACCTTGATCAGGGCCTTTGATTGCCAAACTGCCTTCCACGGAAAAACCTCTTCCACCCTAGGCGAAAGGCAACCAAAAAAAGATGCAACCGAAAAAATCCGAGAAGAGGTAGGCAACCAAATCAATGAATTGGCCCCAGACCCCACCACTTGAGAATACAAAAGCTCCAGCAACACGAAAACCTCCTCCAACTCCCAGTCCTGAAAAGGCCGCACAAAACTAACATCCCACACTATCCGTCCGTTATCAAGGTGATAACTGTCGGCAACTGAGGCACGACGATCCCGAGATCCGTCCAAAAGCTGATACTACGGCCATCACCTACCTCGAATATGATAAAAGGAACAAAAGAATCCCATCCCTGCCTGATGTCCTTCCACACCCCCAAACCTCTATGACACCGAACCTTGGCCGAGCACCAACCACCTCTATCCTCCCCATAACGACAAACGACCACTCTCCTCCACAAATGATTCCTCTCAGCCCCGAAGCTCCATAACCACTTGCCCAACAGAGCCTTGTTGAAGGGCGATAACCGACGGATGCCCAAAGCCCCATCCCGGAAAGGGCGGCAAACCACCTCCCAACGCACCAGAGGAAGAGACTGGCTCTCCCTACTCTCCCCCCCCCCCCCTCCCCCCCCACAAAAAAAAAAAAAAACTGCCTCTGAAGCCGCTCGATCCGCTGAGCCAAACCACGAGGGATCCTGTAAAGCGATAGGACATTAGTAGGGAGGTTGGATAGCGTGCTCTTAACCAAAGTGAGTCTCCCACCCTTGGAAAGATACTGTCACTTCCAACCCGCTAACCGCCTCGCCACACGATCCACCACTGCATTCCAAGAAGACTGTCTCTGACCGGACGACCCCAACGGCAATCCTAAGTACACAGCTGGAAGCTGACCCACCCTACAGCTAAGAGCAGAAGCCAAAACGACCACATTGCCCACCTCACCCACCGGAATCAAGGAATTCTTACTGGTGTTAATCTTCAGCCCGGAAACATATCAGAATACACCGGAGATACCGCAATTGAGTCACATCCGCATCACAGAAAACAAGAGTGTATGCAACCTCTAACTGCGAAGATACATCCCCCACCCTGAAGCCACATAGGAAACCTAACTCCGTCACCCGCGACATCATCCGATTAAAGGCCTCCATTACCACAAGAAACTAGAGCGGCGAAAGGGGATCGCCTTGCCTCAAACCACGAGAACTGTCGAAAAAACCAAAAGGAGACCCATTCACCAAAACCGAAAACCAAACCGAAGATATACAAAACTGAATCCACCTCCGCCATCTCTCCCCGAAACCCAAAGGGACTTGTAGTCTCGGTACATTGCAAAGTGCCTCATTTTCCATAAATGATTGAGCCGTAAAGTTGAAAAAATATCCTCCTATAGGAATCTCCCCTTCCAATTTATTGAAGGACACATTGAAATAGTGAAGATACTTGAGTGACTCTAAGGACTTGGGAATGACTCCTGAGAGATTGTTATCGGATAGATCTAAAAATTCCAAGCTTATTAAGTTTCCCAGTGCTTGAGGTATATGCCCTTGCAGTTCATTATGTGCCAAAGGAGAAATTATCTAATGATTGAGCGCTTCCAATGGTGTTGGGGATATCACCTGATAACTAGTTCCATGACAAGTCTAATTGTGCTATGACCTTCATATTCCCGATATTTATTGATATATTACCTCTGAGAAAGTTCGTGGATAAATTTAGACGTAATAGGTCATCAAGGCTCCACAAGTTTGAAGGTATCGTGGAAGTTAAGTTGTTGGAGTCTAAGTAGAGTCTTCTCAGAGACTTGAGTTTTCCCAAGCATGTTGGTATCGGTCCATAGAGTTTATTGTTACTTACATACAAGTCTCCCAAGTTGGTTAAATGGCAGAGATCATCAGGAAGAGGTCCTTGTAGTTTATTGTATTCAAGATACAAACGTTCGAGACTCTGCAACCTTCCGATTGTTGTTGGGATTGGTCCGCTCAACTTGTTGCTATCCATGCTTAAGAGCCCCAAGCCACTCAAATTGCCGATTCCACTAGGGATGCTGCCCTGGATTGCAGCCAAATGCTTCGAAAATTCATAGAGAAGTAGACAAATTTCCAAATGCCTCTGGGTGTATGCCGTTAAATTGATTGAATGAGATGCCCAGTATTTCCAAATGTCTGCAATTGGTTAGAGAAGTGAAAAATCTTAATTCTGGAGTAGAAGATTCCCTTTTCAAATTATTTTCACCAAGGAAGAGCTGTTATAGGAGTGTTAAACTACCAAGTGTATTTGGTATAGAGCCAGTAAATGAGTTACTCAACAAATGCAGGAGAGTAAGCTTAGAAGCATTGGAGATAGAGCTTGGTATTTCTCCACTGAGTTTATTTCCTCCCAGATAAAGCTCTTCTAGACTGAGAAGCCAAAGCCCCATGTCTGAAGGAAGATGGCCTGAGAAGTGATTATATGCCAGGTCAAAGAATTTCATCGATGACGCATTGAGCATTTTGAATGGAATGGGGCCAGTTAAGCTGTTTCCGTGGACATAAATTTGCTCAAGATCAAGGTTTCCAATCTCTTCTGGCAAGGTACCTACCACAACGTGAACACAATTTTATTGTTCATTAATCAATACCCTGACAAGAGTGTATTAAAATCTTGAAGCGATTCTGCACCTGAATAGTTAGATGATGCTGGTCTCGCAATTTCGCCACATCAACATGCATAAGGTTACTCAAATACATAGGGATAATATTCAAGCTGCATGAAAGCAAATTTTGGCTCTTCATATAATTGTGCCACAAAGGGGCACACTTTTATGAAGATTAAGAGGGAATGCCCCCCTCGGACCCTCCAAAAGAAAGTGTAACTCCAAGAATACTTTACTGAAAAAATTATTTAACACGTGTTAATTTACTGAAAAAACGCGTGGCCCTCCACACCCATAGAGAATATTATTTTGGATTCTTTTAGTCTTACCTTTGGAAGCTTCTAGCTCAAGGAAATAATCTTCAAGTCGAAACAGAACTTGTATATACCCCCACTCGTCTATCATGGCAAAATTGGTCATATATATTCTTATATGCACCTAAAGAGTTCTGAATTAGTTTTTATTTATAGATACTATGTGGAAGAGAGACATCTATTAGTATAAGCACAAGAAAATGAAGAGTGGGAGGTACCTGTCATGTTGTTACCATCAAGACGTAAATTTCTGAGGAATGTGAGGTTCCCAATTTCCTTGGGGATACTAACCAGTAAATTTGTTTTCTGGCAACTCGAATACTTGAAGCCCCCTGCATTCCATTAATTTGGATGGAATTTGACCACTTAGCTGATTGGTTGAAAGATATAGCTCTTCAAGAACTGGGAGATTATATTGCATGTTCATTGGGAGGCTTCCGGAGAGGTTATTGTTTCTGAAATCAACTTAATGAGGAAATGTTGAAGATGGACAATGGAATTGACCCTGTTAGAGTGCCTGTTGATAAGCTCAATTCTTCCAGACATTTAAGATTACCAATCTCCGATGGAATTCCACCTACAAGTCGGAAGCAATTCATAAATTTTCTTTCCTGTTATAGAATGGTGATTATATGATTACAAGTAACTTAGTACATCCTTGTGATATGTATAACCAAAAAGCAAAGAAGGAAAAAAAGCACACTATTTAGCTATTGTTTTGTATGAATGTGATTGAAAAAATAGCAAGGGAAACTGTCTATATAACTTAAAAAACAGCTTTTACCTTCAGGTGTCAAAACTTTTCTTTCTGCTTTTGGTTATTTTCCCCAGAGAGTGCATCAAGAGCTAGCTATTCAGTTAGACGTGACAGTGAACGCGTACCTTTGAGGCTGTTCCAACCAAGATTCAACACCTTCAACATAGTCAGGTTGCCAATTTCTTTAGGTATGCTGCCGCTAAAGTTATTGTTGGACATTGATAGATGTTGGAGCTCCCTGCAATTGTACAAATCAGATGGAATTTGCCCATGCAGCTGATTAGAAGAGAGGAGTTGCTGAAGCAAAGACTGAGTAGTGCACATATCTACTGCGAGATTAGCAGAAAGACTATTAGCTGTGAGATCAGTTACTCGTAGTGAAGAGATGTTAAAGACAGCAGAGGGTATGGAACCCGTGAGTTTGTTAAAACTCAAGTCTAACACTTTCAGGTTGGAAAGGTTTGTGGTCTCTTCTGGTATATTTCCTTCAAGAGAATTGTAGCTTATGCTCAATGTCTCTAGCTTTGAGATGTTGAATATTGTTGGTGGAATGGTACCTGTGAAATTGTTATTAGATAGAAACAAGTGTTGAAGTCCTGATAGGATCCCAATCCACGATGGCACCTCTCCACTGAAGTTGTATTGCAAATCAATCTCTTCTAATTGATTCAAGCTAGCCAACTCTTCGGGTATATGGCCATTGAAACTGTTGTAACTGATGTCAAGAGATGTGAGAAATGAGAGGTTTCCAAGATGTGGAGTGATGTTGCCACCCAGACCCATATCAGAGAGATTCAAGGCTGTGACTCTTTGGTAGCTGAGACCACAGGAGACACCAATCCAGTTACAAACTAAGGGGCTGTTTGGTAGGTGCTGCCGCTTTCGTGCTGTGAAAAAAAAGGAAAGCTGAAGCACATGCTTTTGCTGTACTGTGCTGTGAGTCTGAACCGAAAACATGTTTGGTACTGATGCTTTTGTCGTAAGAAAAATAAAAGTATTTTATTTATTTATTTCATTATTTGTTATAAGTTTTTACTTATTCATTATTATTTTTATGTATTATTTAATTTATTTTGTTTATTATGTGTTAACGTATTTAATATTTATTCACTTTATTTAATTTATAAGTATAATTTATTTATTTATTTTTATTTGATTTGATTTATTATTTATAAATAATATTTTAATTTATTCATGCTTCTCTAGGCTCAAAATATTGGTTCCACCAACCCATTGCCCATTGCCCATTGCTATAGTAACAAACCAAATGAAAGTCCCAAAACAAATGAAAGTCCCAAATTTGGGACTTTCAAATTTGGCCATTTTGAAAGCAATGCTTTGACACTGTTGAAAGCAAAGCAACCATCACCAGACACGCTTTGCTTTCAAAATCATGAACGGTAACAAAGTAGAAGCAAAAAAAGCAAAAAAGAAAAAGCATCAACCAAACACCCCCTAAGGTAGTGGTGGACCAATTTTTGGTCAATACATTTTCTGGGTCAGAAGTGAGATGGGCTTTGAAGGCCAGAAGTGCAGATTGGTCTGTAGTCAAATTAGTAGTTATGGTTGGAGCCAGGCAAACAGTGAAACAGATGAACAACACTGCAATGGAGAAAAAGAAGCAACTCTTTGCCATGAGGTTATAAGTAGATTTGGTTTATGACCTTTAACAAGGATTGATTGGTGACACTTGTATAAGATAGTCAAAAGATCTCGTTGCCGACTAATAACTGGGTTTTCAGCAAAGCACTTGAAATTTGATAAACCAAGAATCCCCAAGGTATGTTTTTTTTTTCTTTTTTTGTCTCGACAACTTTTGATTTTTGAAACAGAACTCTTTAGGTGCATTGTTTTATGGAGTTTGCAGCTACTAGTAATGTCAAACTTGTTGAAAATCAGATTCAGGCGCTGAAACATAATTCCACTGTTCAACAACCCAAACACACACATGCGTGTTCAAATGCGCTCACACACTTTTTTTTATATGTGAACATGTTGAACTCGACTTGGATGTTTCTGTTTTGGTGTATCTGTTAAGTTGAGATTGGGGTATCAACTTGTTTAAGACGATGTATATTTTTTCATCAACTTGTGCTTTCATAATGCCCTATAGTGTGCTTTTTGTTCAGATGGAAATTTGGGTGTTTCATGACGTCCTTCGACCTGTCTATTTGTGATAATAGAGTTTTGGGTGCCCACTAGGAATGTGCATGAAAATGCCAAGCACATGGCATAGTTGATTTATGATTTCTCCATCTTACTTTATATGTTTTTTAGGATGAGCTAAAAAACATATATTTTTTTTCAAAGTCATGAAAATGCCAAGCTGCATGAGTTAGCCCCCATTGCCTTTTTTTTCAAAGTCATACCTGATTTTTTTTGAAATGAAGGTTCATTTATAATAAAATTACAGATATTGCTCATTTTGTATGCTAGGACTATAAATATTATAATATTTCATGTTAGATGGTAGTGTACACATTGCCAAGAGAAATGTTCCTATTATGGTTTTGTAAGGTTGGTGATAATATAGACTTGAATAGACACATGTTTTAGGTTCTTAGCAATTGTACAGATTAATATCACTATCACCTAGTAGTCTGAGCAAAGGTAAAAGTGCGAGGACTTCAATTGTGTGGCAAATGAAGATAGTCTGTGGAGGTAGTTTACTTTTGTTTAATTAGGGTCAAAGTTAGATTGAGTCAGTCATATGTTACCTTAATCAAGTAACTGATTGAACTGCTACCTTGGAAGATAAATAGAAGAGTGGTATTTGTTGTTTTTCAAAGCTGTCTAATATATAAACTCTTCTAATCATTTCAACTTAAACAGTGAATGTGTCGGGATCTATTACTGCAATGAGGGATTTTGAAGTAGAGTGAAAA
Organism: Cornus suecica; assembly: GCA_963922005.1. Lineage (NCBI taxonomy): Eukaryota > Viridiplantae > Streptophyta > Magnoliopsida > Cornales > Cornaceae > Cornus > Cornus suecica. The sequence goes on along the minus strand of OY998246.1, from coordinate 12,212,942 downwards.
ACAATAATGCCTAGCAAATATATCTCTTTGACTTGATCCTGAACACGAATGGAAGAACGACGATAAGAATTTGGTACAACAGAATTTTAGGAGGATCGATCTGTAGTTATTTCCTCCCTTCTTTTGGCAGCTAATTTTACTTATACATACACACCCCTTTTTCGCGACGAACCTGCAACTTCCCCTTTTTAGAGAAGATGCCACTTTGGTTGTATGATTAATCTGTTTTAGTACCATCAAAATGACAACCATAAGATTAATAATGTTATGATTAAATAGTAGAAACGCAATGGGGAGTCGAGTAGATGAAACGAAATGCGAGTCCAAACTTCCCATCATACTCAACTGGGATCCAAATGCGACCCAGAAGAGCATTGTGGAAAAGTACTACTGAACTTGATATTTGTTATTCTTTGATGAATTTATCTTTCAAGCCTTATCCCTGTTTGCTACAAATGTGGTTTTAATTTTCTGAAGTAAAATCAAGGCATCATTCATTTTGATCCTTTTCTCGGGTAAATCATTTGAACAATCCATGGCCAAACTCAAGACAGCTGCTATACATTGCTCCTTCACAGGGATATTTGTGTCTCCTCTTTCTATCAAATTAGCGTCCAAAACTGCTAATGGCGAATCAGCTAATGCTTCCTTCACCCAGCGCTTCAAGCTCATCTCTCCAGCAAACATGTCATCTGTTGGCCTCTTCCTCGTGAATATTTCCATTAACATGATACCATAACTATACACATCGCCTTTTGTAGATACTATTCCTTCAGTCCCGTACTCTGCGCAACACATTAACATATACTATAAAAGCGAAGGAAGCTAAATTCTAACATGAAAAATAGACAACTGCAACATAAAGTAAATAATAAGAAAATATAAGCATGGTTGAAATGATAAGCATTGAGCTTTACCTGGTGCCATATACCCAATTGTTGCCAAGGTCCTGGTCTGTGCCATAAAATCCCCATCCCCTAAGAGTTTGGCAATACCGAAATCAGCAATATGTGCAATCATATTTTTATCGAGCAGGACATTGCTGGGCTTTAAATCACAGTGAACAATGGGTGTTGTGTGATCATGATGTAGATATTCCAATGCTGATGCAACATCTATCATTATGTTTAACCGTTGTAGGATATCCAAACAATAGTTGTGTGAATATAACCACTTCTCAAGGCTCCCATTAGGCATGTACTCGAGTACCAAGGCTTTGAAATCCATGTTTGTACAGCTGCTGATGATTTCAGTAAGATTTCGATGACGAATATTACGCATCACCTCACATTCGACATCAAAACTCTTGAACGCTCCTTCTGATTGCAAATTAAAAACCTTTACAGCAATATTCGTCCCATCAGAAAGCGTTCCTGCATATACTGAACCAAAACTCCCCTTACCAAGTAGGTTTGTTTCACTAAACGAATTGGTTGCTAGGAGAAGCTGATGGTATGAAATTCTTCTCCACGCAAGAGGTACGAAATCAACTTGGGTAGGTAATCCGATGTTATCCTTTCGGCGCCTAATAAACAAGAATAGAAGGGCCAGGACAAGAATCACTGATGCTATAGGGGGTACAATATATTTCAGTAGAGGCAAAATTTTTGACTTTGATTGCTGGAGTGTGCTGTTTTTGCACGGTGGGACTTGTAGTCCCGGTGCACCACAAAGTGCATAGTTATGCATAAATGATTGAGCCGTAAAGTTGGAGAAATATCCTCCTGTAGGAATTTCTCCTTGCAATCTATTGAAGGACACATTCAAGTACTTAAGATACCTGAGAGTCTCTAAGGACTTGGGAATGACTCCTGACAGATTGTTACAGGATAGATCCAAAAATTCCAAGCCGATTACGTTACCCAGTGATTGAGGAATTTGTCCTTGCAGTGCATTATGTGCCAAGGAGAAATTAACTAATGATTGAGCGCTTCCAATAGTACTTGGGATATCACCTGATAATTTGTTCCAGGACAAGTCTAATTGTGTTATGACCTTCAAATTCCCGATCTCTGATAGATTACCCGTGAGAGAGTTCATGGATAAATTTAGCCCCAATAAATCATCAAGGCTCCACAAGGTTGAAGGTATTGCGGAGGTCAAGTTGTTGGAGTCTAAGTAGAGTCTTCTTAGAGCTTTGATTTCTTTGAAGCATGCTGGTATCGGTCCATAAAGCTTATTGTTACTTGTATACAAGTCTGCCAAGTTGGTTAATTGGCAGAGATCATCTGGAATAGGTCCTTGTAGTTTGTTGTACTCAAGATACAAACCTTGGAGATTCTGCAACCTTCCGAGTGTTGTTGGGATAGGTCCGGTCAACTCATTGCTGTCAATGCTTAGGAAACCCAAGCCACTCAAATTGCCTATTCCACTAGGTATGCTTCCCTTGATTTTGCATCCAAATGCTTCAATCATTCGTAAAGAAGTAGACAGATTCCCAACAGAATCTGGGAGTTCGCCATTAAACTGATTTAAGGCTATGCCCACTACTTCCAAATGCATGCAATTGGTCAAAGAATCAAAGAATCTTAATTCTGGAGTAGATGATTCCGTTGTCAAATTATTTTCACCAACATAGAGACGCTGTAGGAGTGTTAAACTACCAAGCGTATTTGGTATGGATCCAGTAAATGAGTTACTCGACAAATACAGGAGACTAAGCATAGAAGCATTGGATATAGAGCTTGGGATTTCTCCACTGAGTTTATTGTCCCCCAGATAAAGCTCCCTCATACTGGGAAGCCAAAGCCCCATGTCCGAAGGAAGACGGCCTGAAAATTGATTAGATGCCAGGTCAAGTAGTTCCAATGTTGACACGTTGAATATGTTGAATGGAATGGAGCCAGTTAAGCTGTTTCCCCCGAGATAAAATAGCTCGAGATGAAGGTTTCCAATCTCTTCTGGCAGTGTACCTACAAGCAAACACCATTGCACTACTGATTTAGCTTTCATTTAATCTTGGATGCTTACATCTCAAGGAAAAACTCTCAACACAATTTTTAGACCCCTTCATTAACCAGTTCCTTTTTCAATATATTCTTTTTTGGTTTATTTGGCTACATATCTTGTCAAAAATCATTCGAAAATATTCCTATATGCACCCGAAGAGTTAGCCAGTAGATTTCAATTAAGGATGTGTATACTTTGAATTTTGTTATAATATGATTTTTACTGTAAAGGAATACCTATGATATTCTAACTTCAATTATTATTAATTTGACCTCCTTGTTAAAAATTCTTCTCGGCCTCTCAGGCACTAGAGAGTAGAGACAGTGGCTCATTTTAATATATGAGGAAAATCTGGAAGCTTTATGAATTTTTTGATGTTGCATGCAACAAGGTTATCATATAATACAAGTTATTGGTGCTTCGAAAGTGGATGTAGATGCAAGTAGCATGTACAAGAGATACAACTATTATATATAAAACAAGGCATCAAAGTTCGGAGGTACCTGTAAAGTTGTTATCATAGAGAACTAGAATTCTGAGAGATGTAAGGTTCCCAATTTCCTTAGGTAGACTACCAGTGAAGCTATTTTGTAGCAATGCTAATATTTGAAGCCCTCTGCATTCCCATAAGTTGGATGGAATTTGACCACTGAGCCGATTTTTTGAAAGATATAGCTCTTGAAGAACTGGGAGATCATAACGATTGCTCATTGGGAGGCTTCCAGACAGTTTATTGTTTGTGAAATCAATTGATCTTAATGAAGACATGTTGAAGATAGAAGATGGAATCGACCCCGTTAGAAAGGCATTTGATAAACTCAATACTTCCAGTCTTTTGAGATTACCCATCTCCACTGGAATTACACCTGAAACATTGTTAGAAGCAAGACATAAAGTTTCTCCCCTTGTACCCCGTTAGAAAGGCATTTGATCTTAATGAAGACGTGATAGCTACGATGCGTTGAGGGGAACTCCCGGTAACTTTCTAAACAGGTTGCTGATGATATAAAAATACCTTGTATTAAGTGTTACAAGTAAAGTTACTACACCCTTGTGTGTTAATATCACTAAAGAAAAAGGAAAACAATAAAAGGAAGAGAAGATACTCAGTTAGTAAGGGCAAATATCTCTAGTTCTTCATTTTTTATCCTCAGGTTTTGAACTTTTCATTCTGCTTCTGAACATTTTTCAGAGTTTTTAAAAGCTATCTATTCAGTTATACATGAAATTGAGCACATACCTTCCAGGTTGTTCAAACCAAGACTCAAAACCTTTAGCATAGTCAGGTTGCCGATTTCTCTAGGTATGCTGCCAATAAAGGTGTTGTTGGCCATTGATAGATCTTCGAGTTCCCTGCACTTGTATAAACCAGTTGGAATTTGTCCGTGCAGCTGATTAGAAGAAAGGCGGAGTTGCTGAAGCGAAGAAAGATGAGTGCACATATCTATTGGGAGACTATCGGAAAGGCTATTAGCTGTGAGATCAATTACTCTCAATGAAGACATGTTATAGACAGCAGATGGTACGGCACCCGTGAGCTCGTTAAAACTCAAGTCTAATATCTTCAAATTGGAAAGATTACTGCTCTCTTCTGTAATATTTCCATGAAGAGAGTTGTAACTTATGTTGAGTGTCTCTAGCTTCGAAATCTGGAAAATTGATGGTGGAATGGTACCTGTGAAACGGTTTCGAGATAGAAGCAACTGTTGAAGTTCTGATAATAGCCCCAACCATGATGGTACCTCTCCACTGAAGTTGTTGTACTGCAAAACAATCTCTTCTAATCGATCCAAACTTGCCAACTCTTCGGGTATGCTGCCATTGAAACCATTGTAACTGACGTCGAGAGAGGTGAGAAACGAGAGGTTTCCAAGATGTGGAGCAATGGTGCCTCCGAGACCCATATCAGAAAGATTCAAGGCTGTGACCCTTTGGTTGCTGAGACCGCAGGAGACACCAATCCAGTTACAAATTGAGGTAGCGGTGGACCAATTTTTGGCCAATACATTTTCTGGGTCGGAAGTGATATGGGCTTTGAAGGCAAGGAGTGCAGATTGATCTGTGGTCATAGTTATGGTTGTAGCGGGGCAAACAATGCTGCAGTTTAACAACACTGCAATGGAGAAAAAAACCCAAATCTTTGCCATGAAGTTATGCGGATTTGGATTACGACTTACTACCAAGGAGTGATTGGCGAGGCATTATATAAGATGGTATGGTCTTCTTTTTCTTTCTACTATTTACTTTGGAGGTGAGTTGTTTGCTGGAATTTCAGTTACCAGTAATGTGAACTTGTTGAAATTCAGATTCAGATTTAGACACCAAAGCAAATTTCCCTTGTTCAACAACCAATATATACACATCATATTCGCTAGCGCGCAGACTTATTTTAATATGCGAAAATGTTAAAGTTGGCTTTGACGTTTGTGTTTTAGTGTACCTCTTGAGTTGAGACCTTTGAGATTGGGGTGTGAAAAAAGCTGTCAACTTGTTTAAAACACGTTGTGCTTTGATATTTTTGTTTTCTTTCTTACATTTTTTTTTTTAATAGGATAAGTGATAGCTGCATTATTTGACTGACGTGTCTAGTCCCCAGTTGATATTTGAGCGCACGCAATCCATTGGCTTTGCTCTGTAGCGACTTTGGCATGCTGGAGTGGGAGATAGACCTGTCAATGGATCGGATTCGGATCGGATCAGTTAAATCCAAATTCAATTTGTTAAGAAATTGGATTATCGGATTCGGATCCTAATCGGGTTATCGGATTTTATTTTCAATCCATATGCGGTTAATATCGGATTCGGATCATAATCGGATTATTGATAAGTCTATTGATAAGGATGACAAAAACTCCCAATCCGCGATCCGAATCCGATAATTCGACAGATTTTCACTTAATTAATTCATATTCGAATTTCTTCATTATAGAATATCTGATCAGAATATTTAATTAAAAAAAATACAAAAATCAATAAATACTGAAACACTAAAATTATTCACACTTTTAATAATTGTATTTATGATCAATCATTATTAATAAATAATAAAATAATTAACAACTAACATTTATATACATGTACAATATTAAATATATACACAGATATAAATATATATATGTATATTTTATCGGATCGGATTAGGCTAATCCAAATCCAATTTGTTAAGGAATCGGATTATCGGATTCGGATCATATTCGGGTTATCGGATTTTTTTTGCAATCCAAATCCGACTAATCGGATCGGATCGGATTCGGATCAAAATCCAATCCATTGACAGGTCTAGTGGGAGACTTGCAATGGTGGGCCTGTAAACCCGTTCGGAGATGCCGAACGAATCTTTACCTTTGTAATTTAAACAGAAGTTACGAAAAGAATAAATGGCAAGAAAAAAATAGAAAAATTCAAGAATCAACAAATATTGGAGTAATTTCGGGGTCCCTTTCCCTTTCTTTTTCCTTTATTTTATACATGAAATCTGGTCTTACCCACATGAATGGGTTTTAATACATATTAAAGACAATATCTACATTAATTTGAGTTTTAATGTTTATTAGAAACTGCTATAATAAAACCTTATGTCAGTTTTGATTCTATATATTTGAAACGGTCATTTCCTTAATAGCTTCAACCTGAAATGGGCTTATATTTTCTGTTTGGGCTTTGTTTTCTATTAGGGCTTTAAATCAAGTATGCTGATCCAGTGTGAATCTTTGTATGATGGGCCTGATGTAAAAATGGGCCTACACTTTGCCCCCAATTCCCAAGCCCATTTCATTTTTGAAATAGGGTGGGAATTTGAAGAGCCTTGTGTAACTGCCACTTTCCTTATTTCCTTCATTTCCTTCAATATTTCTTCCCCATTTACAAGAGCAGATTCACTCCATTTGAAGACGATTCCCAGCAAAGAACTTCTTGAGGTTAGTTTTTCTCCTTCGTCCTTCACATTTCTTTCATTAATCAAGAGCATCATGAGTAGCGATAGTAGCCGAACCCCTTCTCTGGAAGTGGTTGTTGATGATGCCCCTGTTATTTCTTCCTCTGAGGTTGCCCCCAATTTGATTGAACCAAATCCCAGAAACTTTCCCGAAAACAATTACGTAAATTGTCTTTAGCCGATAGGTGCCGAATTGAATTTGATATACCAAAGGATGTTTTGATTTCTGAGTATTCTTCTGATTTAAACTTCAAAACTTACGAAGAAGTTGAACCGGGCGAAGTCTTGTTCTCTGCACATCACTTGGTCGTTCTTAGATTTCCTTTGCATCCGTTATATCATTATATCCTTTTTTCTTTAGGACTTGCCCCTTTGCAATTAAACCCTAATTTCTTCAGGGTTCTATCTGTTATGCTCGTTCTGAATCACGAACGAGGTTTGAACCTAGGTTTGGGTGATCTTTTGCTTTGTTATAAAGTCGATCAGATCAGAAAAAACCCCGGTCGGTACCATCTGCACCCCCATTCAACTTTGAAACTTTGTGAAGGCAATCCTTCTTCTTAGAAGGAGTGGAAAGATAAGATGGTGAAAATTGGGGGAAATTGGAGGGTGGATGTGTCCGACCCGTATCCTCTGCCAAGGACCTTCGGTATATGTAAGAAACTGAAGTGTGGATTCAAAAATCCTGGCAAGTGTATTTTTCGTACTTTACAAATTTCGCCTGCTTTACTTTGATCTTCGTACTTGTTTGTTTGTTGATCGTATGCCCATGTTTTGTATACAGTCGAACGCGTTGAATATCTGAACGAGAAAGTATTCGCATCTCTTTCGTCCAGCAAGTCACTTTTGACTTCCAAAAATTTGAAATTGATCGCTGCCAGTGCTTCGGAGGCTACTATCATGGAAATTCCGGTCACAGCCTCCAAGCGTGCTGCAACACAAAAATTTACTCCCCCAGTCAGCTCCACATCTGATAAAGGAAAAAGCCAAGTGGTCGATCTGACCGAAGATCCGAAGAAGACGAGGGGACATCTGAAGAGGTCGAACGCCGATGATAGTGGCAACGCTCCCAAAAAGTTGCTGCTGGGCCCCCCTTCTGAACATGCAAAAAGAGATGACTCTGAAAAGCATGAGAGGCTTGTTAAGAAGGCCAGATCTGTGAGCGGCTACACTATTCCAGACTGCTGCTTTCCTCCATCATTTGATCCTGAAGGTGAATGGATCCCAAAGTTCGAGAAAGGTGATGGTAGTGTTCTCAATCGCCGAACATTGGCAATGTCCGATCCTGATTCCTTGATGGCTCTTGCTCGTGGCATGTGGCCTCCTAAGGATGAACTCTTTTAGCAGCACGTTGATCAGAACGAGCTTCTTGCTAGGGCTCCTGTTTCTATTCTAGAGGTACCAAAGTTGTTTTTTTTTTTTTTTTTTTTTTTTACAAACATTTCTTCTCTTTTCAGTCTGTGTTCAATGTTCTAGCTCTCTATAAGGCTGTGGAAATGGGACAGTATAAGAGAAAGAGCATTGATGATACATACCTCCGAGCTGACAAATGCGCCATGTTGGCTGAAAAGCAGAAGAAAATCTTAAAGCTTGAGGTGGAGAGCTTAAAGAAACTCCATCAGAAGGAATCTGATCGGAATGCTGAGCTGACTAAGCAGATCCATAAACTTGAAACTTCTAATGCCGTTCTGAAGACGGGTTTAGAAATTTGCCGAAGGGGAGGTATGGACATGCACCGGAGATATGTGAACATCTTTGACATAAAGTTCTGTGATGGGTTCAGATTTTGCTTTGACCAAATGTCATCAGATCCATCTACCCGTACATATGATAATCCGGCCGCCCATGATGCAGCTTGCGGAGTCGTTCACCCATATAAAGAGCCCGAGTCTTCCCAAGATGAAAAAGATTTAGCTCAATTTATTTTGCATGGGATCATTCCTGCCGAACGACCATAGCCTATTGCTGCTGAAAATGAAGTGTCAGCTGAGCCTTCGATTCCTGCTTCAGAGAGCCAGCAGCCGCCTACCGATGATATTAATCCCCCACCTTCTTGATTAGAAGTCTTTATCTTTGAACAATTCTTTTGGGTCTATAAAATTATATATATTTCTAATGCTCCTGTGGTGAGCGTTTTTTTTTTTTTTTTTTCTTTTTTTGAAATAGCACTGGTGTGCTCTGACTTTTTCGAACAAGATGACACTAAGGTGCATGAATATTTTCCGAACAGATGACACTGTTGTGCATTATATACTTTTTGAACAGGATGGCGCTAAGGTGCATCGATATTTTCTGAATAGATTTCACTGTTGTGCTTTATATATTTTTTGAACAGGATGATGCATTCTTTTGAACACAACATTTTTGGAGCGTATCTATATATGTCTTTGTGAAAACAGGAACTTGGTGCCATCTTCAGGATGGTCTTTTGCCTAATTTGCTTATGTACTTTTTTGGCCAAGATTTTTCACTTAGATTTTTTTTTTTTTTGAACAGAAATATGAGAAGATATGAATTATATCTTTATTGATTCGAAATATATCTTATCATACAAAATGATCAACATAAATTTTATTGGAAATATCTTTTCAGATGTATAGCATTCCACGCTCGTTCGATTTGCTTTCCATCTTGATCAGCCAATCTGTAAGCACCTTTCCCGATCACTTCTGTTACTGTGTATGGCTCGTCCCATGTGGGATCCAGTTTGTTTGATCTGCTAGCCAGCACCCTTAATACTTGATCGCCAACTTGAAATGATCTTGGTTTCACTTTCTTGTTATAACTCCTCATTACCCTTTGTTGATATTCTGCAAGTCTTATTGAGGCCATTTCCCTTTTTTCATCTATGAGATCACCTTCGATTTTTAGAATTTCTTTGTTCTGTTCAGGATCGAATAGATGAGTTCTTGTTGTGGGGACTTCCAACTCAATTGGGATTACCGCCTCGACTCCGTACGCCATAGCGAATGGAGTCATCCCGGTTGGCTTGCGAGGTGTCGTTCGGTAGCTCCAGAGGACCCTCGGTAATTCGTCTAACCATCGTCCTTTTCCTTCGATCCCCTCTAATTTTCTTTTAATCCTGGAAAAAATTGTTCTGTTCGTTATCTCAGCTTGTCCATTTGCTTGCGGATAGCTGACAGACGATAAATTCTGATTGATGCCGTACTCGTCCAATAATGCCCGAACGTATTGATTGTCCAGATTTGTGCCGTTGTCCATCATTATGTATTTTGGCACTCCAAACCTGTAGATTATATGATTCAAAATAAAATCTATCACTTGAGTGTGAGTGATTCTTACATAAGCCTTTGCTTCCACCCATTTAGTGAAATAATCTGTTGCCAAAAACACATGCTTTTGATTTGATGCTGCCCTTGTTAATGGTCCGACCGTATCCATTCCACATCGTGCGAACGGAACAGGTGAGGCCATTGCTGTGAGAAGCTCTGCTGGTTGATGGATTATATGCGCATGTCTCTGACATTTGTCACACCTTTTTGCGTATTCCTCCGCGTCCCGGATCATGTACGGCCAGAAATATCCTTGTGTTACTGCTCTATGAGATAAAGATCTTCCACCAACATGACTTCCACAAGTTCCATCGTGCAACTACTTGAGTACCTCTTGTGCTTCAGATGGTGTCAAACATCGCAGATAGGGCCCACTTGTCGATCGGCGATATAGATAGCCATCGATCACTGAATACTTGGTAGAGGTTGCTCTTATTTTCCCTACTTCCCGCCGATCCTCAGGTAGAACGCCGATCAATAAATACTCAAGGATTGGATAGATCCAACTTGACTCATACGGGATCACGCATACTTCCTTTTTTTTCCCAATCGAAGGGGTGAATAATTCATCCACCGGAATTAATCTGACCATATCGTCTCCTGCTGAGGATGCTTGATTTGCTACATGATCGGCCCCATGATTTTCTGTCCTTGGAATTTGTTTAAAAGTGACTACCTGAAAGTTTCGCATTTCTTCCTGAACGGCATTTTTATACTGCAACATCATTTCCTCACTTGTATTATAACTTCATGTGATTTGATTCACAACTAATTGGGAATCGCTGAACACAATCAATTCTTTGATCTCGAGCTCCTTTGCTAACCTTAACCCTGCCAAAACGGCTTCGTACTCAGCCTCATTGTTTGAACTGCCAAAGGACAGTTTAATCCACTGCTGTAATTTGGTGCCTTCTGGGGATATAAGTTCGATCCCCACTCCTGCCCCCAGACTATTCACTGATCCGTCTACATAAAGCAACCACCTTGGATTTACGTCGCCGGCTTCATCTTTAGTTGCTTCATATTCAAGGAGGAAATCCGCCACAGCTTGACCTTTTAAAGATGTTCGTGGCTCATAAGTAATATCAAACATACTTAGTTCTATTGACCACTTTGTCGTTCGTCCCGAGAAGTCAGGCTTTGACAAAATTGCTTTGATCGGAAATGTAGTTGGGATTCTAATCGGATGGGACTCGAAGTAATGTCGTAACTTTTGTTTTGCCTGGACCAATGCCAAGATGATTTTCTCTGTCTTCGAATATCTTCTCTCGGCGTCAAGCAATGTCTTGCTCGCATAATAAATTGGGTACTGTCTGTTTCCATCGTCTCTTACTAACGCTGAACTGACAGCGTTCGGTGAAACTGCTAAGTACAAAATCAGGGACTCATGATTTTTGGGTGTTGTAAGTATCGGCGGTTTCGCCATATAGATTTTTAGCTGATCGAATGCTTCTTGCTGCTTCTCACCCCAAGTAATCATGTCCTTAGATTTCAAGACGTCGAAAAACAGCTTGCATCTATCTGATAATTTGGATATGAACCGACTAAGGGCCGCTAGTCTTCCTGTGAGTACTTGGATTTCTTTTGGGGACTCTGGTGCCTTCATCTGAATCAATGCTTGAACTTGTGCTGGACTTGCTTTGATTCCATCTTTATTAACAATGTGACCCAGGAATTGTCCGGAGGATACACCAAAAGTGCATTTTTCCGGGTTTAGCTTCATTTTGTGCGATCGCAGGGATGCGAACACATCCTCCAAGTGCTTCAAATGATCATCCCCGTGCTGGATTTTAACAACTATGTCGTCAATGTATGCCTCTACCGTTTCTCCAATCTGGGTCTTGAAAATCTTCTCAATCAGTCGTTGATAAGTCGCACCTGCATTTTTGAGACCGAACGACATGACCTTGTAACAATAGGTTCCCCGTTCGGTGATGAACGCTATTTTGTCTTCATCTTTCGGGTTCATTGGGATTTGATTGTATCCCGAATAGGCATCCAGGAAGGTAAGACGTTCGAATCCTGTGGTTGCGTCGATCATGCGATCAATCTTGGGTAAGGGAAAACTGTCTTTCGGACAAGCTTTATTTAAGTTGGTGAAGTCTACACACATGCGGAATTTCCCATTCTTCTTTTGTACCACGACAACGTTGTACAGCCACACCGGATAATGAACTTCTCTGATAAAACCAGCATCTAGCAATCGGCTGACCTCTTCAGCTACAAACTTTCCTCGTTCAGTTCCGATCCTTCTGGGTCGTTGCCGTACGGGTTGAGCGTCGGAACGAACATTTAATGTGTGCATCATGGTTCCTGGGTCAACCCTAGGCATGTCGCTGTGTTCCTAGGCGAAAACATCAATATTTGATCTCAACACAGAAATCATTTCGTTCTTTTCTTCAGAATTCAGCCCTCTTCCAATTCGGGTGGTCCTACCCTTGCTCCCCACGATCAGATCCACTGTGATGGTATCTTTTTCGGCCTTTTCATCTTTGTCAGTCTGATCAGGGAGGCTCGGTAATTGCTACAAGCTTTGTTCAGAGCCTTCGCCCTTTAAACCTCTGGATATAATGGCATAGCATTCCTTCGCCACTACTTGTTCACCTTGAATATCGACAAACCCTTTTCCCGAAGGGTCAACACACCGCATCACCTGATGTAGAGTAGAAGGAACTCCTTGCATCCGATGAATCCAACCTCTACCCATGATCAAATTATAGGAGGGTTGTATATCCACCAACATGAAATTTTTTGTCAACGTTCGCTTTGCGGCTGTCACAGGCAAATTCAGGATCCCGATCGGGCAAATCCTCTTTCCATCAAAGCCTGCCAGCGGACTGGCTGTTGGTTTGATTAACTCCGTGCTGATGCCGATCTTTTCGAAAGCTGATTTGGTCAGGATGTTCGTGCTGCTACCTGGATCAACTAACACCCTTTTAATTAAACAATTTGAAACTATGACCGAAATTACCAGTGGATCTTCATGTGGTAGCTGCACGCGTCTTAAGTCCTCCTGAGTGAATGATATTGTTGGAATTGGGTAATTCCTAATTACATTCACCTCCCCAATCCTTCGGATCTTATTGGCATTGCGCATTCGTGAACGTTGAACCGAACGGCTCTCCTCATCCTCTTCTGGCTTCCCATGGATTGTGTCAATAATTTTTACCGGCTGTCCACCCACAATTTTATTGGGTTTCGGCCGATCAAAATTTTTGAGTCCATTGTCCACGTACTCCTTCAAATCTCCTTTGGCTATCAAGGTCTCCACCTGCCTCCTCAATTGTCTGCATTCATTGGTTAAATAGCCGAAATCATTGTGGAAAGCACAGTGCCTCGAACAGTCCTGCAGCTCAGGAGGCGTTTTCAGCGGAAATGGTGGGCGAAAAATACCCTTCGCCTTATTCTCGTTGTACAACTTTGCCAAAGTTGTTCGGAGTGGAGTTTCAGGTATGTCATACCTTGGCCTCCTCTCCTGCTGCCTGTACGGAGCCGATCGTTGGTTGCTCGTATTATCCGCCTTCTTGATTATCCTCTCCTTTGACTTGCTTTCCACACTGACCAATGCTGAGCGATGACCTCTTTCTTGTTCGTCTTCTTCCAATCTCAGATATCCCTATGCCCGTGAATTCAACTGACCCATGTTGAGGGGCGTTGACTTCACCAAAGATCTATGGAAGCTGGTCCCTTGTTCGATAGCCACCTTGAAAGCTTCCACTACCGCTGGTTGGTCACAACTGGGTATCATTCCCATTTCCAAATTGAATATGGAAAGGAAATTCTTCAATGTTTCGCCTTTCGCTTGTCTCATCGTGAACATGTTAGAAATGGTCCTCTTCTGTTTTCTGTTTCCGAAATACTGGGCCAGGAATTTTTCCATTAGTGTTTGGAAAGAATCGATCAAACTGCCGAGCAGCTGCCTAAACCATAACAGAGCTGGGCCTGTTAGGCTTGTAGAAAAAGCTTTGCACATTAGTGCATCATCAGCCATATCGAGAGTCATCATTTGCTCCACATGAAAGAGGTGTTCAATTGGGTTCTGCGTCCCATCGAACATAATGAATTTTGGCATTCGGAATTTATCTGGTCTTCTCGCCTGTTTTATTTCGGGGCTGAATGGTGATTTAATCATTTTGGTTGTCATTTCGATGGCCAGATCGGCTGGTGATTGTGTTCTGAGATCTTTTACTTGTTCGTCTACGATATTTTGAAGCCGAGTCACCATGTCGAGCGGTACTGTACGATTATTGACATTTGCTTCATTTGCGATTGGCTGGGTACGAGTATGATCTGTTGTTCGATTCGCTGAACTTGCTTCATGTTGATTGTCTTCCTCTTCAACATCGGGGACATTACGTCGTCCTGCTACAGGCAATTCTGGGTGTTCGGATTGATCTAACCTTTGCCTTAATTCTTGATTTTCTTTCTCAAGAGCCTCCAGACGCTGAAGGATAGCGGCCGTATCTCCTAGCTGTGTGGTGGTTTCTCCCGCCATTTAGAATAGCTTCTGTTTTAGAAATCGTGCTTCCCACAGACGGCGCCAAAAAGTGTAAACCCGTTCGGAGATGCCGAACGAATCTTTACCTTTGTAATTTAAACAGAAGTTACGAAAAGAATAAATGGCAAGAAGAAAATAGAAAAATTCAAGAATCAACAAATATTGGAGTAATTTCGGGGTCCCTTTCCCTTTCTTTTTCCTTTATTTTATACATGAAATCTGGTCTTACCCACATGAATGAGTTTTAATACATATTAAAGACAATATCTACATTAATTTGAGTTTTAATGTTTATTAGAAACTGCTATAATAAAACCTTATGTCAGTTTTGATTCTATATATTTGAAACGGTCATTTCCTTAATAGCTTCAACTTGAAATGGGCTTATATTTTCTGTTTGGGCTTTGTTTTCTATTAGGGCTTTAAATCAAGTATGTTGATCCAGTGTGAATCTTTGTATGATGGGCCTGATGTAAAAATGGGCCTACAGGGCCTAATCCAAAATATTGCACTCGCCACATATAGCGTGGGTAGTGGCGTGCCTTTCATAAACGTTGCACAATCCTCTCTCTTTCTTTTTCTTTTTTATTCGAAATAAATATATTTATTGTATATGGTTTATTTTTTCTAATCTAACATTATTATTGTCATATTAATGTATTTTTATTTATTTATAGAAAGTAATATCTTATTTATAGAAAATCTGATAATATTTTTTTATTTGTAATATTTAATGTACAATGCAATCTTTTTATTATAACATTCAATTAATTAATTTAAAATATATAATTTAATTAATTTAAAATAAAATTTTATTTTGCATGATAATTAATTGATAGATTTATTTTTTGCATCATAAAATATTTTATTTGCATAATAATATTAAAAGAACATTTAATTGTGCATATAATTAAATTGAAAAATGTCTTCACGCTCATCCTCAATGATCATATTGTGCATATAATGCATGTCTTTTTTTCATGTGTATTAAATTATTTTAATATATTTTTATTTTTTTGCATATTTAATTTTTATCTGTACAAAATTTAATCTTATATTTTTTTAATGACATTTATTATATATTTTTTATTAAATATTTTATTAATAATAAAATAATATAAAATAGAGTGAATCATACAATTCCATACCATACAATACTCACATTCCAAATAAAAAAAAAAATTCCACACTCTAAAAGAGTGACATGAACACTCCACTATGTGAAAGTAAAGAGTCTAAAAATAATTTGCCATTGCAGATACTCTAAGATAGACTGCGTGGCTATTGGGGATGCGCATCAAAGGCCAAGCACAAGGGACAATTTTTGTTTTCTTTCTTACATTATTATTATTTTTAATAGGATAAGTGATAGCTGCATTATTTGACTGACGTGTCTAGTCCCCACTTGATTTCCTTTTCCTAAAGAGTGTTTTCTTTTATTTTTCATTTTTGAAGTATAACACTCATTGTTAATTGAACTGTTCATCTCTACCCATATCAGGTAAGTAACCATATATTTTACTAGCCACACGTTTTAGGTTCTCAACAACTTTTTACAGATTAGTATTATGGTCACCTAATAGTCTGAACAAGGTTGTGGCACTGTGGTAAATTTTATTATCAAGACAGTCTGAACAGGAGGTTAACTTTTGTTTAATTATGTCCAAGTTAAGTCCAAGTAGTCATATCTTACTCTAAGGAACTGTATAAACTGTTACCGTGGAAGATATATAGTACTGAATCATGTAATGCTTCATTCAACCAACGTTCATCTCTCCGGTAAACATTTCATCTGTCGGCTTCTTTCTCGTGAACATCTCCATCAACATTATACCATAACTATAGACATCACACATTGTCAATACTCTTCCTTCTGTTCCATACTCTATGTGCCACATCGAATTCATTTAGAATAAAAAAAATAAAGAAACTTGAATTAAAATAATGAACATGCGACATCACCCGTGCCATATATCCGATTGTTGCCAATGTCATGGTTTGTGCCATGAGATCCCCTTCTCCTAAGAGTTTTGCTATACCAAAATCAGCAACATGTGCAATCATATCTTCATCAAGAAAGACGTTGCTAGGCTTCAAATCGCAATGAACGATGGACGCTGTATGACCACAGAGTGCATCATTATGGATAAACGATTGAGCCTGTTGAATGACACATTTAGATATTCCAAATGTCTAGGTGATAGGTACTTAATATTGGTCATTTTTCGCCCCTATCTTCCGTTTGTTATATCTTCACATTCCGTTACTTGGTATTTTTATCCCGTTTGTGTGTGTAAGCATGTTTTAGGAGCTTAATGAAGAAACAAAATTAATCTCGGTGAATTAACTAAGTTCGTGTTCGTTTCTATCTCGAGAAAGGAATCAAAAGGTGTGTCAGTGCAAAGAAGAGCTACCGGAGAGCAAAATGGTCATTTCCCGACATCGTTATCTCACCGAAGGACAAAAATGTCATTTTCAGACATTATTACTTCAACCAAAAACATCGGGAGTGAAAGGCGACCGATTTAGCTCAAATATGAAAAAATGAGTTTTTACAGCAAAAATGCATGATACCTTACGTTGGCAAAGGGAAAAAGGGGCAGATTAGACTTAAGCTACGCTTTGGTTTATGAGCCAGAGGGGGCACCTACGCCCAAGCGTAGGTCAGGGGTGTAGGTCCCACCTTGTGGTCATGTGACCACTTTATGTGCAGGAATGATTTCAGAGTGTTTTCGGATCTTTTCAGTTTTGTCCCTACGTCGAGATTTTAAGTGATCGGTGATTCCAGACCTCTACATATAGACTTATATACATATTTACATCAGATTTTAGAGACATTATTCATGTATTATGAAATTACAGAAAAGGGCAATCATTAGGGTTTCCCTCACTTGTCTATAAATATGAGAGGGTTAGGTTTGGGGTTCTGGTTCTGATTTTCACGCATGTTCATTTATAGAGTTCTCACGTTCAAAGTTCAGATTTGCTTCCATAGAAGAAAATCATCATTGAAGACTTAGAGATCCGGAGAAGAAGATTATGGAGAGTGTTTCTATATCGACAATGCACTCTCTTTCCGCCATGATCAACTAACTTGGTATCTAGGATTTTATCACAAAACCCTAGCCAAGTAATGTAGTTCTAGTTTTATATTCAATTGTAGAGAGGGAAAACTGTGACTATACTGTGATGATTGTGTTAGATGAGAGATTGTTTTTATTCGTGATACAAGTTTATATATTTGAATTGATTCTTGTCTTAGACTTTTCGAATGTATTTATCTTACAAAATCACAATTATTCACTATGGGCTGGAACTCGGATGCTTAATTTGTGATTTTTTACACAATGGTGGTCATAAAACTCAAAACTCTAGATTGACACAGGCCATGCCCTGACAAAATAATATAGACATGTTTTAGTTTATTTTCATGCTTTAGTTTACTTTTTTGCATTTACTTTCTATTAGTAGTTGACATACACTAATCAGTTTAGTCTTGAGATGGGTTGTCTCGATCCGGTTGAGAGTAATCATTTTTGGGGTCAAACTGCTGGCGCGATGCGACTTAATTCACAGTCAATGGATCGCCCTTATCCAATTGATATATAATCTGAACTATATTATGCGTTTAGTGGTGGAGTGAGGAAACTCTAGTTTTCTATCTCTCTGAATCACAATCATTATTTATTATTGTTTTTTGTTTTATTTTCATTAGCATTAGATAATTCACAAAAATAAACTATTTTCGAAAAAAATATAATTAAGTGTTTTTAGACTATTGAAGTGAACAATCATTGTCTTTGTGGGATCGATATTCCCCTACTCAAGAAAAAATGTCTACAACTGATCGATGCGTTTGTAGAAGGGTAAAACCCAGTATCGTTAAGGTATTGTTTTTAACCACATATTTTGCACACACCTGACGTCCACCACTAAGTCTTTCCAACGATTCTGGAATAGCTCCAGACAAATTGCTTTGCAACAGATCCAAGTATTCCAAGTTTATCAAGCTGCCCAACGATCGAGAAATAGATCCTTCAAGTTTATTATTCGCCAAGAAGAGAAAGACTAGTGATTGAGTGCCTCCAATGGTGCTCGGGACATCCCCTGAGAACTCATTCCACGACAAGTCTATACGTGTTATGACCTTTAAATTCCCCATTTCTAATGGTAAATGACCTCTAAAAGAGTTCAATGATAGGTTCAGATACAATAGGTCTTCTAGCCCCAGATGTTTGATAGAACCACAGAAGTCAATCTGTTGTTGGCAAGGTGGAGATTTCGTAAAGACTTGACCTCTACCAAGCATGTTGGGATCATTCTGTTTAGCTCATTATCACTCATAAGTAAGTCACCCAGCTTTCCTAACTGACAAAACTCATCTGGTATGTGTCATTGCAACTTATCGACTGATATATGAATTGATAAATTGGCTGAATATTTTTTTCATATATCTCAAGGGTATATATATAAGATACACAATTCTATTTTAGGATAGTCAATCATACAATCAATCAGAATCAATTAGACAACTAATACAATCAATTTGACAATTAATTCCTAGCTAAATAAGGAAACACCAATATACAACATCATTACATAATATACTCTAACTCTCCCCCTCAAGTTGGTGCATAGATATCTCACATGCCCAACTTGGATAGTGATGTATAGAATGGACCACTAGTAACAACATGGGTCATCATATCAGCCAGCTGATCTGCACTCTTAATGTAGGGAATCCTTATCATATTAGAATCTAGGTTATCTTTGATGTAGTTCCTGTTAAGTTCAACATGCTTTGTTCGGTTGTGCTGTACCAGGTTATTTGCAATCTCAATAGCTGCTGTGTTATCACAGAAGAGCACCATAGGTTTTTTGGAACCAAATCCGGGCTCGTCTAAGAGAATTCTCAGCCAAGTAAGTTCCATAGTTGCATGATGGAGCACACGGTATTCAGCTCTTGTGCTAGACAATGACACCACATTTTGTTTCTTACTCCTACATGTCACCAAATTACCTCATACAAATGACACATACCCTGAAGTAGACATCCTATCCAATCTGGATCCAGCAAAGTCAAAGTCTGTGTAACCCACAATATCAAGATATCCATGTTTGGATAACATAATACCTTTGCCTAGAGAGGACTTCAAATAAGCCATGATACGATTCACTGCATTCATGTGTCTGTCACTCGGATTATGCATGAATTGACTTATAACACTGACTGCATATGATAAGTCAGGTCTAGTGTGAATCAAGTAGATCAATTTTCCCACTAGTCTATGATATCTCTCTTTGTTCATTGGAAACTGATCAGGATAGATAGACAAGTTGTGATTCACCTCAATGGGAGTATCTACAGGTTCACAAGCGGAGTTACCAGTTTCAGCCAAGAGATCTAATGTTTACTTCTTTTGTGAGAGGAAGAGTCCTTGCTTAGACCGAGACACTTCAATGCCCAAGAAGTATTTTAGAGCCCCCAAGTCCTTTATTTCAAATTCCTTGGCCAAATATCTCCGAAGCTTCTCTATTTCACCAGTTACTACATGTAACAATCATGTCGTCAACACAAACAATAAGCAAGTAATGTCATCACCATCTTTCTTATAGAACATAGTGTGGTCTGCCAAAGCTTGCTTAAAACCATGCTTCTTCATTGAGTAGCTTAGCCTGCCAAACCATGCCTTTGGCGATTGCTTCAACCCATACAAAGTCTTTTTCAGTTTACATACCTTACCTCTTTTTAGTGTAAACCCCGAAGGGGGGTCCATGTGAACCTCCTCTATTAGATCACCATGGAGGAAGACATTCTTGACATCAAACTGTCTTAATAGCCAGTCGAGATTGATTGCAAGAGAGAATATGACTCTAACATTGTTCATCTTGGCCACATGAGCAAAGGTCTCTTGGTAGTCAATCTCATAAGTTTAGGTGTATCCCTTGGCAACCAATCTAGCCTTGTACCTATCAATTGTCCCACCGGACTTGTATTTTATTGAGAACACCCACTTACATCCCAATATCTTATTTTCCTGAGGTAACTCGACCATTTCCCAAGTAGAGTTCTTCTGGAGAGCTTTTATTTCTTCTACTATAGTAGACTTCCACTTAGGATCTTCAAGGGCTTCCTGAAAATGACTAGGAATAGACACAGAAGACAACTGAAGAGCGAAAGTTATGTGAGTCTTAGATAGACGATGATAAGAGACAAAATCATAAATGGGATAGACAATATTAGAAGATGATTTTGAGAAACCCAACCTATCAGGTTCTTTACGATCACGAAGAGGATATCTCTTACCTTGATCACCAACTTGGGGATCCAAGGTAGCAGTTTCAGAAGTTAAATGAGAAGGAATATGTACATTAGGAGTAGTCTTGGAAGAGTTATCCAATGACATGGTAGTATCATCAAGAGGAGTATTGGAGCTTGGAGGGGATATAACAGTAGCCTCCTTGTTCTTCCTCGTATAACCCTGTTGGAACAACCAAGGTGGTATTTCACCTCTTCTTTCCTCTGGTTCAAACTCAACTGCCATAGGGTTGTAAGCATTTAAAAACTCCCCCTTACCCAAATTAGTTGAATCCTCCCCCGTCGAATCCTTCCCCAGACTTGAAATCCATAACCTCTTATCTTCTAACCATAACCGTTCATCTTCCTTACTACTAATCTCCCCCTGAAGAGGAACCAGAGACACATCCCCAGAAAAATAAGACTCCCGTTCACAGAACTGAACATCCATGGACACATAGTATTTTCCTATAGGAGGATGAAATCATTTATAGCCTTTTTGGGAATTAGAGTATCCAAGAATGACACACTTAAGAACACAAGGATCAAGCTTATCCCTTTGATGAGAGTGCACATGAACATAACACACACAACCAAAAACCTTAGGACAAAGATTCAAAACAGAAGGAATAGGGTGAACTCGTGATAACATTCTTAAAGGAGTTTGATAGTCAATGATACAAGCAAACATTCGATTGATGAGAAAGACAACAGTCATTACAGCCTCGACCCAAAAACGTTTAGGAACACGCATAGTAAAACATAAAGCCCGAGCCACCTCTAGAATGTGGCAATTTTTATGCTCTGCTATGTCATTCTTTTGTGGCGTGTATGTACACGTTGTCTGGTGGAAAATGCCATGTTCTTTGAATAAATCAACAAGAGATTGATTCACAAACTCACGACCATTATCAGAGTGAAAGACCCGAACTTGAGTATGAAATTGTGTGGTAATCATTTTGGAAAATTGAGGAATAACGTGTATAACATCACTCTTAGATTTTAGCAAATATATACCCAGCTCACCCTAGTACAATCATCAATAAAAGACACAAAATATTTATGACTCAAAGCATAAGGAGTATAAAAAGGACCCCAAACATCAGTATAAACACAGGTAAAAGGAATTGGACTTTTATTGAAGCTTATTTTGAAAGGTACACGATGATTTTTCGTATAAATGCATTGTTCACACCTTAAACTACAAACAAAAACATTCTAAAACAACTGAGGAAATAAGAAAAAGATGGATGACCCAAATGACAATGCCATAAAATAATCTTCTCTCTATTAGACGTCTATCTTGCTACTTGAAAACCACAGCCATGTTCAGATTGCAACTCCCCTGTCCCCTCCAAGTAGTAAAGTCCTCTCCTTTCCTTACCAATGTCAATCGTCATCTTCGTAAGATTGTCTTAGAACACACAATGAGTAGAGTGAATGGTTATAGAACAATTAAGATGTTTGGTAATCTTGTTAATGGAAATAAGACTATTAGAGAGATTAGGTACAAGTAAGACATAAGACATGGAGAGAGTGGGAGAAAGTGAGACATTCCCGGCCCCTGAAATTGGCATAGGTGTCCCATTAGTAACTTGAACAAACTTAACAGGTGAGGGCATTAGAGAGTCAAGCAATGAAGATTTATTAGTCATATGATTAGTGGCCCCTGAAACAATAACCCAAGTGTTAGAGGCAGTAGAAATAAAAACTGAACCAGAATTACCTTCTTGAGAAGACAATCGAGAAACATGAGAAGCAAAAACATGAGTAGTGTCAGAAAGGGCAACCTGAGCAGATTTCTTATTTTTTTTTTTTATCTCGACTTGCTTAAGCTTATACCACTCTGGATAACCATGATTCTTCCAGCAAACATCTACTGTATGTTTGGTGCTATTGCAGGGAGTGCAGAAGCAAGAAAATGAGTCGGTAGAAAGAGCAAAAAATGATGGTCGAGTATTATTCTTTTGGACAGCTAGTGCGGAGGCCTGAGAGTGATCTTCCATTCCCAAGGTGACTTTTCTCTATGCTTCGCGACGAACAAGAGAATAGGTTTCCTCCAGGCTTGGTAAAGGAGAGGTGGCCAATACACGACTGCTAACTTGATCCAAGTTGTGATCAAGTCCTGCAAGAAACATATAGACCCGATCCTCAACAGTACGCTTCCTTTGTTTCTCAATATCAGTTGGACACGTCATATCATTTGGCCTACGATAATCAAGGTCCATGAATATTGAGTTTAACTCATTGTAATATTCTGCAAGAGGACAACCACCTTGACGTGATTGAAAGGATTTCTTCACAGTTCATAGACTTGAGAAGAATTAGAAACATCAAGATAGCTCCTCTTGACCGCATCCCAAACCTCTTTAGCCGTTCCACATTGCATAAAGTGTGACATCAGCTTGTCAGCTATAGAATTGATGAGCCAAGATTTGACTAAAGTGTCTTCAGCCTCCCATTCATCATAGCTTGGATCACTCTTTGCGGGTGCAGCCTTTCTCCTTGTAATATAGCCCTTCTTCTTTCTGCCAGCAATATGCATCTCCAAAATTTGAGACCAAACATGATAATTAGCACCATCCAATTTGATAGAAGGAATTGGAGAGGAAGTCTCATGAATGCTCACTGTGGAAGGCTTCTTGCTGTCATAATCACGTGTATATGTTTTTTCAGAAATGATCGTGTAACGGAGTGGTGTCAAGGGTTGGAAAGATTGATAAGATGACGGCTAGGATTTAGAGTAGGGCAGCGATGGAAGAAAGGCAGGCAACACGATATGAAAAACGGTGACAACTACAGTTTTTCGAGATTAGGTTTTCAGCTAGGAAAAAAAGAAAAAAAAAAAAGATAGCAACGGAATTTTTCTACCTAAGCTCTGATACCAAATTGATAAATTGGCTAAATACTTTTCCCATATATCTCAAGGGTATATATACAGGATACACAATCCTATTTTAGGATAGTCAATCATACAATCAATCAGCATCAATTAGACAACTAATACAATCAATATGAAAACTAATTCCTAGCTAAATAAGAAAACACCAATATACAATATAATTACATAATATACGCTAATTATATGCAAGCGTTTGAGACGTTGTAACTTTCTGAGTGTTGGGATTTCTCCGGTTAACTCATTGAATTGTATAGATATGATTTCCAAATTATGCAAATTACCCATTTCACTAGGGATGTTTCCTTCATTTTGCATTCAAATGCTCCGAACACTCGAAGATAGGTAGACAAATTCCCAACTGAGCTTGGGAGTATGTCATCTAATGGATTTTGTGACAAGTCTAACAATGCCAAATCTCTGTAGTTGGTCAAAGAAGTGAATAAATCTGCAGTGGAAGTTTGTTTTGTCATGCAATTTTCACCGAGGAAGAGTTGTTGGAGGCTTCTTAAACTACCTAGTGAATTTGGGATTGAGCCAGTGAATGAGTTCATGTCAATGTCTATGAGGGTGAGCTTGGATGAGTAGGATATGGAGCTTGAGAATGTTCCACTAAGCTTGTTTCGGCTGAGGTAGAGCACTTGAAGATTGGGAAGATGAAGGCCCATGGTTGAAGGAAGATGGCCTGAGAAGTGATTGTCATTCAGGCTGATGAATCTCATTGTTGATATGTTGAATGGTACAAGGCCACTTAGGCTGTTGACACTGACACTTAATTGCTCCAGGCTATGAAGGTTACCAATCTCATCTGGTAATTTACAAATTTGTTAACATCCATTATACATCAGTCTCTTTTACATGCATATATACACATATTCACTCTCGTAGTATCATTTTAACAGAGTCGAACAATATCAATCTTAAAAGTAAGTATTGAACAAATATTGATGTTGAGTAATAGTATCGATATCTTTCAAAAGTGCGAGGAACCGGTTCAACCAATATAAGTGAATATTCAATATATTACGTATAAGATTGATGTTGTCCGAATCAATTTATACTAGGCGTGACAATTTGTGTCTGTGGATCGTTTTCATGTTGTGTTGAGACACTGTAGTCCAATAAATGGGTCGTGTAAAAAAATACATGATTAATGTACGTGTCAAATATGCTCAACACTAACTCAACTCATTATTTAAATAGGTAACCCGACTTAACCCCTATAACCCGTTTAACCTATCCATCAGAAATATTAAATTGAAATTTGACACAACCCAACATGAAACGAACAACTTAACCTGTTTATCAGCAAAATTAAATTGAATTTGACACGACTCAATCACAATTATTTAATATATTTCAACCCATGATCGTGACCAATTAGAGAAAATAAAAAATAAAAATATAATGTAAATATAATCGGGTCAAACGGGTTAGTAATTTGAGTTTGACCCAAACACGACACTAATATTTTTGTGTCGTGTTCGGGTCTACTCTTATACAAGTTGAACCCATTTATGGTGAACCCTAATCCTTTTGATTTTCGTGTCGTCTCTCATTTTACCAACTTTAATTTATACGTAACATATCGATACATTCCAAAAGTGTTACTCACCAACAAGAAAACCGAAAGCCTATCCTCGAAAAAGTTTGAAATATATCATCATTTAAATTAATTAATGAGATTAAAGTAAGAAGAGGTACCTGTGAAATTATTATAACCAAAATGTAGTTTTTGGAGCAAAGTAAGGTTTCCAATATTGTTTGGTATGCTACCACTAAACTTGTTTTTGTACAACCATAAACCCTAATTGCGCTGCATTCCAATAAATTGGATGGAATTGGACCAGTGAGCTGATTTGAAGAAAGATCTATTTCTTCCACTTTAGGGAGATGATAGTTGATGTGTAGTGGTAGGTCTCCATATAGAGTATTGTTTGCAAAATCAATCACTTTCAATGAAGAAATGTTGAATATTGAAAGTGGTATGTGACCAGTTAAAGAGCTGCTTCAATTTCTCCAGATGCTGAAGATTGCCCAGCTCCCATGGAAGTTGCCAAAAGCAACATGTTATTTTCTATTTTTTTTTTCATTTGTTGAAAAAAATAAATGTTGCCCCAAATGGTGAGGGACGATCATAATTTAAGAATCAAATAGAAACTAAGGTCAAGTTTGATATAGTTTATGCTTTTCACATAAGAAAAAGAAAAAGAAAAACTATTTTGAGAAACCAATATCTCTAACTTCTTCAAAACGTTATTCTAAGGCCTATAAACTCTTCTAAAATATTTGACAAACATCGTTCAAAACACTTTTTCCTTCTAAAAGTCAAAAGCGACTTTTGAAAAACCAATCCAAACAGGACTTAAAAATAATAGGCACTTTTTTGCATGGTGGCGAAAAATAATGTAGAAGACTACTATTATCTTCATATTCTGGAAGATCAAATTTGTAATTTTACAAAATTTAATCAATAGGTTTCTCATAAAAATAACATTATATAAAAAAAAAAAAAAATTATTTGTCTTTAACAGTTACCAGATCTTAAAAAAATCAAATAGTTTATTCGTGTATAACTAGCCACATGACTATTAGGAGTTTAGGACACATTATATTACAATACGCAGCGTGGAGACACTATTATTGTGGGTCATGACATTACATCGAATATGGGCACACTCATTCAAGGAGTTGGGCTGTCAACCACTAGGCCATAAGGTGATGTCCGATATGTTCAATTCTGTTAGTTAAGATTGAAAAGATTTTTATGGGTAAGTGAGAATGAGTGAAATCATAATAGCGACTAGGGAGAATGAATAAAACAATCGAGTGGTGTGTGTAATCGGTGCCAGTGTGGTTGACAAATCCGAGTGTTCCGTTAAATAAAGGGTTAAAATGTAGGGACTAGGGAGAGAGATGTGTGGGCCATGTATTTAGAGCTAAGTTGGATAGGCATTTGCAGTCCCCTAAGGTGGATACTGTGGGACTTTTTAATACAAATAAAACTCATTTTGTGGTCCTTCAATTATATTTTTTCTAACATAAATTGTAGAGGTGGTAAACGGGCGGGTTTGGTTCGGGTCGTTAACTGACGGATTATAAACCCGTTATGATGGGTTGTTAGCGGGTCGGGTCGTAAATGGGTTGGGTCAACTCGACCCCATATATATCTTTTAGAATAGTTATATGTATATATTTATTGAAAAAAAAAGTTCAACTAAATATATATATATATGATTGAACAAGAAAATAAATGCATTTTCAGATCATATATATATATATATATAAGTATATACATTGTCTCGTTGATGTTAGGACTCAAAGAGTTTAAATTTCAATTGGGTTTTTATCTTTTGTCATATCAGTCATATTATGAGTTTATTTGAAAAGCGGTATGGTCTGGTCCTGAAACTTTATATGATAAGCGGTTTGGTATGATTTCAAAATTTATTGAATAAATATATATTCAATTAAATTATATATATACCGTCACATTAAAATTAATGTGGTGGTTGTGCCGCAGTGGCGGTGGCGGTGGCGGTGGTGGTGGAAGTGAAACAAAACCACCAAAAACTAACTTTTTGTTGGTTTCAAAAATTTGGTTTTGGGAGGATTTTGGTCTTGGTGGTTTGGTTTCATTTTTGAGAGACCAACCTTCCCAAACATAATTTGGTCTCAAAAATATGAAACCAAACTAGAAAAATCAAAACCAAACCGCGAAACAAACACGCCCTTAGTTCGGGTTTCAATCTTATGGCCACAGAATATAGAGCTGGGTGTGCATAAACTTAACTATGTTATTTCATATGATATAGAATAAAGTGCAACAAACCCCCTTCAACTATCTTAGTTTTGCAACTAACCTCCCTGAACTAAAAATCACCCCCCTTAACTATCAATTTGGTGCAATAAGCCCCCATTCCTTTGTAAAAGACCATCCTACCCTTTTAATAAAATTTTCCATTATTCTAATTATACCACTATATTTTTTATCTTTCGAGATTTTAATTTTACCATTCATCTTAATCGTATTCGTGTTAAGTATATTCTCAAAAATAATAATATAAAAGTTCATAGGAGGTAATTATTGAATTTTTAAGTAATAAACTTGATATTAGAATTTTGTTTGATTTAATGTATAAAACTTCTCACCCTAAATTTAAAATTTTTAAATGCTAAAATAAAAACCTTTTTTCTTAAGATATAAAAATTACTTGAATAACAAAAAAACAAAATTTTGTGATATATATAAATAGACCCTTTTAATAAAAAAAATTCATACTTCTAATTATGCCATTATATTTTTTTGATCTTTTGAGATGTTAATTCTACCGGTTTTTTCGGTTTTAAAATAATAATAATAATAACACCAAATATCAAAAAATAATATAATTATAAACTAAATTAAATAGAGTATTTCAAATTTTTAATTTTTACAAACCTAAATTTAATTATAAATTATAATTTTAAATATAATATAAAAATATATATAAAGGTAAGAATATAACATTAATAAAAATAAAAAAGTAGATATAAAAAAACCGGTTCGGTTCGGTTCCAAAGGGATAAGAACTGGAACTGAACCTAATATTTCGGTTCTTTGATTTTTGGAATCGGAACCGGAACCGGAGTGAACCGAACACCCCGGTTCCGGTTCAGTTCCGGCCGGTTCCGATTTGGTTCTTGAACACCCCTAATTCTACCATTCACTTTAATTATATTCACATTAAGTATATTCTCAAAAATGTATAAGTTGTAATTATTAATTTTTAAAATTTTGTTTGATTTAATGTATAAAACTTCTCACCCTGAATTTAAACTTTTTCATGGAGGATATATTATCAAATTTGTATAAATTATTCCATAATATATGTTAATACGAAAAATGCATAAATATAATTCAATAAGAAGTGCATTATGGTCATTAATGAAACAATTTGGGTAACTTGCAACTTCATGTCATAGTCAAGGGATTTTTTGCCATTTTCAAAGTTTAGGGGGGGTTTTTGGGAGAGAGAGTATAGTTCAGGGGGGTTTATTGCACTTAACCCTATGATATATATGGGTAAATAGCTTAAACCCCCCCTCAATTTTACTCTTTTTCCCTACTATACCCCCTCAACTATGAAATGAGCTTAGAACCCCTTAAAGTTTCATAAAATGTTGCACCATGGGCTTGCCTTCAATTTTTTTACCCTTTTACCCTCTAAACTTTTTGTATTTCCACCTTACCTTTAATTCTATCCTTACTATTATATTTTTTAATTCTTTATATTACAAAAATATTATTTCTTTAAGTTTGAATATTAATTATGCCATTTACCTTTAATGTATTAGACTAAATATACTCTCAAATGTTAAATTTTTTTTTTCATAAAACAATCATATTTTTTAAAACAATTCGAAAAATATATACTTTTGACGAATCATATATATATATATATATATATTCCGAAACATATATCATTTTCCAATATATATATATTCCAAAATATACATATTTTTTCAAAAAATAAATTTTTTTGAAGGTTTGATTTCACTAAACCCTCTTATACTATTGATGGTAGTTTATGTATTATGACTCAAAATCATATTTTGGAACATAATATATATTTTTCTCAAAAAAATTATTTTTCGGAAAAAATTCATATTTTTGAAAATAATATATATTTTTCTCAATAAATATTATTTTTCAGAAAAAATATGATATATATTTTGGAACATGATATATATTTTTCCCAAAACAATTATTTTTCGGAAAAAATTCAT
This sequence comes from Cornus suecica, assembly GCA_963922005.1. Taxonomy (NCBI): domain Eukaryota; kingdom Viridiplantae; phylum Streptophyta; class Magnoliopsida; order Cornales; family Cornaceae; genus Cornus; species Cornus suecica. The sequence goes on along the minus strand of OY998246.1, from coordinate 12,183,302 downwards.
ATTTTTTAAAAGAATTCGGAAAAGATTTATTTTTAACGAATTATATATATATTCCGAAATATATATATTTTGTTCAAAATATATATATTGTTTTCATAAATTGGATTTATTTATGAATATATTAATTAGGATTGAGTTTTATGATTTAAAACAAACTAAAATTTAATACCTAGTTAATTGATTTACAAATAAAATAATTAGAACTTATTAAAAAAAAAATTATATTTGAGAGTATATTTAGTTTAATACATTAAAGGTAAATGGCATAATTAATATTGTAACTAAAAGAAATAATATTTTTGTAATTTAAAGAATTAAGAAATATAATAGTAAGGATATGATTAAAGGTAAGGTGGAAATACAAAAATTTTGGAGGGTAAAACATTTTGAGGGCAAACCCATGGTGCAAGAAAATGAAAGTTGAGGGGGGTATAATTAATTGAAGGGGTATAGTAGAGAAAGAGAAGAAAGTTGAGGGGTATTTTTAGCTATTTACCCTATATATATATATATATATATTTATATGGTAATTTACATAAAACCCCCTGTGGTTTAGTATTTTAATCAAGAAACTCCTTATAGTTCAAAAAACCCCCTCAATTTTCATTCCGGTTACAATTACCCCCTTGCCCCCAAAAAATCCAAATTTCCGGTCATGTGGCTTGTGAATTTCCTATTTTGTCCCTAAATCACCTTATTTCATAAAACCTCATGTAGTTTCGAAAAAGTTATATATTTTCGAAAAAATATATATATTTAAGAAATTCATAAATATATATATATTTAAAAAAAGTATATATATTTTTTCTGAAATATATATATTTTAGAAAAAATACATATTTCTGAGTACTATTTTTTCAAAAATATATATATTTTTGGAAATTCATAAATATATATATATTGGAAAAATATATATTTCTCAAAGATATATATTTTCTTCCGAAATATATATTATTTCCAAAAAATATATATATTTCGAAAAAAAGTATATATATTTTGGAAACAATATATACTCTAGAAGAAAATATATATTTCAATGAATAAATATATTTCAAAATATATATTATATTTAGACAAAAAAATATATATTTCGGGAAAAAAATACATATTTATGAGAAATATATATTTTTTCCAAAAAATATATATATTTTTTTGAATATATATATATATATATATATATATATATATATATATATTGATATTGTTCCAAAATATATATTTCTTTCAAAATTTATATTTCATAAAAAATATATATATTTTCGAAAAAACATTTCTCAGAAATATGTATTTTTCCTGAAATATATATATATTTTTTAGAAATATATATTATATTTTGGGGAAAAAATATATATTGTTTTTGAAATATATATATTTTTCTGAAAGATATATATATTTTCAAAATATAAATATTTTTAAAAAATATTCGAAACTACAAGGGTTTATGAAATAAAGTGATTTAGGGGCAGAATAGGGAATTCACAAGCCACATGACCGGAAAATTAAATTTTTTTTGGGCAAGGGGTAATTGTAACCGGAATGAAAATGCATGAGGTTTTTGAAACTATAAAGGGTTTTTTTTTAATTAAAATCCCAAATCACAAGGGATTTTATGTAAATTACCCTATTTATATATATATATATATATATATATATATATATATATAATGGATTTGTGCTTTCATTCTCCATCCAATTTTGTCTAGTCTTATATTAGGGCGCATAATTTTTATTCTTCACAAAAAGTGAATCTGAAGAGCTTTTGTTACTTTTCAAAGTATAACTGTATGGGATATGGCTTAACGGGTTGACACGAGCACCCTCACTTGACCAGTTAACCCGCATGTTAAACCACTCACTCATTACCCAACCCATTAATAATGCACATGTTAAACCACTTACTTAATGACCCATTAGTAATCCCTTTATTGTCATTCATGAGGTGTTCACATGTTTCAAATAACATTTCTAAATTTTAGAAATCTTGAAATTGGTACAACACCATGCATTGATTTTTTTTATTTTGTACCTCTGTTAAAAGGTAAAGCTATAACATTGAAAAAGGCTAAAGGCCAGCAAATACACAAATCACAGGGCCATACCCCTCCAAAACTAAGTACATTTTTTATTTTTTTTGGTTCTAATATAAGTAGATGAATGCTCACTACATAGAAAATGAAACAAGTTCAAAAAAAAATTAAACTTGATACATGTTAGTTCATAGCTTCTTTTTCCCATCCATACCAATATTTTCTGAAAAGGAGGCTTTAATTTTCCCAAGCCTAACCAAGACCTCTTTCATGTTGATCCTCAACTCAGGTTTATCATTTGCACAATCCATGGCCAAACCAAAGATAGATGATACACACTCTTTCTTAACAGAAAATTCTTCATCTTCTATTCCCATCAAATTGTTGTCCACAACTTCCATTATTGAACCATCTAATGCTTCCTTCACCCAACGTTTCAAACTCATCTCTCCCACAAACATTTCATCAGTTGGCCTCTTTCTTGTAAACATTTCCATCAACAATATACCATAGCTATATACGTCGCTTTGTATCGATACTCTTCCTTCCATTCCATACTCTATCCGCCAAATAAACATTTATTAAGAAATTAGCAAAGGAAATGAATTATAGGGTAAAATACACCGACCTTTACTTACACACAAGAACTATGATCGATGTTCATTACAGTGAGTACTCCTATTACTCCTCGATAGGGATGGCAAAAAAACCCGCCCGCCTCAAACCCGCCCCGCCCCACCCCGTTTAGCTAACCGGGGCAGGTATGGGGCAAAAAAAAATTCCCCGATTATAATCGGGGCGGGTATGGGGCACCCCCGCCCCGTCCCGATTAGCTATATATATATTTATCTATATATATGAATAAACATGTATTGACGGATTGTTTATTATGCTTTTGAAATCTTTGATTTTGATTTCATATAGATTTATTGTTTGATTTTGATCTCTTATAGTTAGGTTTGATTTTGGGATTTTATTGTTATTTGGGGGAAAAATAATACGTAATCGGGGCGGGGGCGGGGGCGGGGCGGGGCGGGGCGGGGAGTTGACGGGTACAGGGCGGGGCGGGGCGGGAAAATAAAAAATTAATTGGGGACGGGGCGGGGAAAAATACCCTTTAGCATGTTAACTAAAGGGTATTTTTGTAAATTTGTTAGGTCTTTTTTTGTCATATATCTGAATAATATTCATGTTTATATGCAAATTTTCACTAACGAATCTGACTCTAATATAACGAGAGGGGTTGTAGAGATCATGCGTCAAACCTTGAGGGTATACAGTGTAATATATTATAAACATAACCTCCATGAGTAATTGAACCAAACTCTAGGAGAGGTCAATGTATCTTTCCCTAATTATAACGAGAAAATGACAATGCAAGCGCAAAAACTAGACATGAAAGCTTGAAAATAAATTGAGAGCATGAAAGATGTATCACCTGGTGCCATATACCCAACTGTTGCCAAGGTGGTGGTTTGTGCCATAAGATCCCCTTCACCAAAGAGTTTGGCAATGCCGAAATCAGAAACATGCGCGACCATATCTTCATCAAGTAGGACATTCTCAGGCTTCAAATCGCAGTGAACAATGGGTGTTGCCTGACCATGATGTAGATATTCCAATGCTGATGCGACATCTATCGTTATGTTCAACCTTTGTAGGATGTCCAAACAATAGTTGTGCGAATACAACCACTTCTCAAGGCTCCCATTAGGCATGTACTCTAGTACCAAGGCTCTGAAACCGCTATCATTAGTGCAACTGGTGACGACTCTTAGAAGATTTCGATGGCGAGTATTGCATATCACTTCACATTCGACATCAAAACTCTTGATTGCGCTTTCTAATTGCAAATTGAAAACCTTTACGGCAATAATCATCCCATCCGAAAGCATTCCCTTATATACTGAGCCAAAACCTCCAATGCCAAGAAGGTTGGCGTCACTAAATTCATTTGTTGCGCGTAAGAGCTCTAGGTACGAAATTCTTCTCCATGTCAGAGGTGACAAATCTGCATTTTTCAGAGACGACGAATCTGCATTTCTTACTAGACTGGCCCCTTGTTTTCGACGTTGTACCAACACGCATACAAGGGCCACCACGAGAACTATCACTGCAATAGGAGGTAAAATATATTTCAACAATGGTACAACTTTTGACTCTGATCTTCTGGTTTTGTTGGCTTTGCAAAGCGGGACTTGAAATTGAGCTAGCCCACAAAGTGCATCATTATGCATGAATGATTGAGCTGTAAAGTTCACGAAATGTCCTCCAGTAGGAATTTCTCCTTCGAGACTATTGTACGATACATTCAAATATTGGAGATATCTGAGCGTCTCTAAGGACTTCGGAATCTCTCCAGATAAATTATTGCCAGATAGATCCAAGAATTCCAAGCTAATCAAGTTGCCCAGTGATGGAGGAATATGTCCATGTAGTTTATTATGCGCCAAGGAGAAATTAACTAATGATTGAGCGCTTCCAAAAGTGCTGGGGATATCACCTGATATCTGGTTCCATGACAAGTCTAATTGCGTTATGACCTTCAAATTCCCCATATCTGATGGTAGAATACCCATTAGAGAGTTTGTGGACAAGTTTAGACCCAACAGATCATAAAGACTCCACAAGTTTGAAGGTATCAAAGAACTCAAGTTGTTGGAGTCCAAGTAGATACTTCTTAGAGACTTGAGTTCTCCCAAGCATGATGGTATCGGTCCAGAAAGCTTATTGTGACTCAAGTACACGTCTCCCAATTTGGGTAACTTGCAGAGATCATCAGGGATATGCCCTTGTATACTGTTGTATTCGAGATACAAACGATCGAGATTCTGTAACTCTCCTATTGTTGACGGGATAGGTCCAGTCAATTCGTTGCTATCCAAGCTTATAACCTCCATGCTGCTCAAGTTTCCGATTCCACTGGGGATGCTGCCCATGATTTTGCATCCGAACGCTTGAAAGGTTTGTAGAGAAGTGGACATGTTCCCAAGTGAATTCGGAAGAATGCCATCAAACTGATTTAATGCTATAGTCAGCATTTCCAAATGTATGCAATTGGTTAAAGCAGAGAAAAATCTCAATTCCTGCGTAGAAGATTCCCTTGTCAAATTATTTTCAGCCAGGAGGAGGCGCTGCAGGAGTCTTAAACTACCAAGTGAATTTGGTATCGGGCCAGTGAATGAGTTGCTTGACATATCTAGAACGGTGAGATTCGAACAATTGGATATAGTGCCAGGGATTATTCCACTGAATTTATTACCTCCCAGAAAAAGCATTTCAAGGTTGGGAAGCCCAAGCCCTGTGGTTGAAGGAAGATGTCCTGAGAATTGGTTGCGGTTCAAATCCAAGGATTTCAGTGTTGTTATATTGAAGAATTTGGATGGAACAAGGCCAGTTAGGCTGTTGTCATGGATACTAAATGTTTCTAGATTGAGGTTAGCAATCTCATCGGGTAATGTACCTGTTGCAATGTGAACACTTACATTACTTGAACAAAGTTAATTATCCACCAGAGTTTAGTACACTAAAAAAAATACATAAAGTCAGTGAAGGCTGGGAGGTACATGTGAACTTCAGAATTATTTCCCTTAATTTTTTTTGTTTTTCCCTTCAATAAGACATATAGACAAATATAAAGGCAGTATGAATGGAGGGTTACCTGTTAAGCGGTTGCCAACCAGATATAGACCTTTGAGCAGAGTAAGGTTTCCAACATTGTTAGATATGCTGCCCGTAAATTTGTTGTTCGACAATGTTAGTAATTGTAGCGCTCTGCATTCCCATAAGTTGGATGGGATTTTCCCACTGAACTGATTGGAAGAGAGATACAACTCTTCAAGAAAAGGAAAATTGTAAGGGATGCTTACTGGGAGGTTTCCAGAGAGGCTATTGTTTCCGAAATCAATAATTCTCAAAGAAGACATGTTGAAGATTGAAGATGGTATGGTCCCTGTCACAGAGCCACTTTGGAAGCTCATTACTTCGAGCTGGCGAAGATTACCTATCTCAGATGGAATTCCACCTGCAAAATTGTCAGAAGCAAGACGTAAATTTCTCCCTTGTTATTGTAGTATGCTTGCAATAAATAAAAAATGTGATAGGTGATGAATTAAAAAGCCATTTCTTTAAAACATTTTGCCAAGATTATCATTTTCCACAACAAATCCAGAACCGTAACATGTTTATGGTTGCGCCACTGAAGTGACATGGATGGACTAGTCATATTTAGGGTTGTGCACTTGAAGGGATTTGAATTAGGTGGTATACATAAGTTGATGACTGGTGATATCACCTAAGCCAAAAACTATTTAAGTCACAAAATGCTTATCGAAGTCGTATAATTACAATCCTGCATAATAAGTAGGATCACCTTACCTTGTAATTCATCTGAGAATCGAAGCATAGTTTATCAAAAGTTCTCTCTTGACTTAGACATGCTAATGAAATCATACCTTTCAAGCTGTTTACTCCAAGATACAATCTCTTAAGCATAGTCAGATTTCCAATTTCTCTAGGTACGCTTCCGTTGAATCCGTTGAACGACAATGATAGTTTTTGGAGTTTCCTGCATCGGTACAAATTCGGTGGAATTTGCCCATGAAGCTGGTTTAGAGAAACATAAAATGTTTCAAGTTGAGGAAGACGGTTACACATGTCCGGTGGCAGTGTTCCAGAAAGACTATTATTCGTGAGAGCGATTACTTCCAAAGAAGAACTGTTGAATATCGTAGACGGTATCAAACCCGTGAGCTGGTTTAAAACCATATTTAAATATCTCAATCGTGGAAGATTGCCAATCTCTACGGGTATATGACCATTAAAATTGTTGTAACTGATGTCAAGCGATGAGAGGAAGGAGAGGTTTCCTATATGTGGCGGGATGGTGCCTTCGAGGCCCATCTCAGAAAGATCAATGGCAGTGACCCTTTGGTGGGTGAGACCACAAGAGACACCAAACCAATTGCAAACTGAGGTAGTGGTAGACCAATTCTGAACCAACATATTTTGAGGGTCGTAAGTGATATGAGTTCTGAAGGCGAGAAGGGCTGATTGATCTGTCGTCAAGTTTTTGATAGACGTAGCAAAACAAACCATAGAACAACAGTGTATCAGTATTGCAATGGACAAAAGGATAGAAAACCTTTCCATGGCTTTGAGCTTTGTGGGATGATTCATGGACTTGTATCTAGCAAAGAAGAGCAGAAACCAAGAGTATGATCAGTTTGCTATGAAGAAGAGAAACCAACGTGGGCTCTGGAAAAAACTAACACTTGCTGTTGACTCTACATCGATTCCGTACATTTTTGTGTGGTCGTAAGTTCTGAACCATATGAATTGAGATTATAATCAGGCCATGGTAGGCTGTTCGGTCCGGTCTGGTCGGATCTAATCTTATTTGGATCCTGAACTTAAAAGTCTGTTTGGTAAACGGTCTGGTCTTACTATTTATTTATTATTTATTATAATATTTATTTATGTATTATTTATTTTTTTATTTATTATTTCTTCATTTTATAATATATTTTATTAATTTATTATTTATATTATTAAATTATTATTTATATTATTATTTAATCATTTATATATTAATTTATAAATATATTCTATTTATTTATTATTATTTCATTATTTAATTCATTTTATCTATAAATTATTTATTCATTTTTAATTATATATTTTATTAATTTAACATTCATTTATTATTATTATACTATTTTTATTATTATTATGAAGTATTTATTTATTATTATATTTATTTATTTATTTTATTTTATTATTTATTATTATTATTATTATATTTTTAAATATGTTTTATGTAATTTATTATTTATTCATTTTTAATTATTTACAATTATATTTTATTAATTTATAATTTTGTCCATTTTTATTATTGTATTTATTTATTATTATGATATTCATTTTTTTATTATGTATTATTTAATTCTATTTGTTTATTATTTATTTTTAAATATGTTTTATTCAATTTATTATTTATATTATTAATTATTCATTTTTAATTATTTATAAATATATTTTATTATTTATTCATTTATTTATTATTATTATATTCATTTTTTTTATTATTAGGTATTATTTAATTCATTTTGTTTATTATTTATATTTTATTTTTAAAATATGTTTTATTTAATTTATTATTATTATTATTATTAATTTATTATTATTATTTATTCATTTTTAATTATTTATAAATATATTTTATTAATAAGACCAGACCGGACCAGGTTGAATCATCAAAAAATCTAGTTCCAAAAACACCCCATTTGGTTCAATTTGGTCTGGTTCCAAATTTTGAGACCAAGTCCAAACAAACATGGTCTGGTTCCTAAAAACAAAACCAGACCAGACCAAATGAAACCAGACAGCCTACCAAACAGGGTCTCAGTGACCATAGTATTAATGATCATTGAAACTTGCACCTAAAATCAGAAAACAATAGTTGAACCACTATTTGGAACCACATGACAAGGCTATATAATCCTTCTACTTATTTTCTTGGGGCATTTTCAAACCACGTGTTACCAAAATCCTTCACGTTTGTGCAATTTCCATCCCTAAAAGCATTAAGACACATTCATTTCATTTTCGATCCATTTATTATATATTCTTCTCGCATCTTGTATGACTTCTCCTTGATAGCTGATAGTGTGAAAAATGACTCAAGAATCCTTAAATCTATGATGCATACAATGATGTATATGCATGTAATGACCTACTTGAGGAAGCTTCTCTTGGCAATCATTGAATACTAGAAGTTTGGCAGCCACCCACCACTGAGTTGCCATTGAATACTCTTTTGCTCGTCTATAAATAAAGCTATACATATTGTATAGAAACTAAGCTCAATTCTGTGTATTAGAGAACATTGTGAGAGTGGAGAAAAATACCGAAAAAAATATATTAAGCTACCCCTTCGTGAACGTACCCATTTTTTGGAAAATCACATATAAATCATTATATCTATATATTAGTGTGTATTTGATTGCATTTAAGGTCCAACAGATAGTTCTTTAAGGGAGATTATAATAATTGATTGCTTATAAATACTTGACTAGTATATATTTCTTAAATTATATTCCCCAAAAGACATGTATGTAGAGAACGAAAAAAGAAACTTTAATGCAACTATATATCAAATAAGGCTGAAAATCATTATCAGAATTTCATTTGCTTTACTGGGAATAGAGAACATTAGCCACAAAAATCAAGCTCTCAAATTTTGTTTCTGTATAGGGAATAAAAAAAGATATTGTATTGAAGGAGAACGACCTAGTCTGTGCCTCCAGATTCAGTCCAACTTTCGTTAGTAAGAGTGTCTACTTCCCATTCTGATTTGATTTTTTTTTTTCTCTCCTGTTTTCGAGTTGAGAATCCTTTCCCGAAAGTTCTTTTTCCAATATCCGGGAACAGTAACTCATCACAAATTTAATAAAATTTAAATTATGTCCGCGTGTCCTAATAAATGAATGATCTTATACAAGAAACCCCAAGTGGATTCATGCGTAATAATATAATAAATATATGTTGTTGTACATGTGTGTCAATGAAAAATATAGTTCCACCTACCATAATGAATGATCTTATACAAGAAACCCCAAGTGGATTCATGCGTAATAATATAATAAATATATGTTGTTGTACATGTGTGTCAATGAAAAATATAGTTCCACCTACCATCTGAGGTGCCAATTTAATAGGATTACTAAAACGTTAGTACACATTCATATTTTATTTAGTACTAGCATCCACACTCTTTGTCGGTTGAAAATTCTGCGCAAAAAAAGTCGCCCCCTCCTCATCTACATCTGAGGTGGCAATTTAATACAATACTTAAACATTGTATCCATTTATATTTAGAACTAACATTTGATCCGAATTCGATAACATTTGATCCGAATTCGATTCGATTAGTCGGATATGAATTTAAAATAAAATTCGATAATTCGATTACAATGCGAATCCGATTTTTTAATAAATTGGATTTGAATTTATGCTGATCCGATCCGAATTACATAATATATATATATATATATATATATATATATTAATATAAAAGTGATATTTTTATGTGTATATATTTAATACCATACATATATATGATTCTTAATTCTTAATTATTAATTATTTTATTCTTTATTAATAACGATTAATCAACTATACTATTATTAAAAGTGTTAATAATTTGAGTGTTTCATTATTTATATTTTAAAATTTTAAACTATTAATTAATATATAAATGTTAAATAGTAAATGTAGTACATTTAATATATATATATATATAATTATGTTATTATTTGTATATGATAATTAATATCTCTAATTATGTTCTAAATTTTTATTTGTTATTTAACTTTTATATTTGTCATGGACATGCATTATAAGTATAAAATAAATAATTTTATTTTTAATGTTCATAAAATGATAACAAAAAATAAATATTATTTTTAAAAAAGTTATAATCGGATCGGGTTATCAGATCGGAGATCCGAATATCAAAGAAATCGGATATGGATTAAGGAAGCAAAAATCCATTGAATTATCAAATCATGCTTATCGAATTCGGATTCGGATCGGAACAGAGCCGATCCGTTTACAGGTTTACATACAACCTCTTAGGGCCTATTTGGTAGACATGTTTTTGTGTTTATAAACTTTTTTGGTTTAGTGTTTTTGGGCTATGTGTGTTAAAAAACACTTTTTCACTTATCCAAATTTTAGGCATATTCCAATAAACATGAATTTGGTGTTTATTGGGGTGTTTCTACTGGATCCTAAACTTAAAAATTTGTTTCCTAAGAGGTCTGGTCTTACTATTTATTTATTATTTATTATAATATTTATTTATGTATTATTATTTTTCTTTCTTTATTATTTCTTCACTTTATAATATATTTTATTATTTATATTATTATTTATTAATTTATATATTAATTTATAAATATATTCTATTTATTTATTATTATTTCATTATTTAATTCATTTTATTTATAAATTATTTATTCATTTTTAATTATTTAAAAATATATTTTATTAATTTAATATTAATTTTTTATTATTATACTCATTTTTTTATTATTATTATGAAGTATTTATTTGTTATTATATTTACTTATTATTTATTATTATATTTATTTTTTATTATTATTTATTTCATTTTGTTTATTATTTATTATTTTTATTATATTTTTAAATATATTTTATGTAATTTATTATTTATTTTATTAATTTATTATTATTATTTATTGTTTAGTCCATTTTTTATTATTATATTTATTTATTATTTTTGTATTATTATTATATTATATTTTATTTATTATTTATATTATTAATTTTTAATTTTTAATTTTTCAATTTCGACCCAAAAAACATTCCTACCAAACATACTTATGTTTTTGGATGAATAAACAAAAAAATAAAAAACATATTTTTTGTTTATTTCAACACAAATATATCTCTACCAAACAAGCCCTTCCCAGTTGAAAGTTCTGTTCAAATTGCCCCTCATCAGTCACTGTCAGTACTTAGACCTCAAATTTACCAAAAACCAAAAATAACCCTTTTATATACATGACTACATATACACTTATCAACATTTTAAGGGTATAAATCTTGATAGATTTTATTGGGGTGATGAAAAAAATCTACCAAGAGTGATATGATGATATCATTTTTTAAGCTGTTATTTGTACAGTGGGTTTAATACTAAAAAATAATGGTCCATTGGTTATTGAACCAAAAATTAAATAATGGACAATTTTTTTTCGATTTAATTTCAGTAAACCCCCTATAATTTAAAAAAAAATTACTTTCTCCCCCTCTTATACAGAAAATCCTTAGGGCCTGTTTGGTTGGGGTGTTTTTGTGTTTGTTTATGTGTTTATAAACTTGTTTGGTTAGTGTTTTTGGGATATGTGTGTTTAAAAACACTTTTTCACTTTAGGCAAATTTTAGGCATACGAGAATAAACATGAATTTAGTGTTTATTGGGGTGTTTATCACTTACACTTTCTTCACTTTATAATATATTTTATTATTTTACTATTTATATTATTAAATTATTATTTATTAATTTATATATATATTCTATTTATTTATTTATTATTATTTCATTATTTAATTCATTTTATTTATAAATTATTTATTCATTTTTAATTATTTAAAAATATATTTTATTAATTTAATACTAATTTATTATTATTATACTCATTTATTATTATTATTATGAAGTATTTATTTGTTATTATATTTACTTATTATTTATTATTATATTTATTTATTATTATTTATTTCATTTTGTTTATTATTTATTATTTTTATTATATGTTTAAATATGTTTTATGTAATTTATTATTATTATTTATTATTTAGTCCATTTTTATTATTATATTTATTTATTATTATATTATATTTATTATTTATATTATTAAATTAGTATTTATTTATTTTTTATTATTTCATTATTTAATTCATTTTATTTATAAATTATTTATTCATTTTTAATTATTTAAAAATATATTTTATTAATTTAATATTAATTTATTATTAGTATACTCATTTTTTATTATTATAATGAAGTATTTATTTGTTATTATATTTGCTTATTATTTATTATTATATTTATTTATTATTTTTTTATTATTTATTTCATTTTGTTTAATATTTGTTATTTTTATTATATTTTTAAATATGTTTTATGTAATTTATTATTTATTTTATTAATTTATTATTATTATTTATTATTAAGTCCATTTTTTATTATTATATGTATTTATTATTATTGTATTCATTTTTTATTATTATTATATTTTATTTTATTTATTATTTATATTATTAATTTTTAATTATTAATTTTTAATTTTTCAATTTCAACCCAAAAAACATCCCTACCAAACATACTTCTGTTTTTGGATGAATAAACAAAAACAAAAAAAAAACGTGTTTTTTGTTTATTTCAACACAAACACAGCTTTACCAAACAGGCCCTTATATGATTACCAAAATGTATCAATTTACCCCCTCCTTATAATTTTTGATAAAAATACCCCTACGATTTAATTAAATTAAAAAAAACATATAAATTCAAAAATATATATATACATAATTCGAAAAATATATAAAAATTAAAAAATACATATAAAATTCGAAAATATATACATAGAATTCGTAAAAAATATAAAAAAATTCAAAAAAATATATAAAATAAAATTAAAACATATAAAATTCAAAATATATATATACATAATTCGTAAAAAATATATAAAAATAAAAATAAAAACATATAAAATTCAAAAAAAATATAAAAAAATCGTAAAAAACATATAAAATTCGAAAACAAACATATAAAATTAAAAAATATATAAAACTCGATATAAATATATATAATTCGTAAAAAATCAAATAAAATTTGAAATATATATAAAAAATTCAATATATATATATATATATATATATATATATAATCCTTTGGCACACTACAATAGTATATTCAAACAAGATTATCCAAAATCATAATACAATCCAAGAAAGTTCTCTTTCACTATATTTGATTTTTTTTTTCAAAAACATTTAGATGTCACAATAGAGTATAGTCATAGTTTTAAAATAATTTATGGTATTAAAAGTGTTTTTTTAGAAGTCAATTGCTTTTTTCCATTTCCATGTAATAAACAAAGTGCGAATTGAACTAACCCTTTTTTAATATGAAGGGTCTAACATAATCTAGAGCTGTTCAGGAACCGAACCGGAACCGGAACCGAACCGGAACCAAACCGAAACCGGCAGTTCGGTTCGGTTCCCTAGGGGTTCGGTTCCGGTTCCGTTTCTTGATTTTCAAGAACCGAAAATTTCGGTTTGGTTCCGGTTCTTAACCTTCGGAACCGAACTGGAACCGGAACCGGTTTTGTTTTTTAATTTTTTTTTTATAATAAATTTAAATTGGGCCTGAAGGTGATTGCTAATAAATTTGAATTGGGCTTGATCCATCTTTCTGAGATTCTCTTAGACTCTTAGTTGGCCTAAGGCCCGTAACTATTAACAAGTATGAAGTATATGTATATATATTAATATCATATTCATATATAATATATTCATATTTTAATTTTTATATATCATATAACTTATAAGTCTTATATCAGATGAATGAGATGATGCCCTAAATCTAAGTCATCAGTAACGCCGTCCCTCTCTCTCTCTCAGTCTCAGTCTCCAAGCTCATCTCTATTCTCCAAGACTCTAACTCTAAGTCTCTCTCCCAATAAACCTTTCACTTCACACCCTCTCTTTGATATTATCGACCTTGCTTCTCAGATCGGGGATTCCGTTTGCTTCGTCGGTATTGCTCTTTCTCTCTCTCTATATATATTTATATTTGTTTCTCTCTAATCTCTATACGTTTCAACCTATCTATGGCTTCATCAGATTCATCATCTTCTTCAGTCAAGGTAATAAACCAAAAAACTTGTTTTGGAGTTTCAAATTTTTCTAAATAATTTGTGTTCAGTGATTTATAGTTTTGATCTGTTTCTATTTGTTATGTTTTTTTTTCTTTGTTTTTTAGAGAAAAGTATGCTTTTATCTTCTCGGTCATATTAATAGTAAGTGAATTATTAAATGATTTTTTGTTTTTTTAGAGAAAAGGTGCTAGACTGATATATTATTCAATGATGTTTTGTTTATTTCATGGGGAGGGGGTTCCCTATCCAATACTTTTGGCGAAACTCCGAAAACCCCAATTAAAAAAAAAAAAAAAAAACTCCAAACTCTTTGGCTAAATATGTTGGATCACACTATACTGCGAATGAGCACTTTGCAGCCTATTTGTGTGCAGATCTTAGCTACAGCAACATAACTCAATGAAAATTATATTGTAAATTACATTACATTTGTATTAGGTTGGAATTGAATGAAAGGAAGAAAAGCAAAATAAGACTCTGACCTTAAATTTAGGATGGTAATTAACTGCTGTTATAATCTTTTAAAAACTGATTTTAAATAATTTTATTTATTTATAAATCTTTGTCTTTTGATCTGTTCAGATACAAGTGAAAAAACTTAACTTCCAAGTTGAATATTTTGAATAATGCTACTGCTAGTATTGTTCCAAAGTGACAAAGTAAGTTATAATTTGATCTTTCAGTTGCTCTGTTTTGGGTATTACTATATGTGATATGTTTCTTTTTACAGATTGATTATATGTTATGCTTTTGGTTTTTACCAATTTTTTTTTTTTTTAATTACTTTCAAGTTTTAACATTGTCCAATCTATATTTATTTATTATATAATGCAGATTATATGTCAAGATGCCATTAGGATTCCAAGCAGCATGGGAATCTCTTTTGTTTTGAAATGAAAGTCGAGACTCAGCAGCCGTGTCGAATTCCAACTCAAGAATGGTTTTTTGTAATTTTCAAATACAAATGTTTGTTTTATTATTAAATGACAATTGTAACTTTAGGGATGTAATATTTTGATATAATTATATTCATTCCACTAATTATACATTTGATTTTGGGTTTGTAATATTTCAATTTTCAAATACTCTAAATTATTGATTATATAATCTTTTGTGTTTTTTATTTTTTGAAAAAAGGGATAAAAGGAACCGGAACCGAATCGGAACCGAACCGATTTTTAGGTTCGGTTCCGGTTCGGTTCCTTAAACTTTCGATTCCGGTTCCGGTTCCAATTTTTCAGGAATCGAAAAAATAGGTTCGGTTCCGGTTCCGGTCGGAACCGGAACTGGTTTTGAACAGCCCTAACATAATCTACTCATTCATGTGATTTAATAATAAAGTTATATGATTTTATTCCTAATTAAAATTAAAATGATATTTATGTTTTTGAAATATTTTATTTGATTGGTAATATGATTTTTTCGATTTTTATAAGTTTTTTAAATTTTATATATTTTTGAATTATATATATATTATACGAATTTTAAATACTTTTTCGAAATTTATATGTTTTTTAATTTTATAATTTTTTCAAATTTCTTATATTTATTACGAATTTTATATATATTTTTAAAAAAATTAAATATTTTTTGGAATTTTATATGTTTTTTTAAAAATTTTATATATATTTTACAAATTATGTATATATATTTTTTGAATTTTATATAATTTTTTTTAATTTAATTAAATATGATGGGTATTTTGGTCCAAAATTATAGGGAGGGGGCAAGTTGATACATTTTGGTAACCAAAGGGGAATTTTCTATATAGAAGGGGGCAAAGTGATCTATTTTGAAACACATGGGGGTTTAGTGAAATTAACTCTTTTTTTTCCTAGGGTTTATTGTTTCTTCTTCTTTTTTTTTTTTTTTACGTTTTATATTTTATATATTATTTTTTTTTATCTTTGAGGGAGTTCTTAGTTCTTACCCATGTTTCACTACCGCCACCAACCTCCATCAACGCCTCTACATTCTACATATCTCTCTGTGATTAAGCTGAAGAATGAAAAACAACGAAAACAACCAAACTTGAGTGCCAAATTCTTCAATTCTAAGTTTTATCACCATGATCTTTATATATAATATAATATATGTATATATAAGTAATTTAATCCAGATCCACTTACCAACACTATAACTATTAACGCATCAAACCCATTTACAGACAACAGAACGGTGTCAAATTATTGAGATAATCATGAACTCGTAAAATTAATATAAAATACATAATATATATATATATATATATAATAGGAACTTACCAAACCCATTTGAAATTTGAGTTTCTCTTTCTGCACCGCCAATATTCTCAAAAGCTTCGACGCCACAGTGGTCTTCGCCGTCGTCGTTCAATTTGACGATAAACTTCTCTCCGGTGACTCCATCTGGTTTGGGTGAAAAATGCGCTAATTTAGAGGGGTAAAAGGGCTATAATTACGGATTTCAAAATAATATTTTAAATTAGGATAAAATATACTTTCCCCTTTTGTTTGGACTTATTACACTTTTACCCCTCTTGTTTGGACAATTACACTTTAATACCTTTGCAGTTTATACTTTGATGACACTTTCTCCCCTCCTTCAAACTTCTGCAACAAACCATCAGTTTGATCGACGTTGATGTCATCTCATTTTTAGATGTGAAATGACTATATTACCCCTCAGCTCATGTAAAGATTTTTTTGTCTTTCCCAAAAGGTGTAAAAGGGTCTTTTTACCCTCAATCAATCCCAATCTCTAAACCCTAAATTCAATCTTAATCTCCAAACCCTAAATTCTACTCTGATTCAATCCCAATCTCCAATTAGTGAATGGCGAAATCTATTTCGTTAATTGTTCATTTCTTCATTCTCATAACACTTGTCACAAACCCTAGTTCCATCACACTCGATTCTGCTTAACATTATGGTTCATCAACAATCGACTTCGATTACGGCCTCTTTTACCATGATTTCTCCCCTCCGCCGTCGGTCTCGCCCTAGGATGATATCGAAGGGATTGGGTCCATCAACACCACCTGTCAAATAGTCTACATCCTCACTGAATCTATCTATATACATGTGTAATATGTATATCTTTAAATGGGGGTGTTGTGGCGAAAAATATTGGTTATTTCAAGGATAACTGTGACGTGGTATACCAAACCAATTAAAATTTTATATGCATATCACACGCAACTACTTGAATCCCTTCATATTTTACATCCATTCTTGCGTGTATTGCACTCATTTTATTATTGATTTGGGGTACTATGTGGATTTATCCTCGGGTATCCAATATCTTCTCGTGTTGTGGGAGTATTGTAATGATGGGTTTTCTATATATATATATGTAATATGTATACATATAAACCTTTATATATATATACATATATATGTATACCTTTATATATATAAATGTGGGGAAGAAAATGAAAGATATGTAAGGGTGAAGGGAATAATAGTAAATTTAGAAATTTTTGCATTTTAGGATTAGTTATAGGATTACTTTGCCAGTTGTTGCAAAGGTTAGTTGCTTATGTTTTGGAATAGCGAAAGCATGTTTGGCGCGGGTGCTATAGTTTGAACAGTAGTGAATTTCGCAATAAATATACAATGTTTGAAAGTCATTTTTTGGTGCTTTTGGATATTTGGGTACTGTACACTACAATTTTTTTATTTTTTATTTTTAAAAAATCTAGCATATTACCTGTTCCAAACATGCTTCAATTTTGATTCGCGACATTCTATAGCAAAAGCATTACTTATGTTTTAGTAAAAAGTATAGCGCGATTCAAACAAACTGGAGAGGAGGAAAATGTAATTTTTTAAGTTAATAAGGATTGATTACACTAGCTTTAAACATGTTTTGATTTTAACAAAAGTGTGTTGTAGAATGGAATATAATGTTATTAAAAATTAAGAAGAATCATTTTAGTTTTTAACTAACTAGAGAGGAGGAAAATATAATTCTTTTAAGTTAATAAGGATTAATTACACTTGGACCCTTTATTATAACTCTACACTTTTGCTCATAAATACATATTACCTAGTTTAATAGTAAGACTATTGCAACTTTTACCTAGTTTAAGCGTATTTAAAATGTATTATGTTTTATGTTTTTTTATTAATTGCATTGATATTGTTTCTGTTTAGGTTAATATCTTTACAGATTTAATCAATTGTATCATGGATTCAGGATATAAAAGTATATCAGGATGTGCACAAATATGTCAGGTAATTTAAGACTTTAGAAATGCAAGAAAATTTGGTGTTTTTTCGGACTTTGTATTATTCTTTACAAAGTAAGTTGTCAATAATCTCTTGCCAACAGTGAATCCATGAGGTATTGCGAACTGTTCGAAAATTACATTTATAATTTTTCAGAATCTTCGAATATAAAATGCAACACCAAGCATTGGTTTCTGATAATACTCTTAAATTTTCTCCACCCTGTTCTTCCATATTTCAATAAAACCCAACAGTCTAATAAAGAACTCTATAAATTTCTCCCACTTCCTGAAAATAGTTACAAACTGTTCCGAATTTTCGGATTGATGTTCACCATAGAGAAAATGGAGAGAAATAAATGCAACAAGAACAAAATACTATTAAAAACTTGATACCCTTTATTTCATAGCTGTTTTTTTTGTCAGCCAGTCAAATGATTCCTGAAAATGAGATTTTAATTTTCTCAAGCCTAACCAATGCATCTTTGATGCTGATCCTTTCCTCGGGTTTATCATTCGAACAATGCAGCGCCAAAGAAAAGATAGATAATACACACTCCTTAACCGAGAATTGATCATCCTCTTTTCCTATCAGATTGTTGTCCACAACTTTCATTATTGAACCACCTAATGCTTCCTTCACCCAGCCCTTCAAACTCATCTCTCCGACAAACATTTCATCCGTAGGCCGCTTCCCTGTGAACATTTCCATCAACAATATACCGTAACTATATACGTCGCTTCGTATTGATACTCTTCCTTCCATCCCATACTCTATGAAGAAAATCAGTATTTTTTAGAAAATCAATAGTAGGAATAAATTATAAATATAAATATGAAAGCCTGAAATGAGTTAATATAATGGGCATGGAAAATCACCTGGTGCCATATAGCCAGTTGTTGCCAAGGTCATGGTTTGTGCCATAAAATCCCCTTCGCCAAAGAGTTTTGCAATACCGAAATCAGAAACATGTGCAGTCATGTCTTCATCAAGCAAGACATTTTCGGGCTTCAAATCGCAGTGAACAATGGGTGTTCCATGACCATGATGTAGATATTCCAAGGCTGATGCAACGTCTATCATTATGCTCAACCTTTGTAGGATGTCCAAATTATAGTGGTCCGAGTACAACCACTTCTCGAGGCTCCCATTAGGCATGTACTCTAGTACCAAGGCTCTGAAATCTTGATTAGAACAACTGCTGATGATCTTAATTAGATTTCGATGGCGAATGTTGCGCATTACTTCGCACTCCACGTCAAAGCTCTTGAAAGCTCCTTCTAGTTGCAAATTAAATACCTTTACTGCAATTCTCATCCCATCCAAGAGCCTGCCTTTGTACACTGAACCATAACTCCCCATGCCAATTAGGTTGGTATCGCTGAATGCTTCTGTTGCTTGTAAAAGTTCATTGTATGAAACCCTTATCCATGCAGGAGTCAACGAATCTTCTTCGGTCTGCAATTTGATCTTTTGCTTCCTTCCCACCAACACAAATATGAGGCCCGCAACAAAAATGGCAAATGCGATAGGAGCTAAAATATATACCAACAGCAGTACAGTTTTTGACCTCGATCTTCGGTTTAGTTTACACGGGGATACCTGTAATCGGGGTACACCACAAAGTGCATCATTATGCAGAAATGATTTGGCTGTGAAGTTGGCAAAACATCCTCCAGAAGGAATTTCTCCCTGTAGACTATTGAAAGACACATTAAAATTTTGGAGATACCTTAGTGCCTCCAAGGACTTGGGAATAGCTCCAGACAAGTTGTTACTCGAAAGATCTAACGATTTCAAACTTATCAAATTGCCCAGTGATTGAGACATAGGTCCTTGTATTTGATTGTGGGCCAAGGACAGAGATTCTAGGGACTGAGCTCCTCCGATGGTGTCCGGAATTGTACCTGATAACTGATTCCATGACAAGTCTATATCTGCTATGACCTTCAAATTTGTGACATCTAATGATAGAGGGCCTCCTAGAAAGTTTGAGGATAGGTTTATAGCCAATAGATCATCAAGGCTCCACAAATCTGATGGTATTGTCGAAGTCAATCTGTTGGAGTCAAGATAGAGCCATCTTAGTGATTTAACCTCACCCAAGCATTTCGGAATCGGTCCATAGAGCGTGTTATTACTTAGATATAAGTCTCCCAGTTTCGTTAACTGGCAAAAAGAATCTGGGATGTATCCTTGCAATCTATTATCTTGAAGATACAATTGCTCGAGATTTTGTAATCCTTTGATAGATTCTGGGAAAGGTCCTGTCAACTGGTTGTCTTGTAAGTCTACGTAATGCAAGCTGCTCAAATTGCCGATCCCACTTGGGATGGTACCCCTTATTTGGGATCCCCATCCGACAAACACTTGCAGTTCCGTAGACAAATTTCCAAATGAAATTGGAAGAATGCCGTCTAGGGGATTGTCTGAAATGTCCAAAAACTCCAATTGTCTGCAATTCGTTAAAGAAGAGAAAAATCTCAACTCTGGAGTAGAAGATTCCTTCACCAGATTATTACTACCAACGAAGAGCTTCTGTAGGAGGCTCAAACCACCAATTGTACTTGGTATAGGTCCAGTGAATGAATTTCTAGTCATGTCAATGATGCTTAGGCTCGAAGCATTAGAGATAGAACTTGGTATTTCTCCGCTCAGTTCGTTCCCCTGTAAATAAAGCCCTTCGAGGTTTGGAAGCCCAAGCCCCAAGTCCGGAGGAAGATTTCCTGAGAAGTAATTATTTGACAGCCAAATATTTACCATTGTTGAGACGTTGAATATTTTGACCGGAATGGAGCCAGTTAAGCCGTTTCCATAGACATTAACTATTTGGAAATTGAGGTTACCAATTTCATCTGGTAAAGTACCTGCCATTCCAACATGAACACCATTATTCATCAAGATTTAAAAATCTTCCAAATTTCCACAGTTTAGGCAAAGTTGAGAAGGTACATTTTCATGAAATATACATGATTCTCACTCGTGTTTTGTGGGTTTTAACACATTTGTCCAAGGATCAAGTGTTGATACAGATTGGTAATTTATAAGGAAAACATTTACCAAAATGAAGTAAAAGTAATACACTCTTGAAGTTACCTGTCAAGTTGTTTCTCCCAAGATTTAGATCCATGACCGACGTAAGGTTTCCAATTCTCTTGGATATGCTACCTGTGAAGTTATTGATAGACACGTCAAACGTTTGGAGCCCTTTGCAATCCCATAAGTAGGACGGAATTGGACCGGTGAGCTGATTGGAAGAAAGATAGAGCGTTTCGAGAACAGGGAAATCATGATCAATGCTTATGGGGAGGGGTCCAGAGAGACTATTGTTGTTGAAATTAATTGTAGTTAAAGAAGACATGTTGAATATGGATGATGGAATTGGCCCTGTTAGAGAGCAACTCGGGAAACTCAATACTTCCACAATTGGAAGATTAGCTAACTCTGATGGAATTTCACCTTCAAAATTGTCGACACAAACACAAACATAGTTTAGTATCTTTGAAATGAAGATATGATTAGGCGTTACAACAATTCGACTCGTAAGAGTACTGGGTGATGATGATTGAAAGTTTGAAACTCCTTGATGATATAAGCATATTACACACATAAACACATTGGAAATGAGAAAACTAGAAAACCCTTTTCTAGAGCCATAAGCATGATGAGATTGAATAATTAGTTAGCAAAATTTCCATTCTGCTTGTGGAATTTCTTTCTCACAGTATGTATGTGTCAAATCTACTAATGTTATGTTTGGTACGCTTGAATGAAATGAAATGTAAGTGAAAATAAAATGAGAATGGAATGGAATAACTATTCTCATTCTACTGTTTGGATGTAAATATAAAGAGCATTAGGAATGGAATGACTTTGGATTTGTTTTTCCAAAAATACCCCTCTTAATGGTAAATATATAATTTTAATAAAGTAATAGTATTTTTTAACTTATTTTACAAAAAAATATGGTGAAAGGTAATGGGAATAATGGTGACGGGTAATGGGGGTGGCGGTGGTGGAGATGTTGAAGAATATTATTGAGGAGCAATTGAAGACTTTACTTGATTGATTTGGTTGATTTGATAGAATAATTAGTGGGATATGATTTCTAATTTCTTACTTGTAATTGTCTATTTTATCATGATTTGTTTACCATTCCTTCTCTCCTATATATAGGTGGTGGTTCTATTGTACTAGAGATACCGAGCAATACAGAATTCTTATTTCCTCTCTATTTTTACTCTCTCATATATTTTAACAGAAGAGATGGCGGTGGCGGTTGTGGTGATTTGTTTACTTGAAATCTAAGAGGGTTGTTTTAGTCATTTTATGTTTTAAAAGTATTACCTAAGGAATGGAATGACCTTTCCATAGGTTTAGTAATGGAATGAAATTTCATTCCAAGGAATGAATTTTCATTCTCAAGAAATGGTCATTCTCATTCGATATATCATACCAAACAAAAAAATGGAATGAATGGACATTCCATTCCATTCTTTCATACCAAACATGACATAATAATGGATTATGTGAGCTTAAAAATCATACCTTCCAAGTTGTTTTCACCAAGATATAACATGTTGAGCATAGTGAAGTTGCCAAATTCTCTAGGTATGCTGCCAGTGAAGCCATTAGACCACAATGATAGATACTGAAGAGCCCGGCAATTGGCTAACTCGGACGGGATCCCCCCATGAAGCTTATTCCACGATATCGAAAGGGTTACAAGGTTAGGAAGATGGCTGCACATATCTACCGGGAAAGTCCCTGTGAGACTATTGGTTGCGAGCCAAAGTATTGTCAACGAAGAAATGTTGAAGATGGTAGATGGAATGGAGCCTACGAGATTGTTCGAATACAAGCGCAACACTTCCAGTTTCGAAAGATTACCAATCTCTTCAGGAATATATCCCTCTAAAGAATTGTTTCCTAGATGCAGCATCTCTAGCTCCGATATGTTGCCTAGTGATCTCGGGATAGTACCGGTGAAACCATTGTCATTGAGAACTAACTCGCGAAGTTTCGATAGGAGGCCTAACCAAGATGGTAGCTCTTCATTGAAACTGTTGTCTTCTAGGTGCAGTTGTTGGAGTCTATGCAAGTGAGCCAAGTCTTGAGGTATGTAGCCACTGAAATTGTTGTGACTAATGTCAAGGGATGTGAGGAATGAGAGGTTTCCAAGGTGTGGAGCAATGGTGCCTTGGAGAGACATGTGAGAGAGGTTCAAGGCTGTGACTCTCATGTGGGTGAGACCACAAGAGACACCAACCCAATTGCAGACTGAGCCAGTGGTGGACCAGTTTTGAGCCAATACATTTTGGGGGTTATATGTGATATAGGTTTTGAAGGCAAGAAGGGCTGATTGATCTGTTGTCAAGTTTGTGATGGAGGTAGCTAAGCAAAACATAGAACAAAAGTATGTCAAGAATGAGGTGAAAAAAAGGAAGCTAGTGTTCTTCATAAGTTTGAGTTTCATGTGAAATATCTATCATACACCTTTATTTGAAGGAATATATATATATATAACAAAAAGTAGTTGATTGTTGGGTTGTGCTCTTGATGGCAAAAGTTTCGGGAGCTATAGCTCAAAGTCTACCTTTGCTAGACAAAAATAGAATGAAATGGAAATGGAAATGGAATGGAATCTCTGGTTATTTTTTTGTTTGATATGTATTTTAAATTGGGAATAATTATTCTCATTTCATTTCAGAAAATGAAAATTCATTCCATTAGTAAACATATGGAATGTGCATTCCATTCCCCAAATAAATTAAAAAAATATTTAATTCTCTATTTAATAATACTTTAATCAAACAAAGGAAGAAGAATGATCATTCCATTCATTTTCATTACATTCTCACCTTCATTTCATTTTATTTATGCGTACCAAACACAATATTAGGATTTGCAAAATTGATTGGTTTGGTGTTTGATTGTGGATAATTTTATTTATTAGTAGAGAAAAAAGGATGTAATACTTGGATATGGTTTGCTTAGTCAACTTTGCGATTACGAAAAAAGTAAACAATTAGGGGTTGTTTTGTTCTGTTTTCTAGATGAAAGAGAAGTGAAAATTTTAAATATTGTGCATTAGAGTATTTGGTTGTCAAATTTTGATAGCTTAGTTGAAAGGACTTTATTTTTATAAAACTGTGAAGAAAGGTGGAGTTGGACTTAAATATATACATACATATATATATATATATATACATATAGGAACCTCACAGCATTCAAGTTGTCCACTCCACACCCAATGTGACCTCCACCTAGTGTTACCTCTTCAGGCCACTAGCCGTTTTTCTATAATATCTTTCACTAAAGCCAAGCAGTCCAATAGGACTCCATATTGTCACGGATTTGGTGTTTCCAAGGAACCGTGCGGCCTTAGACACCTCTAAGATGTTTGAGAAGTGCTAAGTAAGCCTTTGTGGGTCTCTAGCTTAGTGGATAACTAAAGCTAGGTGAATGCGGAAGCTTGGTGTGTAAGAAGAGAAAGCTAGGCAAGAGAGCCTTGAAGGCAATAGAACTCAAGAGAACTTGTATTGCTTAAGAACTTGTGTATTTGCTTGGATCGTATTTGCTTGGATCGTGTTTGCTTGGATGGTGAGCAAATGAGTTCCCTCCTCTATTTATAGGCCAAGGGCCTTACAAGGAAAAGTGGAGAGATTTCTAGAATCCTCCATGTCTAGTCTACTCTAGAATGTTCTATACAATTCTAGTATATTCTATACAATTGTATACAAGTCTAGAATATTCCGGATGCCATGTAGGATGCCAAGTAGGATCCTACGAAGCGTCTGCGTGGCGCCTGTGTGGTGCCTACGTGGCATAACCTCATAATGCAGGACGTGACATTCTCCCCCACCTAAATTCGTGACGTCCTCGTCGCGTTCTGCTTGAACTGCTGGATGTGTTTTGCAAACTGCCAAAGTGTGTCTTCATGCTCCCAGCTTGCTTCACTATCCGGCAAGTTTTTCCATTTCACCAAGTACTCTGTGTACTTGGGGACTCCGCTTCTGCTCGCTTGTCGGTCGGCAAGGATGCACTCTACTTCCTTATCGAAGGAAGTGACCACGGCAGTAGGAGCTCGGTGTGATATGCCTCGAGTTGGATCATCCTTATCTTCGTGGTAGGGCTTGAGCTTGCTGACATGGAAAATTGGATGAATCTTGATCTTTGGTGGTAGCTCTACCATATAGGAGACCTTTCCAACTCGTTTGATGACTGGGAAGGGACCTTCGTAGCGTCGTACTAACCCCTTGTGTACTGCTCGCAAAGATTTGAACTGTTGGGGTAGCAACTTGACCATGACCAAGTCTCCTTCCATGAACTCTAGGGGCTTTCTCTTGGAGTCAGCCCACTTCTTCATTTTCTTGCCCGCCTTATCTAGGTAGGCTCTTGCCAAGTCGGATTGGTCTTGCCATCCCTTGGCGAATCTGTATGTTGTCGGGCTCTTGCCATCTCCGCTTGATGCCATAGCGTTAGGCGTCATGGGTTGTCGCCCGGTCACTATCTCGAAAGGACTGTGGTTGGTAGCCTCACTCCGCTGCAAGTTGTAGGCAAACTGTGCTACTCCAAGGAGTTTGGCCCAGTCCCGCTGGTTGGCACTAACATAGTGCCTCAAGTATACCTCTAGGAGCGCGTTGATACGCTCCGTCTGTCCGTCGGATTGGGGGTGAAAGCTAGTAGAGAAGTTGAGACCCGTACCCATCTTCTGAAAGAGTCCTGTCCAGAAGCGGCCTGTGAAACGTGGGTCTCTGTCACTCACTATGTTTTGTGGCAACCCCCATTGCTTGACCACATGGTCAAAGAAGAGCTGTGTTGTCTGCTCGGCCGTGCAATCTGCAGGGGCAGGTATGAAGGTGGCATACTTGCTGAATCGATCTACCACTACGATGATGTTGCCATAACCATTAGACTTGGGTAGGCACGTGATGAAGTCCATTGAAACACTCGCCCATGGACCCTCTGGGATAGGTAGTGGCTCTAGTAGACCGGCCGACTGCTGCTGCTCTATCTTGTCTTGTTGACAAACAAGACAAGTGCGTACATAGGCCTCGACGTCGTCACGCATTCGGGGCCAGTAGTAAGAATCCTCAAGGATTGCTTGTGTGCGCCTCATTCCTGGGTGTCCAGCCCACATGGTGTCATGACACTCCTTGATGAGTTCCTTTCGCAGGTTCCCCCACTTAGGCACAAATAGCATGTCGCCCATAGTGAGGAGAAGATCATCCCTAAGCCAAAAGCGTCGAGTCTTGCCATCCTTGGTGAGTTGAATGAGACTCTTGGCTAGGGGGTCATGTTGTAGTCCCTCTTTGATGTGGTCCATAAGAGGGTGTTGTGGTCGACTAATGGCCACGAGTTCTGCCTTGCGACTAAGGGCATCCGCTATGACATTGGTTTTGCCTAGTTTGTACTCCAAGCGATAAGTGAACTCGTCCAAATAATCTTGCCACCGCGCTTGCTTGGGGCTAAGCTTCTTCTGCGTCTGGAAGTAGCTAGTGGCAACATTGTCCGTCATGATCACGAACTGTGCCCCAAGTAGATAGTGTCTCCATGTGCGAAGGCAGTGGATGATTGCAGTCATCTCCTTCTCTTGCACCGTGTAGCGCCGCTCGGCATCATTGAGCTTGCGGCTCTCATAGGCTATGGGGTGTCCCTCTTGCATGAGAACTCCCCCAATGGCAAAGTCTGAGGCATCGGTGTGTACCTCGTAAGGCTTAGAGTGGTCCGGTAGGCTAAGTATGGGCTCCTCCATTACTGCCTTCTTCAAGTCATCGAATGAAGTTTGGC
Source organism: Cornus suecica (assembly GCA_963922005.1). Taxonomy (NCBI): domain Eukaryota; kingdom Viridiplantae; phylum Streptophyta; class Magnoliopsida; order Cornales; family Cornaceae; genus Cornus; species Cornus suecica. Next base: position 12,155,798 of record OY998246.1, on the reverse strand, counting down.
ATTCCTTCGTCCAGCTCCAAGTGCGTCCCTTTTTCAGCATGTCCGTCAAAGGTGCGGCTCGTGCTGAGTAGTGCTTTATAGAGCGGCGGTAGTAGTTGACAAGGCTCAAGAATGATCGTAGTTCGGGCACTTTGGTGGGCGGCTCCCAATCCCGTATGGCTTGCACTTTGCTTTCATCCATCAAGAATTTCCCATCCTTTATCTTGTGACCTAGGAACATCACCTCTTGTTGGGCAAATGAGCATTTCTCCCTCTTCACATAGAGGTCGTTTTCCCGGAGAACTTGGAAGACGGTCTTCAAGTGTTGCACGTGATCTTCCAAGGTGGTGCTATAGATGACGATGTCGTCCAAGTATACCACCACAAAGCGGTCCAAGTAGGGATGGAATAGGTTGTTCATCAAAGTGCAGAATGTAGCTGGTGCATTGGTGAGACCAAATGGCATGACTAGGAATTCATAAGCGCCATACCTTGTCACGCATGTGGTCTTGGGCTCATCTCCTGCCGCGATTCGTACTTGATAGTACCCCGAGCGCAAGTCCAGCTTGGTGAAGTAGCGTGCTCCTCCAAGTTGGTCGAACAAGTCTACGATGAGAGGAATGGGGTACTTGTTCTTTATGGTCACCTTGTTGAGAGCTCTATAGTCGATGCACATCCGCAATGACCCTTCCTTCTTACGTTGAAACAAGACAGGTGTGCCATAAGGGGCCTTCGATGGTCGAATGTAGCCCGCATCGAGTATCGTTGAGTTGTTTCCGCAATTCCTCCAACTCTGGTGGTGCCATGCGGTAAGGTGCCATGGATGGTGGTTTGGAACATGGTTCCAGCTCGATCTTGTGATCTACCTCCCTTCAGGGTGGTAGTCTCTTTGGTAGCTCCGAGGGCATGACATCGTTGTACTCACGTAGTACTGAGCGGATCTCCGTGGGCATGTCCTCATGTGGGGAAGACTCTGAGGGGTCTTCTAGTGAGTCGAGTAGGGTGGCTAAGTAGCTAACTTCCCCCTTCTTGTACCCCTTGTTGAATTGCATGGCAGATAGGGAGCGAGCCTCAATCTTAGCTCCTCGTTCGACTGGCACCATGCATGTGGTATTTCCTTCCATGATGCACATGGTGTTAGTGTAGGGGATGAGGAAGGCCTTTACCTTGTCCAAGAATTCTATTCCAAGGACTAAGGCAAAGTCGTCCATGGGTACCACCGAGAGATCAATGAGGCCATTCCATTGGCCTATGTGGGCATGTATGCCTCGGGCAGTGCTGTATATGGCCTTGGCTGCTGAGTTGACGGCCTTCATGGAACCGTCCTCCTTGGTGTACTTGAGGCCTAGTCGCTTGGCCTTGTCGATGCTTATGAAGTTGTGGGAGGCACCGGTGTCTACCAATGCTCTAGTAGACGTCCCCCCTATGGTTGCTTCAACGAACATGAGCCCTTTAGGTGCTGCCTTAGGAGCCTCCACCTTAGCCTTGATGGCGTTGAGGATTTGAAGCGAACCCATGTGTGTCTCCTGCTCGAGCGTCATGGCATTGGCGGTCTTCTTCTTTAGGCAAAACCGTGTCCAATGCATCTCACCACATATGAAGCAGGGTGATGGCGGTTGTTTCTGGGGCTTGTTGCCTCCATCTTTCCGGAAGCCTTCTTTGTGAGGGGCAGTGTTGGTGGCATTAGAAGTGCTGCCCTTGTCTCCCCTACCTTTGCCGAAGTTCCGGGTCTTGTCCTTGGGCTTGGCAAAGTCTTTCTTGGAGCTGAAATCGATCAATGCCTCCGCTTCCGTGATGGCAGTGGCAAGGTCCTTCACTCCACGTCGCCTTAGTTCCGTTTTGGCCCATTGTTGTAGGCCATCCATGAAGAAGAAGAGAGACTCCTTCTCTGAGAGCTCAGGGATCTCAAGGGTAAGCGAAGTGTACTCCTTGACATAGTCTCGGATGGTCCCTGTTTGCTTGAGCCGGCGGAGTCTGCCCATAGCTTCTTCCTCGGCATTCTCAGGATAGAAGTGCCTCTTAAATTCTTTACGGAAATCAGCCCAAGTATCAATACAAAGTGTACCTCTATCGATGTCGCCATGTCTACGCCTCCACCATAGCATAGCATCGTCCACTAGGTAGAGGGTGGTGGTGTTGATCTTTGTCGCCTCATCCACTATCCCTTTAGCGTCAAAGTATCGTGTCATGCCAAATAGGAAGTTCTCTACCTCCTTGGCCACACGTTCCCCCTTGTAGCACTTGGGCTTGGGGACGTCGATTATGGGAGCTCCGACCTCCCGAGTAACAGTGGCGCCGTTTGCTACGACTTGCTTGCAAATGGCCCAATCGGCACGCATGTCCTCCATGAATGTCCGAATGTTGCCAAGCTCCTGATCCATGTAACCACGTAGGGTGGCTATCTCATCGCGAAGATAACGTAGCTCCTTGAGATGGTCTCCATCAAGGGCATTGAGTTGCCCCTTCATGGTGTCTTGGAAGTCGGCGTCATCGGACTCCAATTCTTCCAAACGTTGGTGAGTCCCCACTATACGCTCCTGCATGATGGCCATAGTGCCTTCTATGTCATCGATGCGTGTCTCAAGGCTTGGTTGACCGTCCTTGGACTTGGACTTCGACCTTGCCTTGGTGTTAGTGGGTGGGCGTTGTTTCTCCCTGCCGCGTTCTTGTTCCTCCACGGCTGGGGTGATGGTTGAGTTTATCTCTGCCATACTCTCTTGCAAGTAGGTTGTGATCCCTCACGAACCGAGCTCTGATACCAATTTTCACGGACTTGGTGTTTCCAAGGAACCGTGCGGCCTTAGACACCTCTAAGATGTTTGAGAAGTGCTAAGTAAGCCTTTGTGGGTCTCTAGCTTAGTGGATAACTAAAGCTAGGTGAATGCGGAAGCTTGGTGTGTAAGAAGAGAAAGCTAGGCAAGAGAGCCTTGAAGGCAATAGAACTCAAGAGAACTTGTATTGCTTAAGAACTTGTGTATTTGCTTGGATCGTATTTGCTTGGATCGTGTTTGCTTGGATGGTGAGCAAATGAGCTCCCTCCTCTATTTATAGGTCAAGGGCCTTACAAGGAAAAGTGGAGAGATTTCTAGAATCCTCCATGTCTAGTCTACTCTAGAATGTTCTATACAATTCTAGTATATTCTATACAATTGTATACAAGTCTAGACAACTCTACAATACTCTAGAGAATTTCGGAGAAGTGTGGAGAAGTCTAGAATATTTCAGATGCCATGTAGGATGCCAAGTAGGATCCTACGAAGCGTCTGCGTGGCGCCTGTGTGGTACCTACGTGGCGTAACCTCATAATGCAGGACGTGACAATATGAAATGGGTTCATAGATGAACCTTAATTGTTATTGTATTTGTATTTTCGGTATTAATTTCAGTTGTGATTACAATAACATTGTATTAGATTCGGAAGATTTTGGTATTAAATGCGAGTATCGAATAAATATCGTAATGTTATGAGAACAATGTGAACCAGAAGATAGGTCGACGACATGGTATGCATATGAAAGAAGCAAAATATAATAAATTACGAAAATAATAAAATCATTGTTATATAGACATTATTATAATTATAGTAACAGTTTGTTTGGCTGAAGACAACCATGAGAGCATTTAATGATTGAGAGCACATGAGACAACATTTTTTTTTTCTTCACTCCCAAATCTTCTCATAAAAATGTGCTGGAAATGGATGAAGAATTGTCCCCGTGAATCGAACTGGGAAAATTTTCTCTTATTTGACATCATTTTAGATGAATTTCGAGTTTGAACATGTCAAATTTAGTTCGTTTATTAAACTTTAAGCGTAAATTTATATTTGACACTAATTTTTGTATCATTGTTGTTGGTAAATAACTCGGTTTATAATAAATTCTCAGAAATTAAGGCCTTGTAGGTGAATCATATACTCTTTTTTTTTTTTTATCATATCTTTATGGAATATGTTCATGAAGATTTTCGACAAGCTTACCTATTAGAGACCATTTATTTAAACACTACTTGTTTGATTAACAACCAGTCAATTCGTCGAACTGTTTATAGCCTTAAAAGTCATGAAATGGAAATGGAAATGAAAATAAAAAAAGGTATTTATTTGACTTTGAAGACGTAATTTTGTTTGTTCATTTTGTAAAATGGTTATACATATATCAATTGATTTGGACTTAGATGTTTACTTGTTGGAACTTAGTATTGGGTATATGTGTGTATATATATATATATGAGAATTCCTTTCCGTGGACAATCTCTGTTATAGTTAATTTTTATAGAAAACGAAAGAATCTTTGTTTTTCTTTTTAGAAAAAACAAATGGTCAAATTTTTAGTCCTATCATGTATACCAACTTGTCAAATCCGAATTATTTTTTTCATTGATTTTTTCTTGAAAATACTTTTTAAAAGTTGTCATTTCCTTTTTATAATATTGGCTCCAAATATTGCCGTTTTTTAAATGTTTCCCTTTTTTATCACTCATATCCTTGATTTCAGATGATCAGTCATAGGAATTCAATACACATTCCATAATCTCAAATACTCTGCTAATTCCTTGCCTGTGAACCCTCCGGTTGATTCGGGGAGGAGGTTTGACCCTCCTCCATGAAGGAAATCACCTTCTTCTTCCGCTAGAAACCCTAGTTCGCAGCCTTCGTGCAGCACTTCACTTCTTGAATTTCTCCGAACCTTCATGCCCTCTGGCTTTTATTGTCTAAATATTAATCATTAGACAATTAGATTAAGAATTCAAAATCCGAAATATTCACAAATACTAACCTCACTATAACAGAAAAAACGCGGGAAATATAGAATGCTACTAAACCAAATTCATAAAAATCTTGATTGCTTCATCTTCAACTCCCCCCAATATTTGCTACAAAAGAGACTTTAATCTTGTTCAGAGAGGTGGCAAACATGCAAGTTTGGGTTAGGTCGTAAGCGGGTGGGTCATAAACGGGTCAATGACCCGCTCTCAACCCGTTGATCCGGGTCACAAATGGGTCAGGTCGTAAATGGGTCTGGTCAAGTTGACCTGGTCACCTTTTTTATTGTTTTTTTCAAAAAAAATAAGAGAAAAAAAAAAGGAAAAAAAAAATCCTAGGATAGGGTTTCCTTGAAATGGGACCATTGATCCTCCACCTCCCCTGAGTTCTTGTGCAAAACTTGTGTATTATTTGATTGTACTGCAAGCTTGACGATTTACGAATTTCCAATCTTCATCCGAGAAGTCCTGGCACTTGGAATCCAAGGCTTATCCTCCACTTTCTCGGAGCACGAGAAGTCCTGACGCTTAGGGCCTGTTTGGAAACGCTCCCACTCCTGCTTTCAAACGGGTATGGAAGCTGAAGCGTAGCGAAACAAGTTTTTTCTGAAGCGGAAGCATGTTTGGTGCTGATGATTCTGATATGAGAAAAATGAAAGCTGAAGCATGCAGAGCATGTTTGGTGGAACTGCTGATTTCCTAAAATGTGAAAGCAAAACATGTTTGGTGAATTCAAATGATTTGAGATTCTGGTTTTTTTTTTTTAGATTTTAGATTGAATATAAGAAATTAATAAGTTCTACAATTAAAAAAAATAAAAATTGTATTGCACAAGGCCTCTCATTTGGATATTTTTCAAAAAAATTTATTTTTTGTAAACTATAATTTTGGATAAAAATAATTATATTTTTGTAAACTGTAAATTTTTTTGTAGATAAATTCTAAATTATAATATTGTATTATACAAGACCTTTGGTTATAATATTTTATTTTGGGTAAAGTGCATAAAACTCTCCTCAACTATTGCCCCATGAGTACAAAACCCCCCTCAACTACAAAAGGGGCAAAACAAATCCCTCAACAATCCTAATTGGGTGTAATTTACCCCATCCCTATTGCAAAATTACAATTTTACCTTTAAAAAAATAAAATAAATTATTTTAAGAGATAATTAATATATATAAAATTCAAAAAATAATATATTAAATTTTGAAAAAAAATTTAAAATTCGAAACAAATAAATAAAATTCAAAAAATATATATATGTAAAATTCAAAAACAATATGTTAAATTCCGAAAAAAATTAAAATATGAAACAAATATGTAAAATTTGAAATATATATATAATTCAAAAAATATATATTAAATTTCAAAAAAAAAATTAAAATTCAAAATTTATATATAATTTTCAAATTTTATATATTTTTTGAAATTTAATTTTTTTTTCGAATTTTATTTTTTGAAATATATATATTTTGAATTTTATATTTTTTTTCGAATTTTATATATTTTTTAAAAATTTATATATATTTTTCGAATTTTATATATTTTTCGAAATTTAAAATAAGTTTTTGGAATTTTATATATTTATTTCTAATTTTATATATTTTTTTCAAAATTTATTTTTTCAAATATATATATTTTAAATTTAATATTCTTTTTGAATTTTATATATATTGTTTGAATTTTCTATAATTTTCAAAATTTATATACTTTTTTCAAATTTTATATTTTTTTTCAAATTTTATATATTTTTTAAAAATTTATATATATTTTTCGAATTTTATATATTTTTCGAAATTAAAAATAATTTTTGGAATTTTATATATAGTTTTCAAATTTTATATATATTTTCGAAATTTTTGGAATTTTTGGAATTTTATATATAGTTTTCTAATTTTATATATATTTTCGAAATTTTTTTTTTTTTTGAAATTTTATACACCGTGAAGCAAACCTAACATGTTGCAAAGAATTTGGGAGCAACTTATAATGGGCCCCACTAAAAATAGTGATGGGAGCAAGTGGAAGCAAGGTGAGCCTTGCTTCCAAATTTGAGGTTTTGCTCCAGCCTGCTTCCAGATTTTGGAAGCGGGAGCAACTAACCAAACAGCCCTGCTCTGTGAACAGTAATAGAAGCAGGAGTAAAAGCAGGAAGCGGGAGCGTTACCAAACAGGCCCTTAGTCTCCAAGGCTTATCCTCCACATTCTCTAAGCTGAAGATCTAGAACCTTTGCATTGTCACATGCCAAAGTTATTGTGTCGTACTATTTCTCCACCTCAACTTTGCATTTGACATCATGATTCTCCTCTTAGAACCACTCGTCCTGACATTTGATAACACTGATTCTCTTGAATAGATTGTTCGGTCTCCTTGTTTCAGTCGTATAAAACACATGAACAATAAATCGATGACTGCACTCATCAAACATGAACAATACTAATCAAACCAGTTTTCAAACTTTACTTTTCTGACTTCGGATTGCTCGGTCTCCGTTGTTTAAGTCGTATGAAACACCGGAACAATTAATTGATGAATGCACTCATTAAACAGGAGCAATAGAAATCAAAACTCGGTTTTTCCAATTTTCCTTTGCTGATATGGAAAAACGGAGCACACGGTTGGATCCAGAATGGTCGAATTACCTAGGAATGACCTTTCGTTTGCTCATATCAGACTTAAAACGGACTCGGAATGACCAAAATAGTGACAAAGGGCAAATCTGTAATTTCACCTAAAACTGATGACATGGCAGCATCTGGTTGGTCCACGTGGCAGCCCTGGCCATGCCACATGTCAGCATCTAGTCGGTCCACGTGTCAGCATTTGGCCGTGACACATGTCAACTTTTTGTGGTGCCACGTGTTAGCGCTATGGCGTGACACGTGACACGATGACATCACCGTCTTCCTCAATTTTCCGGTTACCAGAAAAGTCGTCGTTGCTAGAAAAAACCAGGTTCACCGGAAAAGGCGCGTGGAGTGCGTGACGCCGAGGAAACTCACGCGCTTTCTTCTTGAGGCGCGTGAAGATGCGTTCTGGCTCTGATGGGGCTGAATTGTATACCGTTGCATTCGTCTCAGAACGGGCTTTCCAACGGTATATTATATGAGGTGTGTTTGATGAGTTAACATGTTTGAAATAAGCTTGAAAGTGCGACTCTATTTTGAACCAAACCGGCTCTGATACCAATTGTTGTGTCCTACGACTTGAATCGACTCAAACCAAACACACACAAACACATAGATATATACGTGGTTCCCAAAAATGGGTACGTCCACGGAGGGTAGCTCAATATATTCCGGGGAGAATTCTCTCAACCCTTTCACTACCCATACAAAAATTGAGCTCTACATCTTTCCTTACTTCCCTGACAATATACAACATGTATATGTCCTTATATATAGGGCTCTGTGAGTGAGAGAAGAAGAAACCAAAATGGTTACTCCTATGAGGTGGCAGAGAATGTTATCATTTTGTTTACTTTAAGTCTTTACAGGTTTCTTTGACAATCTTTGGTTCATGCATGGAGCTGGCAGATTGTGTAGAACAGTAGAAGTTTCCTCAACTCTTGAGTCATCACTTATTTCTACAAATTATTTGTAAGAATTAGTGACTCAAAGAGCCACTTGCAGAAGAAGCTTTTGCCATGTGGTTGAAGTCACCTCTCCTACATGCATGCACACCAACTTGAAGTGAACAACTTGGAGACCACCTCCTCTGCCAGCAAGTTGTAGCCAACAACTTGGCTTCCTCTTCCTCCAATCTCATAGCCTATAAATAGAGGCTTATACTTGTTGTATTAATATGGGCACAATAATGTGAGAGAGAGGATGGAGTGTTTACTCCCGATATATTGAGCTACCCTCCGTGGACGTACTCGTTTTTAGGAAACCACGTATATATATGTGTCTCTCTATGTGTTTGTGTGTGTTTGGTTTAAGTCGATTCAAGTCGTAGGGCACAACAATTGGTATCAGAGCCGGTTTAGTTCAAAACAAAGTCGTTCCTTTTAACTCTATTTCGAACCAAACAAGTCACCAAAACACAACACTAGATATACTAGAGGATTGCCCATCAAGAGAGGAAGCCACGCCCATTGAAAACGGGGCGAAATACCGCCGCACGCGCCCAAATGCGCGACCAGAAGGGAAACGCGTAAGAAGGCTCGGTGTCACGCGCCTCAGTCGTCTTCAACCTCCAGCGCGTGTGAGGCCCACGCTCACCACACGCCTCACGCGCTGCCATGAAAGCAGAGACGTGGTCCGGTCAAAGGTTGACACTTGGGCCAACCAGCGGCTGCCACGTGGCGGCCCCTGGCCGCCACGTGGCAAGTGGAGATGCTGCCACGTAGCACCAGAGAGAGAGTCTGTCACGTGTCAAGCCCAATCGCTGACACGTGGCACCACAAGAGAGCTAACACGTGTCAAGGCCAGAGAGCTGACAAGTGTCAAGATTAGAAGCTTCCACGTGTCATGCCCAAGCGCTGACACGTGTCATGTCCTAGCACTAACACGTGGACCAACCAGATGCTGACATGTGGCACGACCAGGGACTGCCACGTGGACCAACCAGATGCTGCCACATCATCAATTTTGAAGGAAATTACTATTTTGCCCTTCATCGCTATTTTGGATGTTTTAAACCCGTTTTAAGTCCGATTTGAGTAAATGAAAGGTCGTTCCTAGCTAATTCGACTGTTCCGGATCCAACTGTGAGCTCCGTTTTTCCATATCAGCAAAGGAAAATTCTAAAAACCGAGTTTTGATTTCTATTGCTCCTGTTTAATGAGTGCATTCATCAATTAATTGTTCCGGTATTTCATACAACTGAAGCAACAGAGATCGAGCAATCCGAAGTCAGAAAAACAAAGTTTGAAAACTGATTTGATTAGTATTGTTATTGTTTGATGAGTGCAGTCATCGATTTATTGTTCTTGTGTTTCATATAGCTGAAACAAAGAGACCGAGCAATCTATTCAAGAGAATCAGTGTTGTCAAATGTCAGGACGAGTGGTTCTAAGAGGAGAATCATGATGTCAAATGCAAAGTTGAGGTGGAGAAATAGTACGGCACAATAACTTTGGCATATGACAATGCGAAGGTTCCAGATCTACAGCTTCGAGAATGTGGAGGATAAGCCTTGGAGAATAAGCGCCAGGACTTCTTGTGCTCTGAGAAAGTGGAGGATAAGGCTTGGATGCCAAGCGCCAGGACTTCTCGGATGAAGGAGAAAGTGGAGGATAAGCCTTGGAGACCAAGCGCCAAGACTTCTCGGATGAAGATTGGAAATTCGTAAATCGTCAAGCTTGCGGTACAATAAGACAATACACAAGTTAATAGCTCGGTGGAGGATCAATGGTCCCATCTCCAGGGCAGGAAATCAATCAGCAGCTAAGGTATCATCAGTACAGCCTAATGTTTTACTAAGGTAGAGATTTGTTCAGACATACCAGCTCCAGGAAGCCTAGTACAGCCTAGCCTTCAATCAGCTCTACAATATGAATTGTATGAGAGATCGGTATCCAAAATAGCAGATTCAACAAGCAGTTCAAGAAGGGACTGTTCAGACGAGGTCTCTAGTAAGAGATCTCCAATACCGGTACCTGTAACCAGTCATCAGCTAAGGGGAGGTGAAGAGTGTTCCATCTACAGTACCGGGAAATACAGTACCAATAACCATTCTAGCAGTTGATCATCCTAAAGGTGGAAATGATAATCAGGAATAGTCAACAACTAGAGAGAGCAGTCGAGGGAGAGATCTCCAGCACTGGTAATCCAGTCAACAGTAAGGTAGCTTGGTTGAGAGAGAGGTCTTCAGTAAGAGATCTCTAGTACCAGTAATCCAGTAATTAGCGGAGGTGAATAGAGAAATGTCATCTCTAGTACTAGGAAACGAGTATCGGGAAATGAATCAGCAGTTGAGGTTGAGATGAAGAAATGTTCCATCTCCAGTATCGGTAAACGAGTAACGAGTACCAGGAAATCTGTCAGCAACTCAGGTTGAGGTGGATATAGTTCAATCTCCAGTATCAGTAATCAATCAGTAACAGACTGACCATAAGAGATATCCAGTAAGAGAACTCAGTTGAGTTGGATGATCCATGGTCCCATCTCTAGTACCGTGTGACCAGTGAGTAATTAGACTGACCAGAAGAGGTCTCCAATAAGAGATCTCCAGCATCGATGACTCAGTAGCAAGATGACTCAGTTGAGGTGGATGATCCATCTCCAGAACCGGTGATCAGTCAGTATCCAGAAGCTATTGACATTAACAGATCTAGAAGAGAGACAAGGTAGTTTATGCCCTTCCAGCGACATACGATGATGTCACGTACACGGACAAAGAAGCAGTACAGAGTACTGATGGTACGAAGTGGAAAGATGCAGTGAATGACGAGATGAAGTCATTTCACCAGAATCAGACTTGGAAGTTAGTCCTACTTCCAAAAGAAGTTGCAAATGGTTTATGCCAAGGTGTTTCCGGCATAAACAATATCTCTTAGGGATCATAGCTTATAAAGGCGCATTGGGGTAGCGTCAATCAGTGGTCAGTGAACTCAATTGGTGGACTGTTTTTATCATGGTGGAGATTTGTAGGAATTAGTAACTCAAAGAGCCACTTGCAGAAGAAACTTCTGTCAGGTGGTTGAAGCCACATCTCCTACATGCATGCACACCAACTTGAAGTGAGCAACTTGAAGACCACATCCTCTACCAGCAAGTTGTAACCAACAATTTGGCTTATTCCTCCTCCAATCTCAAAGCCTATAAATAGAGGCTTATACTTATTGTATTAATATGGGCACAATACTGTGAGATAGAGGATAGAGTGTTTACTCTCGATATATTGAGCTACCCTCCATGGACGTACCCGTTTTTGGAGAACCACGTATATATATATATATATATATATGTGTGTGTGTGTGTGTGTGTGTGTGTGTGTGTGTGTGTGTGTGTGTTTGTGTGTGTTTGGTTTGAGTCGATTCAAGTCGTAGGGCACAACAATTTAGAGAACTCAGTTGAGGTGGAGGATACATGGTCACATCTCTAGTACCGTGTGACTAGTGAGTAATCAGACTGACCAGAAGAGGTCTTCAGTAAGAGATCTCCAGCATCGGTGACTCGGCGGTAAGATGACTCAGTTGAGGTGGAGGATCCATCTCCAGAACCAGTGATCAGTCAGTAGTTAGAAGCTATTGACACTAGTAGATCCAGAAGAGAGACAAGGTAGCTTATGCCCTTCCAGCGACATACGATGATGTCACGTGCATGGACAAAGAAGCAATACAGAGTACTGATGGTATAAAGTGGAAGGATGTAGTGAATGACGAGATAAAAGTCATTTCACCAGAATCAGACTTACTAGCTAGTCCAACTTCCAACGGGAATGAAGGTTATCGGATGTAAATGTGTTTATGCCAAGAAGGAAGGTCTTTCCGGTATAAACAATATCTCTCAGGGAACAGAGCGCATAAAGGCACATTGGGGTAGCGTCAATCAGTTGACTCAATCAGTGGACTCTTTCGTCATGGTGGAATTTTGTAGAAATGAGTGAAGACTCATGTGATCACTCAGGAGTTGAGGAAGCTTCTACACCATCTGCCAGCTCCATGCATGAACTAAAGATTGTCGAAGAAAGCTGTAAAGAGTTGAAGTGAGCAAAATGATAACATTTTCTGCCACCTCATAGGAGTAACCATTTTGGTTTCTTCTTCTCTCACTCACAGAGCCTATATATAAAGACATATACATGTTGTATATTGTTAGGGAAGTAAGGAAAGATATAGAGCTCAATTCCAGTATGGGCAGTGAAAGGGTTGAGAGAATTATCCCCGGAATATATTGAGCTACCCTCCGTGGACGTACCCATTTTTGGGGAACCACGTATATATCTATGTTTCTATGTGTTTGTGTGTGTTTCGTTTGAAACGATTCAGAGTCGTAGGGCACAACATAGTCGTCATGATTAAATGGATAATCAGACTCGTCATCTACGTATTTGTTCATCATCGAGAACCACCAATCCCTTTTCAATACACTCTTATACAAATAAACAAAATACACACACATATATATATAAATAACACAAAGGAATGATGAATCGAAATCAAAGCAAAAATGATTGTTGATGATGATGTTGGGAATTCCAAATTGTTAAAAACTTCATACTGGTTTTGCGTATATGTAAAATATTCTATAGTGTTTGGAGGAGCTTCTCTTAAACGGGCTTTTAAAGGGGTCAAATTTTTATGGAATTGCGTTTGAATTTCTTCACCAAACAGTTGCAATTTCGTGAAACGGGCTTTTGAAGTTTGAAAGTCCTTTTAGAGGCTCCAGAAATCCCTCCCAAACAGGCACTTCCTCATCTGACATTTTTTACTTTTATGAGAGTTTGTTTTAGAATTTTTTACTAAAAAAATACTTTACTACTCAAACTGCGTTATTTACGTATCACCAATACATCACAAGATTCATTATATATATAATTTACCCAAATTACAAACTCTTGAGCTAGATGAGGACTTAGAAGCTAGAAACATGCCTTCAAACTTGTTTTTGCCAAGATATAGCACCTGAAGCATAGTCAAGTTGTCGATTTCTTTAGGTATTTTGCCACTGAATTCATTCACCGATAACGATAAAACTTGAAGCTCCCTGCATTTGTATAAACTAGATGGAACATGTCCATCAAGCTTATTCCAATAAAGATATAGTCCTCCAAGATTAGGAAGATGGCTGCACATATCTACTGGCAAACTCCCGGAAAGACTATTACTAGTGAAAGAAATCAACTCCAACGAAGAAACGTCGAAAATTTTAGATGGTATCGAACCTGTCAACTTGTTAAAATCCAAGTTCAACCGTTGTAGTTTAGAAAGATTACCAATCTCTTCGGGAATGTTTTTGTCCAAGGAATTGTTTCCGAAATGCAATATCTCTAGCGTGGAGATATTGCATATCGATTTCGGGATTGTACTTGTGAGATTATTGTTATTCAAAAGGAGGGTATGGAGCCTTGGTAATATCCCAAACCATGACGGTATTTGTCCCTTGAAATTATTGAACTTGAAATTGATTTGTTTGAGTCTATGCAAATGAGCCCAAGTCTTGAGGTATGTGGCCATTGAAATTGTTGTGACTAATGTCAAGGGAGGTCATGAATGAGAGGTTTCCAAGGTGTGGAGCAATGGTGCCTTGGAGAGACATATTGGATAGGTTCAAGGTTGTGACTCTCATGTGGGTGAGACCACAAGATACACCAAACCAGTGTTAGGGTTTGCACAACCTATATACAAAGCCGTGCACACCTGCAAATTAGAAAACGCACACAAACACACCAAACAATCGACACAAGAATATATACGTGGTTTAGTCAAATAAGCCTACATCCACGGAGAGCACCGTTTCACTAAAAATCACTGAGAGGATTACAAGGGGGTGATTCGCAGATCACACACGCACACACACTGTGTATACTCACGACTGTATCACAGAAATAATATAAACCTATATTATTCCTAACTCTCTCTCTCTCTATTTATGTGTACTCTCTGCGCACCGCATGTGCTTTACTCGCACTAGGTGTTTCACTCACACCGGTACCAGCCCTCTGGCGCCGGCTAATCTGGCTCTTTGGCGTCGGCCTATTCTGGCTCCCTGTCTGGTACACCGAATACAATAGGCTACACCTATATTTATAAGAGAGGCTAGAGTGGAGGACAAGTCAATCAATCCAATTAGGAATTGATCTCCTACCATAACTGTGATTGCTTGATGGCTAAGTTATATTATCCCTTAACAAATGAGTCACCAAATATAACAAGATCCTAGTCAAATAGAGATAGCTTGGTGGCTAAGTTTAACTTTCCCTGCAAGGAAAACAGTCACCATATCTAACAATCTCCCACTTGACGACTTTTCATCCAATCAATCAACTCCATCAATGATCAGTGCATTACGATGCTCTCATTCCTGTCTTCAAGCCTGAAGACCCACTTTAGTCATCATGACTATGCTGATAGCTCCCACTGCATGAGCAATATTTGATTTGGTGCAGACAATGTGACCTCTGTTGTGTCTGACCTCTCCGTTTTGTGATCGCTATTGCGTCTGACCTTTTTGCCTTGCAACCTTTGTCACTCCTAACCTTAAGAACGCCTTCTCAGGGTGCGTTCGGGCGTGTCCCTGCTCTAATTGGGTTGCTTCTTGCGCCAAAACGTCGGGCTTCGAATTCTCTTTCCATAGATATATTATAAGCCTCGTCCCGATAAACGATGCTCCGAAAAATCACGCCGAACCGAAACTGCTGCTCGACGGAGCCAAAAAATGGCCGGAACTTCAGGCGGCGAGTGGGGGCGCGTGCGGCACTTTCCGGCGACGTGTTTTACACTGTTGGCTTCGTCTCGTCGAGCCAAAGCTCCTGGTGTGGTCGGTTTCTGATTTAGGGCACTCGAAAAATTCAGATCTGGACCAAATCGTCGGGCTTCGTGATTTGATCCAACCTGGGGCTCTGATACCACCTGTTAGGGTTCACACACCCTATGTACGAAGTTGTGCACACCTGCAAATCAAAAAACGCACACAAACACACCAAACAATCGACACAAGAATATATACGTGGTTCAGCCAAATAAGCCTACGTCCACGGAGAGCACCGTTTCACTAAAAATCACTGAGAGGATTACTAGGGGGTGATTCGCAGATCACACACGCACACACACTGTGTATACTCACGCCTGTATCACCGGAATAATATAAACCTATATTATTCCTAACTCTCTATCTCTATTTCTGTGTATTCTCTGCGCACCGCATGTGTTTTACTCGCACTAGATGTTTCACTCACATCGGTACCAGCCCTCTGGCGCCGGCCTAATCTGGCTCTTTGGCGCCGGCTTATTCTGGCTCTCTGCCTGGTACACATAATACAATAGGCTATATCTATATTTATAAGAGAAGCTAGAGTGGAGGACAAGTCAATCAATCCAATTAGGAATTGATCTCCTACCATAACTGTGATTGTTAAGTTATATTCCCCCTTAACAAAGGAGTCACCAAATATAACAAGATCCTAGTCAAATAGAGATAGCTTGGTGGCTAAGTTGAACTTTTCCCGTAAGAAAAGGAGTCACCATATCTAACAACCAGTTGCAAACTGAGCTACTGGTGGACCAATTTTGAGCCAATACATGGTTAGGGTCATATGTGATATGGGCTTTGAAGGCAAGAAGAGAATGTTGATCAGTGGTCAAGTTTTTAATAGACCTAGCAGCACAAACCATAGGACAACAAAAGTATATCAACAATGCTATACAAAAAAAGAAGCTAGTGTACTCCATGAGTTCGAATTTCATGAGGAATATGTGTCTAATGGGCTTAGCAAACAAGGGTTAGCAAGATGTTAAATACACACAATATATCACACCCACACATTTAATATCCAAATTCCAATGTGATCGAGTGTTCACTTTCCTCAAACATAAGTCACTCAAGTCAAAGTCAATCGGCGTAATTTGACTGCAACGCAAAATTATTTGACTGCTACCACTGATTGAGGGTATGGACCATGTGGTAATGGATAATTTTATCCTTTGGCTCAATTTAAATGAAATTTGTTTAATTTATATATTTTCTTTAATTCATAATATAATATGTCAAATGCTTTGGAATGAAAAAGGAGATTAATTTCTACATCTTTGTATGTTCATTGTTATTGATTTCAATTAACAAATGAAAGTACTTAAAAAAAAGTGTTATTGCTTACTATATTTTCTTGGTTGGTTACAAATGGCTACAAGTCTAATTTACCAAGACTTGCGCAAGTCTAGTCAGTCAGATGGACCACTGACCACAAATTAGCAATGGAACAAAAAATGAAATGATATTAATTTACTCGTCCTATTGAAGATGAGGGTTTTGCAGTACCACGTAAACCTGTCAATGGATTGGATTTTGATCCGAATCCGATTCGATTAGTCGGATTTGGATTGCAAAAAAAATCTAATAACTCGAATATGATCCGAATCCGATAATCCGATTCCTTAACAAATTGGATTTGGATTAGCCTAATCCGATCCGATAAAATATAAATATATATATATATATATGTATATATTTAATATTGTACATGTATATAAATGTTAATTGTTAATTATTTTATTATTTATTAATAATGATTGATCATAAATACAATTATTAAAAGTGTGAATAATTTTAATTTTTCAGTATTTATTGATTTTTGTATTTTTTTAATTAAATATTCGGATCAGATATTCTATAATGAAGAAATTCGAATATGAATTAATTAAGTGAAAATTTGTCGAATTATCGGATTCGGATCGCGGATCGGGAGCTTTTGTCATCCTTATCAATAGACTTATCAATAATCCGATTATGATCCGAATCCGATATTAACCGGATATGGATTGAAAATAAAATTCGATAACTCGATTAGGATCCGAATCCGATAATCCGATTTCTTAACAAATTGGATTTGGATTTAACTGATCCGATCCGAATCTGATCCATTAACAGGTCTAGTACCACGAGATGTATGGAAATCAACTGCAAAAGCTTCCACCAATTTCAAATACCTTCATCTCACATATTTTTCTTTCATGAATTATTTTTAAAATTTGGAAAATAAAAAAGGCAAAAACTTGTAACTCATATCTTCAATTTGAGAAACTGGATATTCAAAAATGAAGCCTTATGTGACATTGAGAGAACCAACTCAGCACTTTTTAATAAATAAATAAATAATTTAGAAATATATCTCAGCACTTTTTAATAAATAAATAAATAATTTTAAAATATATTTTTTAATAATAATAAAAAAATAAAGCACGCCCAGTGGGACTCGAACCCACAATCGCCTGATTAGAAGTCAGACGCCTTATCCATTAGGCCATGGGCGCAACTAATAACCTTACATTCGGATGTTATTATTACTTCATTATTTTAACTCTGGAGACTTGCTTTACAAAATTAAAACAGAACTATTTGATATAAAATTATACACAATATCCAAAAACTATAATTTATTATTTTGCAATTCTAACCTATTTTATTGTTTGATCTTTCTACATCTTAAAATTCAAAACAGATAAATATTTGATAGTATATGTTCTCTTGGGGATTCCGATCACTCAATGATTCAATTCAAAGTAATATCATACATTTTTTTTTAATAAGACAAACACTAATCCTATAAGTTCATAAATTTGTGGTTACATACAACCTAAATAGTAGTGGAGTTAAGGATGATAATCTCCTGTATAATTCGTTTTAAAAAAATAATAGTGGTAGACGACTGAGGATAAGATGTTACCTAGTTTTAGTATTCACATACGAAGAAGTATTGTCTTTATTTTGAATCATGACGTTTAAATCACAATTAAATACTTTTTAAACATTAGATTGGATTTGGAAGACCAATATACCAATGGGTAAATTACACTTTGACCCTCTCGAGATATGATATTACACATGCATCTCATATTATTTAGATAATTACAGTTTCACTCCTTCTAGTTCATCGGCGTTCACTTCAGGTGACCGGTAGGGCTGCAAATGAACCAAGTCGTTCGTAAGCAAGTTCGAGCTCGACTCGTTAAGAGTTCGGCTCGTGCTCGTTCGTTTAGTAAACGAACCGAGCCTGAGTACAATTTTTAGGCTCGTTTAGTAAACGAGCCGAGTTTGAACATTACTAAGCTAGGCTCGCCAAGCTCGTGAACAGGCTTATCAAAGAAGAAGGATGAGAGCAAGAAGGACACCAAAGAGGAGAAGACTTTATCTTCAATTCCGGATTTTATTGTTCTTACTTTGTTATTTTCTTTTTAAGCATGTGTAACTAAATTCTTAACTAAGGTTGAGGATGAAACCACCATTTATGAAATAAATTCCTTTTAGTCTTTTATCAATTTCCATGTGTATGGTTTAAATGCTTATGATTTTCGCTTCATAGTATTAATTGTTTTAAATTCATTTCACTATAAATATCATGTATTTATAGTAGTTAAGAATTCTTATCACAATTAATCAAGCTTGGATTTGATGAGTTTATAAGTAAAAATCTTTGATCTTATGTGATCCATTAAATTGCATACATAGGATGCTTAGAATTTTACACTTTAAAGCGAAGGAAAATCTATTTCATGAAAATATATTTCATTAGTGCGTTATTGTTAAATCTTGAGAAAGTAATAAGATTGATTTCTAAATTACTACTCTAAAATTGGAATTGATAAAGGAATAATTAGAAGTTTATGGATTAGTGGTGGTGGATTCCGATACCTTAGTATTTTCTCCCTATTATTCTCGCTTTAATTATTTGTATTTCGATATTGCATGTTTAGTATAAAAATCACTTCAACAAACAAACTTTGAGAAACTAGGTTAGTTTTAGATTAATTTGAGTTTAATTAAGTTCTCTTTAAAGCATTCCCTTGGGTTCGACCTCGTTCTTGCATAACCTAAACTACAATTGATTCGTGCACTTGCGAGTAATATTTTAAAACACACCAAGTTTTTTGGCGCCGTTAGCCACTGTTGTAGGAGAGAAGGAAAAAGGAAAATTTCCAAGTCAGCCCATTCCCAACCCAAAGGGTCAATATCATGTGAGTGAACAGTCGACCTCTGGTCCAACTGATCAAGTCCAGTCAATCCTAACCCTAAGGTCAGGCAAACAAGTTGACAATCAAGTCAAAATTCCAAGAAGGGAAACTGTGAAAGGTAACCATGAACCAGAAAAGGAAAACAAAATGGAATCTCAAGTTGACCCAAAAGTCCAAATTCCCGATCTTGTCCCCAATTCTCTAGTAGAACCTTCAGTTAGGAACTTTGTTCCTACTGCACCATTTCCTCAAAGACTCCAAAAGCCTAAGAAGGGGCATCATTACAAAGAGATTATGGAAATATTCAAACAAGTCAAAATCAATATTCCATTTCTCGATGCAATTCAACAGGTCCCCTCTTATGCTAAGTTTCTGAAAGATTTGTGTACGGTTAAACGTGGATTGAATGTGTATAAAAAAGCCTTCCTTACAGAGCAAGTAAGCTCAATTATCCAGCACCGCACACCACCTAAATTCAAGGATCCCGGTTGTCCTACAATTTCATGTACAATAGGTAACCAGATAATTGAGCAAGCTTTGCTTGATTTGGGTGCGAGTGTAAATCTGTTGCCATACTCTGTGTATGAGCAACTCGATCTTGGTGATTTGAAACCCACAAAGGTAGTGCTACAGTTGGCAGATCGTTCAGTCAAGGTACCTCGCGGTATCATTGAGGATGTGTTAATTCAAGTTGACAAATTCTTCTTTCCAGTAGACTTCATAGTCTTAGACACTCAACCTGTGGCTAATCCCAATAGCCAAATTCCTGTTATCCTTGGTCGACCATTCCTAGCCACTTCAAATGCTTTAATCAATTGTAGGAATGGTGTCCTGAAACTTTCATTTGGAAACATGTCTGTTGAGCTTAATGTTTTTAATGTGAGCCGACAACCATCAGAATCTGAGGATATGAGTGATGTGAATCTAATAGAGAGTCTAGTACAGGAGACTTTTGAACATTCAAGTTTTGATGATCCTTTAGAGGCATGTCTAAATCACTTTGGGTATGATTTTGATCTGGATAGTGCTTGTGAAGAAGTGAATACCTTGTTAGATTCTGTCCTTTTTATGGACATTGAGAATTGGAAAGCCAAGGTAGAGCCCCTTTCATCAATTGAATCTAAACATGTCTCGTCTGTTGAGTCACCTCCAAAATTGGATCTGAAAGTTTTACCTTCTGAACTGAAGTATGCTTACTTAGGTCCAAATGAGAGTCTTCCTGTCACCATTGCTTCTGAGTTAAATAAAGAACATGAGGAAAAACTCTTAAATGTCCTTAGGGAGCATAAATCGGCTATTGGGTGGACTATAGCAGACATTAAGGGCATATCTCCATCTGTGTGCATGCATCGTATCCATCTTGAGGAAAATGCTAAAACTTCGCGAGAAATGCAAAGACGGCTTAACCCTAACATGAAAGAGGTCGTTAGGGCAGAAGTCTTAAAGTTGTTAGATGTGGGGATCATATATCCTATTTCCGATAGTTCTTGGGTAAGTCCTGTTCAGGTCGTGCCTAAGAAATCAGGTATCACGGTAGTCACAAATGATGCCAATGAGTTAGTACCGACTCGAATGACCACTGGATGGCGAGTGTGCATTGATTATAGGAAGTTGAACTCTGTCACTAGGAAAGATCATTTTCCACTTCCTTTTATCGATCAGATGCTTGAGAGATTAGCCGGTCATGAGTACTACTGTTTCCTAGATGGTTATTCTGGATATAACCAAATTCCTATTGCACCTGAGGATCAGGAGAAAACCATATTCACTTGTCCTTTTGGAACATTTGCCTATAGACGTATGCCATTTGGATTATGCAATGCACCTGCTACTTTTCAGCGGTGTATGCTCAGCATATTTTATGATATGGTAGAACATTTTCTTGAGGTGTTTATGGATGACTTCTCCGTGTTTGGCTCATCCTTTGATGAATGTCTCATTCATTTGAAACTCGTGCTTACACGTTGTGAGGAGAAAAATCTGGTCTTAAATTGGGAGAAATGCCATTTTATGGTGAAAAGGGGGATTGTCTTGGGGCATGTTATTTCAAAGAAGGGTATAGAGGTTGACAAAGCTAAGGTTGATCTAATTTCCAATCTTCCACCACCACGTACGGTCAAAGAGATTAGGTTTTTCTTAGGTCATGCTGGATTTTATCGTCGATTCATTAAAAACTTTAGCAGCATTTCCAGACCACTTTGCAATTTACTTGCTAAAGATGTTGCTTTTGTCTTTGATGACGAATGTCTGAAAACCTTTGAGAAGCTCAAAACATTGTTGACCACAGCACCTATCATGAAGCCACCGAGTTGGGATGCGCCTTTTGAGATTATGTGCGATGCATCTGATTATGCAGTTGGAGCTGTGTTAGGGCAACGTGTGAAAATGCTACCCCATGTGATCTATTATGCAAGTAAGATATTAAATGAGGCACAACTGAATTACTCTACCACTGAAAAAGAATTGTTAGCAGTTGTGTTTGCATTAGACAAGTTTAGGTCCTATCTGTTAGGGTCTAAAGTCCTCATTTTCTCAGATCATGCTGCACTTAGGTATCTCTTCTCTAAAAAAGATGCTAAGCCGCGCTTAATTCGATGGATCCTATTGCTACAAGAGTTTGATCTAGAAATTCGAGATAAGAAAGGGTCTGAAAATGTAGTAGCTGATCACTTGTCTAGGCTCATTCTTGAGACATCCTTAGACTCCATGCCTATTCTTGAGTCTTTCCCTGATGAACAACTCTTTGTTGTATCTGAGTCACCTTGGTTTGCCGACATTGTGAACTATCTTGTCACAGGTCAAATGCCTTCACATTGGACTAAGCAAAATAAATCCAAATTCTTATATGAGGTCCGTCACTTCTTTTGGGATGATCCGTACTTATTCAAGTATTGTCCTGATCAGATTATTCGAAGATGTATCCCCAATTGTGACCAAACTAATATAATCTCCTTTTGTCATGATCATGCATGTGGAGGTCATTTTAGTTCAAAGAGAACCGCTGCAAAGATATTGCAATCTGGATTTTACTGGCCCTCAATCTTTAAAGATTGTCATTCTTATTGCTTAGCATGTGAACGATGTCAAAAGTTAGGGAGTATTTCACGTCGAAATATGATGCATTTAAACCCAATTCTGATTATTGAAGTTTTTGATGTTTGGGGCATTGATTTCATGGGACCATTTCCTAATTCGTTTGGCAATTTGTACATCCTTGTCGCAGTTGATTATGTATCTAAATGGATTGAGGCAATTGCATGTAAAACTAATGATCACAAGGTGGTAGTCAAGTTTTTGAAAGATAATATCTTTTCACGTTTTGGTACACCCCGTGCTATTATTAGTGATGGGGGGAAACATTTTTGCAATAGGGTTTTCGAAGCATTAATGAGAAAATATTGTGTAACCCACAAAATTGCACTTGCTTATCATCCCCAGACTAGCGGTCAAGTTGAGTTATCCAATAGAGAGATTAAACACATTTTGGAGAAAACGGTTAACCCAAATAGGAAAGACTGGTCCTTGAGACTTAGTGATGCACTGTGGGCATACCGTATTGGATTTAAAAACCCTATTGGAATGTCTCCTTACCGAATGGTGTATGGCAAAGCTTGTCATCTCCCAGTTGAGTTAGAGCATAAAGCCTTTTGGGCTATTAAACAACTCAACTTTAACCTTGACAGAGCAGGAGTCCATAGGAAGCTTCAGTTGAATGAGTTGGAGGAAATTAGGAATGATGCTTACCAGAGTACAAAAATCTATAAAGAGAAAATGAAAATAAGGCATGACAAAAGTATTCTTAGGAAAACTTTCATACCTGGTCAAAAAGTCTTGCTTTATAATTCTCGGTTGCATTTGTTTCCAGGAAAGTTGATATCTCGATGGTCTGGTCCGTTCATTGTTCGAATTGTTCATCCATATGGAGCCATTGAGATTGAAAATCCAAAAAATGGTGATGTGTTCAAAGTTAACGGTCAGCGTTTGAAACCATTTTTAGAGTTACTTTCTCAAGAAGGGGAGGAGATCTTTCTGAGTGATCCTGTTTATCAGGATTGACCTATGTGCTCTTGTTGTACATATCTATTTTAGGATTTTTTTACTTTATTTTTAATTTTTGTTTTGAATTCTAACAACTCATTGTTGTTTGATAGCAAGTTTGACCAAATCAACCTACCATGAGTCAGGTGATACCTTTTCACTCTTGTCTTTTTGTTTACAAAGTGTGAGTTTGTCCAACATTAGGGACAATGTTGAGTTTAGGTTTGGGGGTATAGTGTTTAATTTGTTGTTTTGTAATTCATTAATTTTGAAAAAAAAAAAGTAAAAAAAAATTGAAATTTTTTAGAAAAAAAAAAAATTTGTTTTCACGCATGAATGTTTTGCATTACAAGTTGATTGAGTTTGTGTTTATGATGTGTGAGTAGTATGTGATGCGATATTCCCATTCATGAGAGTAATGATTAGATCGAGCTAAGTGAGGTGATGTGGTTTTACATGGGTGAATAGATTAGTAAAATTGAAACCGAAAAGGACGACTTTGACCTATAAGCACAAGCACACATTCACTATGGGAAAAACAATTGATCTTTGACTATGTAGTTGAGAAATTAATTTTGCCAGAATAAAATGGGAGATGGGGAGTTGATATAGATGAAATGGAAAAAAAGTTTGAAAAATAAAATGCAAAAAGTAGTTCTTCGATCTGAGTAACCGGACCTTGGTATCACCAATATCATTGTTCGCGTAAAAAAGGGAGAAAACTAATGAGCATAAATCCCAATAAAGAAGTTAGGGCCCAGTTGGTTGGGATTAAAAATCCTCGCTGGAAAGTCCGGAGCTTAGAAAGATAAAAAGGGATGAAAAGTGGAATGATGAAAGGAATAATTTTTTGGCAAAAATTTGATCAATGAAGTAGAAAAAGAAAGATTGAAATACCATAGTAGAATGTTCACAAAAACACGGAGGGTTGTCTGGATTGGGAGTAGAAAGTAACGAAATCTTTTACTTTTGTGGGAACCATTCATGACACGAATCTCGAGATTAGTTATTGTTCGGTAGTGAATGGGAGTATTTGCATCCATAATATCTTGTGCATTATATCATGACTTGGTTGATGAGTATGTGAATACATGAATGCGTGATTATAAAAAATTGAGAAGTTGTGGGTAGAATATCCAACCCTCACGAGAATCGATGTTTGTGGGTAT
This sequence comes from Cornus suecica, assembly GCA_963922005.1. Classification (NCBI taxonomy): domain Eukaryota; kingdom Viridiplantae; phylum Streptophyta; class Magnoliopsida; order Cornales; family Cornaceae; genus Cornus; species Cornus suecica. Next base: position 12,131,230 of record OY998246.1, on the reverse strand, counting down.
CATCACTGGAAACCCTTACGAGACTATAACTCGTCCACTAGGGGAAACCTAGGGGTTCAAAGGCTTATTGCATATGCTAAATGTAATCGAGACAACCAGCGAAAATGGTGTAGTTAGAATTTTATTTCTTTTTGTTTTGCTCGAGGACTAGCAAAATATAGGTTTGGGGGTATTTGATAAGTCCATTTTACATACATATTTTATCCCCAAATGTATATTTGTTAGTAGGTAAAACTATTTATTTTAATTAATTTAGAAGTATAATAATGATAAGTGCACAAAACTTAATTTATATAATAAAATTGTTTAATAAATCATTTTCAATGTCATTAAATTACATTTACATTTATGTCTTTCATTTATAGGTGTAAAGTGAGAAATGAATCAAATGCACATAGATGAAAGTTGGATGAATCAAATGCATATGGATAAAAGTTGGAAGATTCAAATGCACATGGAAAAAGAACAAAATGTGATGGAAAGTTATGAAAAAGAAAAGAAAAGAATATTTCATTTCTCTTTACAAGTTGTAATTTGATTCCAATATTTCTCTATAAATATGGATACATCTTGAAGAAGAAGGAGAAGAAGAAGAAGAAGGAGGAGAGCAAGAAGGACACCAAAGAGGAGAAGACTTTATCTTCAATTCCGGGTTTTATTGTTCTTACTTTGTTATTTTCTTTTTAAGCATGTGTAACTAAATTCTTAACTAAGGTTGAGGATGAAACCACCATTTATGAAATAAATTCATTTTAGTCTTTTATCAATTTCCATGTGTATGGTTTAAATGCTTATGATTTTCGCTTCATAGTATTAATTGTTTTAAATTCATTTCACTATAAATATCATGTATTTATAGTAGTTAAGAATTCTTATCACAATTAATCAAGCTTGGATTTGATGAGTTTATAAGTAAAAATCTTTGATCTTATGTGATCCATTAAATTGCATACATAGGATGCTTAGAATTTTACACTTTAAAGCGAAGGAAAATCTATTTCATGAAAATATATTTCATTAGTGCGTTATTGTTAAATCTTGAGAAAGTAATAAGATTGATTTCTAAATTACTACTCTAAAATTGGAATTGATAAAGGAATAATTAGAAGTTTATGGATTAGTGGTGGTGGATTCCGAGTAATATTTTAAAACACACCAAGGCTCGCCAAGCTCGTGAACAGGCTTATCAAAGTTAAATAGTAAAATTATCTCATATTTGACAAAAGAAAGTGTTCAAATTGAACAAATTATAAAAATTGTTGTGAAAATATTATTAGAATTATGCGGCCATAACATAAAAATCATTCATAAAAATTATATTGGTGAAAATATGTTAAAAATAGACATGCAACAACTCAATCCAGACAGTTATTGGCAACAGTAATATATGTTGCAACTGAAACGAGTCGTTCGTGAGTAAGCTCGGGCTCAACTCGTTAAATCTGACGTTCGACTCAGGTTCGTTCGTTAAGCAAATGAGTCAAGCTTGAACACATTTTCTAGGTTCGTTTAGTAAATGAACTGAGTTTGAATATTCCAAAACTCAGCTCGGCTCGGTTCGTTTGTAGCCCTAGACCGAAGTTATGAAATGACTTATCTACCTACGATATTTTTCATGTCTTTACACCTAGTTGATGGTATTATAGATATTTCATTTCTAAAAAAGTGATGACATAAGCGTTGACTGAGTTTGACCAAACTAGAAGTTCAACTAAGAGGAATATTTGTTATAACTTACTAATTTGAAGAGATCTAACTGTAATTATCCAAATAATAAAAAATACGAGTATAATATATCATATCTCGAGGGGGTGTAACTATATTTATCTGGGGATGAATTTTTGAGTTCTGTAAAGAAATTAAAACTCAGCTCACTACTCATTTTTTCAGTTGGACTGCAATGTACTAATGCGGACTTCACCTCTAGATTCAGCTCATATTTGGACTTAGACTTAACCATCGGGATTGAGGCCCATCACAACTCATGGTGTAGCAGAGTTATGGAATTTGGCTCCAATTTCAATTTCTATATTGCATTTGAATTATTGTACAAGAATTATATGATATTCCACATCGTCCCGAGTATAATATTAGCAAAGTATTTATATATGTATGTGTATTTTCAATGAGTATAAGTGTTTTTTTGAAAAAAATAAGAGAAAATTTGTATAAATTAGTTCAAAGCAGATAATATTATCCATGTGTTGAAATGAACTTTTACAAATGAGTTCAGGGGCCAAAAATTATAATGATGCTGAAGTGGTTATATGAAAATTATCATAAATAAAAATATATATATACATTTAAAATGAATGTGGCAGAGCAATATTTCCAATTCAAATTACTTGGGTGATGGAGAGTGGGGGAAATATTTATTTAGTCACAAGTTGCAATTAAACCCAAGTTGAAAATGATAAGGTAGTGGACGTTTAACTAATTTTGGTTCATGTTTCTATTTTTTTATGGTCACGTAAATATCTCTACAGGGACCCACAATTTTATGAATTTCAATACCGCTTTGGTGCCAAAAAGTTTTCAACAATGGTATGATTTACCTCGAGAGCCCACTTTTTAAAAAAATATTTAAAGCCAATTTATAGTTTTAGGTCATTAGACATCCTTGAGAAGAAAATGGGCATTAGACATTTTACTGTTAATGTTTTTAGTCAGAACAACTGAAAATTAAATAAAGTAGATTTTTAATTTGTCGGTACAAGAGAAATATATTAGTATCAAATTTATTGTTGTCTAAACGAAACTAGTCTTCAACAAACTTAGGTCATGTTTGGTAACATGGTTTGGTGCCAAAAATTTGGTTTTGGTACGAAAAAATGGCACCAAACCATGTTTGGTAAAATGGTGTGAAAATTTGGTTCGGTTACTGTAGCAAACCATGGTGTGAGAATTGAGAAGGAATTTGGAACCATTATTTTTGATGGTTTTGGTTTGGTGCGGCAACTGTAGCACCCCATACCAAACCATGTTGTTGCACCATCTCATGGTTTTGGTGCGGCACTATAACACCCCATATTAACACAAAATTTTAATATTAATATATTTTAATATTGTAATATTAATATTATAAATTTGAATATTAATATATTATATTTTTGGAAATTTAATATATTATTATCTTTCTTAAAAATTAATATATTACAATATTAATATATTATAATATTAATATATTTTAATATTATAATATTAATATTATAAATGTTAATATTAATATATTATATTTTTGAAAATTTATTATATTTTAATATTATAGTTTTATTATCTTTCTTAAAAATTAATATATTAATATATTTTAATATTATAAATGTTAATATTAATATATTATAATAATAATATATAATATTAATAAATTATAATAAAACTATAATATTAATATTAATATATTTTAATATTATAATATTAATATATTTTAATATATAAATATTAATATTATAATACTAATATATTAATATACTAATATATAAATATTAATATTAATATATTTTAATATTATAAATTTTAATATTTATAAATAAAATGTGAAACCATCTCAAGTTACCAAACATGGTTTGGTTTCAGAATTTCAACCCATACCAACTCTACCAAACATAGTTTGGTTTTCAGCATCACTTTTTCTCACACCAAAACCATCTGCACCAAACATGGTTTGGAACCAAAATAAAACCACACCAAACCAAATCCAACCCAACCCAAACTAAAATCAAAAACCAACACTGCACCGCACCGTTACCAAACGCGCACTTAGTGTTATCCAGTGAAGTCTCGAAGTGTGTTGTGACATGCCAGTATGATATGGGAGGATGGCACAGTGGCTTAAGTCCAGCTTTGGAAGTGGGGCTTGGGAGTGTTGGAAATTTGCAGGAATTTAATTATAGCATTCTTGTGACCTAAAAAGATGATATGCCAAAGGATTTTGGATTCGGAAGTTTGGAATATTAAATATAATCATTATGACTCCTCGAGCAGGATTGATATTTATCATGGTCACAGTTATAATAGTGTTTTCTGCATATATAGGGAAGGGTGTGTCCCTGACCAAGAAAGTCATTCAACCACTTAGCAAGACAATGGCAAGCCTTAGTTAAGACGAGTATAGGGAAGCTTGTTGGCATGTTTTGACATGGTTCGGTGGCATGGTTGGCAATGATGACTCGATGATGACACGGTGGGCTGTGCTGGAGCACGAATGGCTTAGCAAGCCATGTGTGCTAACTTGTCTTTGGCAAGGTGATGTCTTAGCTTGGCATGCATTGGTGTGCATGCAATGCACTTGGCTCGGCAAGCCATGTGCACACCAAGCTTTGGCTAGGGCAAGGTTGTGACACGAAAACAAGCAAGGTTGATGTTGACTGGTACAAGATATAGGCATGGTGTGGCATGACCTATGTGCCAAGGGATCGACAGACCAAGACATGGCATGGCGCGGTGCATGCTAGCTAGTGAGGGCACTTGGTGCAAGCTTGATAGAGATAGTCTCTCATATGCACGAAGGCATGGGAGGGCTGGGACAAGACTATGTCTCAGCAAAGGCAATCATGTGCATAGTTGGCACATGCTTGACACAAAGGTTGCTCGTGATGGTGCATGGCTCAAACTTAAACAAGATTGGTCAAGTCAAAGTGATGATTCAGATAGACAGTTTGGGGCACATAACCGAATTGAACCACCAAGTGATAATGTGGCATTGCTGGAGAATGCCACAACAGCCTAACAGTTGAGAGTGCAATTGTATTGTTAGTGTTGGTAGCCTCTGAATGGTGCCAACACTTAGCCTAGGTGGATGGGGCTGTCATCTGTGTGATAGGCAATTTTGTATTGTGCATATATAGGTTGGTGTATAACATTGTATAGGCATTCGAATTCAAAGAGAATAAGTGCTTGTAAATGTTGTAATGTGGCATGAGTGAGAGAGAATCCTTGTACTATTTGTGTTTAATAGTGAAAGTTAGGGAACCATTGATTGTGGTTGCCTGTAAATTTATGGGTGTTTGTTTATATTGCATTTATATATACAGTGTGTGTGTATTGTGCAAGACTTGGTGTATTTCAAAGACATCAAGTGTGTTGTTGATTGAACCAGGTTGGAACAAAGTGTGTGTTTGTGTCTGATTTGGTGTCATCATAGAACAAAGTTTTGGTGTCGAAAAACGACCCTTGTGACACTTAGCAAGGTTTTATGTAAATAAATAAGAAGAAAAAGAAGGAAGCATGAACTTGATGTATTTTTATTAAGATGGATTCACACTATTTAGATGTTCCACCCATATTAATGAAATCAAATCTATTAATGACATCATTTAAAAACAATTTTGAGTTTCTTATTTATGTATTTTGGTGGGTAGAGATGACAATTTGGCTCGAATTTTTCGACATCATGTAAAAGCATTTTCGAGTTTCTTATTTATGTATTTTGGTGGGGAAAGAGTTGATAACAAAAGCTCGGTCTCAAACCACCAAATTTGGTTTCTTGGGTCTGAAATGACTGGACACCTGTTTTAGCAGAAGTTGAGTGGAGTGAAAATGAAGGGCATGTTTGGTTTGTATTTCTGAGAATAATTTTTTGTTTTCTGAAAACTGAAAATCAGAAAATTGTAAAAAAGTTTGTTTGGTTCAGTTTTTTGAAAATTTCAGTTACAAAAATGGTTGTTTTCCAAGAAGTCATTTTTATTATTCTCATAAACCTGTTCTCTGTTCTCAAGAACAATTTTCAGAGATACAAATCAAGCAGACCTGAAATTTTCTTAATGACTATAGAGACACGAGGATGGGTACACCCGCCAAAAAACGCGCTCGTTGTCATCTCAATTCTTTTGCACCGGTTATCATCTCAGCTCTCTTGTGTCCGGTCATGTAAAAGTAATTTCAATTTTCTTATTTATATATTTTTTCTTTAATTTTTCCTTATTCACACTAAAAGGCAATATTTTCCAAATTCAACCACACATTTTGCTACATTTTTAAGATCAGAGTTTATTTATATCCAATCAAATAACATTCAATTAAAATATTTTGAACAAATTTAAAAAGTGATATATAACCATCCCACCATTATTTATTTCACATAGACATGTCTCAAGAACAAGATATAGTAAAAAATTGTGTTGTCTTAATTAAATTGCAAAGAGTTAGTGTACAACCTAACTCAAAATTTCTAGTATTAGGTCACAGAGGACTGGACCAAAATTTGATCAATCTCAAAAATCATAGGCTCAGGATTGGGCGGATGGCACGTCAGCATCCAAATTGGTGACTCACCAACTGAATATATGTTTTTCAAACATACTATATATATGCTACATCATTTTCGTGCTCCTACTGTTTAAATGTATAGATACACACACACATATATATATATACATACATACATATGTATGTATGATATTCATATTGAAGCTCAAGCAATCTATATTGACATTATAATATGCAACATGAGTGTGAATAATCAATACCTAAATGATAATTGATCCTCCAATGATAATATGAAATTTCTTATTTTTCTTGTACGCAAAGAGGAGGAACTTAAATTTGAGATATAAGTAAGTAACTAAAATATTTCTTGAATGATGTTGACTATTTTGGTAGTATTATAAACTTAAAACTAATATTTCGTGAATATGAAAAATGTTTTACATCAGAATTAATTTTTATATTTTTTATATTTTTTTATCATTTATTTAGGTTTAATTTTTTGTTAACACAGACCCAATTATTGGGCCATGGATGAACCAAAAAAGGCCAAAGCCCGAGAACACACACATGATACAAAATCGGATTTCTCTCGACGAATGATGTGGTCCAAACAAACTACTATGTGTTCTAATTTTTCAGAAAAAGGTTTTCAATTATGGACTTGCTTACTTATTAAAAATTAAATATAATTATTATGAAAATATATTTTTAACACATTTTAATTTTTTAGTTGGAGCATATCACTTATTAAACAAAGTTCCTTCTCAAAATGAAGATACACAGATGTTGCATTGCATTCATACGCATACATACATACATAAACAGAGTATTCATCGAGACTTGAACTCTAAACCTTTCATTTGAAAGGTAGGGTCCGATACCGTTTGATCATTAGGCCTTTGGCAAAACAAATAAAATAAAAAATGAACATATTGGGTTTACAATGCACCATCCTATTTAATTCTTCAAATTCTTTGTCATGCTTTATTTTAGATAGAAATTATGAAATGACTTCACATTGGCACTTTAGGCTCAGAGAAGAAAGTGATCAAGGATTTAATTGAGAAGTGGTTTAAACATAGTTCCATCATATTGATGCTATATAGTGTAATTAATAAAAAGGATATTGATTCTTGAGAAATTTTAATGAGCTTAGAATAATATCCTTTTTACTGTATAGAGAAAATAAAGATTATGAGACTTTCATAAGTAGTAGAGGTATAATTTGAATACAGATTGATATATATATATATATATATATTTATAAATAATATTAAAGGTGAAGATATAAATATTAGAAGTATATGTATACTAGAAGTCTAGATGGCTTGTTCAATTTTACCAAAGTCTCTTTTCAAATGATGTATTCTGGAATCATTTGACTTTATATATAGTGCTCCACTTCTTCAGAGCTCACCTATTCAATATTGATGACTAGCATGGAAATGAATCATTTGATTTTTATATTGGTTTGACAATTTTGTTTTCTTTGAATAATCAAGTCTATTTTGCTGTTTTTATCAAATTTTATTTATTGCATTTACCTATCTTATTGAATCATTTTATTTTTTTATAATGGTTTGACAATTTTATTTTCTTGAATAATCAAGTCTATTTGCTGTTTTTGTCAAATTTTATTTATTGCATTTACCTAACTTAATTTTCTAACGGAAGGTGAAGCCCTCAAGTTTACTATATTGAAATTTGGCCCTCAATAATGGACCACAAGACATTATTTGGATTAGATTAGGTTTTAAATTTCATTGGCACCCCTACATTTCTCATAACATAATTCTTTTATTACATTCAAATTCTGATTATGTGATCATTTTGTACAATATTTTATTTAACACGAGTCCATAATCGATAATGTTATGTGGCACCAGTAATCTAGTACCCATTCGATATTAGCTTTTAAAATCGATATCATCCAATACGTTACACCGTTATTGCAATTGCAACCGAAACTGATATCGCAATTGTGAATCATATATGAGACACACGATGTACTATCGTAATTTCTTTTCAAAACCATACGGAGAAAAATTACGTTTATTTATGGGAAAATTATACAAACTATCCCTAAACTATGACCTAATTGCAGAGAGTACCCCTAACATTTGAATAATATCAATTACTACCCCTTAGAATAGCCCAGTCAGATTTGTGCGTGAATTTACTTAAAAGCCCTTGCTTTATATTATATTTTAGGGTTAATTTCAAGAAACCCCCTATACTATCCAGTTTTATCAACTAACCCCCACGGTGTCTACTTTGCCCCAAAAATTATAAATTCAAAAAAATATATATATTTTTCGCAAAAAAAAATATTTTTCGGAGGGAGAATATTATTTTCCAAAATATGAATTATTTCGGAAAAAATAATATATATTTTTTGAAAAAAAATTATTTTCAGAAAAAAATCATATTTTGGAATATAGTATATATTTATTGCCAAAAAAATATTTTTTAGAAAAGATCATATTTTGGAACATAATACTATATATTTTTCGCAAAAAAAATATTTTTCGGAAAAGATCATATTTTGGAACATAATATATATTTTTCGCAAAAAAAATTCATATTTTGGAACATAATAAGTACTTTTTTGCAAAAAAAATCATATTTTGGAATATAATATATATTTTTCGCAAAAATGTATTTTTCGGAAAAAAATTCATATTTTGGAACATAATAAGTACTTTTTTGCAAAAAAATCATATTTTGGAACATTATATATAAATTCAAAAAAATTAGGGTATTTAAGTAATTTTGTATGCAAAATTGGAACATGCAATGATATGAGGGCAAAAATGGAAGTTCACTACAAAAACAACCTTTATTGACCAATTCTGGCGTTGACTTTGAACAGAAGGGGCTAAGTGTTACAACGGAGGTGGTTTTGAGAGTAGTTTATGATATTATTGAAACGTAAGGGGTACCGCGTGCAATTAGGTCATAGTTCAGAGGTAATTTGTGTAATTTTCCCTTTATTTTTTTATTACTTGTTACCAATTTAATCTTATTTACAAGGCATAGAAAAAATATATATATATCAATCACGACACGTTTGACTAGAGAAAAGAATTTGTATTTACCTACCCAATCAAAGTTGTTTTCCAAAATTTTAGCACAAAGAACTTGGCAGTGTTGAAATTCTATGAAATTGGGGAAAATGGTCAATAATGTGGGAAAGGTCCACTACACATGGAGTACTGTAACTTTCCACCCACATTTTTGGACCCAAATGTTTGGCTCCCAAGGGAATTCCAAAACCAACATATTTTTATGGTGTGTAATTTTCAGTGAATGCAAGGGTTTTGTCATTTGTTTATGCCTTTTTCCTCAACTCTTATATATATATTGGATCCGCTTTTCGGAAACTACTTTAACTTTTTGGAGGGAAAAATTATTTTAAATAATATTTGATAAAAAAATTAGAATAATTTTTGGGTTTTGGAAGAACATTTAGAATAAGCTAGGGAGTACCAGCTTTTGAAAACGGCTTCTGCTTCTCTTATTCTTCTATAGAAAGCCGGAAGCAAAAATTATGTCAAACAAGAGTATTTTTACGGTTGAATATAATTGGTAGAAAAAGAAGTAATTATTTAAAACAACATATCAAATTATATTTGTATGGTCATATCATCGATGGGATAAATCTTTTTTTTTTTATCATTAAGTTAAATAATTCATAATTCAAACTAGTTTTACTTATAAAATACTTGGGACTTAGTTGGATGATCTTTTAGTTAACTTCAACTAGTTATAGTTTATTTTTACATGAATCACTCGGAGTCTTTAATCGGTATATTTATTCATTTACAAATTAAATTGATTATGAAAGACTATATATAATAACCTATTAAATGGTCACTTACTAGCATTTTGAAAATTCTAACTTTTAAATTTAATGACTATTCATATATAATAAATTTAAATTTTTCTTATATAAATTCTGTTCCAAATTCAATTACAGACCGTGTATATATATATATATATATATATGAAGAATAACATGCAATCTTTTATCTTGTGTGCTCAAATATCACACAAGAAGTGAACAAAAGTTTGAAATGTTAAAAAACAAATTTACTATTTTGCTCTCAATTATTATAAAACTTTCTAATCCAATTGCCGTTCCAGCATATATTATAGAATATAATAAAATATAAATGTCCTTCCATATGTATACGATACTAAATGTGTTCATACTTCATATATACTTAATACTTCATACACGTTATATACTTATATGGACATATCCGTTAGGTGTACAAGGACAAAAACAAAAGCCGTCTGTGACTATGTGGAACCGTGTTTTTTTTGGGATGAATTACTCTGACCTCCCCTGAGGTTTTGCAAAAATACTCTCAAATTAAAGTTTATATAAATTTACTCTGACATTCCCTGTAAAATTAATATTATACTAATATTTTTGTGCATTTACTAAAGTACCCCTAACTAAGTGTTTTAAACTGAAATAATCTACTCTGACATAAAATTACGTTAAAATTTTGTTAACTTATGTGTAACCTTACTATCAAATGAAGTTAGCTTTATTAACTTAAAAAATAACAAATATATTAAAACTCAAAAGTAACCTTGAGAATATATTAAAATTTTGTTAACTTTGGTATGTGTAATCATACTATCAAATAAAGTTAGTTTTATTAATTTAAGAAAGAACAAATATATTAAAGAGTCCGGTGCGAAAAATCCCATGTAATATGCATATAGTATGTATAAACCCCTGTGATTTTTTGATACCCTATTATTCAAAATTATGTGCGTTTCGACCCCATTATAACATGAATTGTTTGAAATACCCTTAGAATAAATTATTTTCTTAAAAACTTAAAATAAAATTACAAAACAAAATATATATATATATAAAATATATTTATAAAAAATATATTTAAGAAAATAATCAACAAAAATAATTACATTTTTTTCAAAATATTAAAATTATTTTGAAAAACAAATAACAATATTTTTTTTAAACTTTTTATTTATATTTATATAACACTTTGATTAAATAAATTAAACCAGTTTATTTTTAATATATATATATATAATAAAATTAAAAAAACAGAAAATATATTTATAAAAAATATATTTAAGAAAATTATCAAAAAAAATTACAAATTTACTTTCAAAAGTATTAAATTTTTTTGAAAAGAAGTAATTTTTTTTAAAAAAAATAAATCATTTTATTTATTTTCATTTATTTATTATTTATTATATTTTTATTATAGATTATTTATTATTAATTCAATATTTATTATTTTTTTAGGTTAGAAGGAGTACTTTAGGAATTTCATATCGTTTTGGGGGTAAGTTGCACATTTTTAAAACATAGTGAATTTATACACACATTTTGTAACAATTGAGGGTTTTTCGCACCTAGTATAAATTTACAGAGGTTTTTTCGCAAATAACCCTATATTAAAACTCAAAAGTACCCTTGAGAGTGACAAAAATATTGAAATAACCTCACCAACTTTCTTGTGAAGTGAGAATGATGTTTTGGGTGATGTTAAATGAGGGGTATTTTTGTATTTTCAATGATAGGAGAATATTAGACATGCTAATCATAAATTACTTAATTTTAAAACACTTAAAGTTAGGGGTATTTTTAGTAAATGCACAAAAATATTAGTGTAATGAGTATTAATTTTACAGGAGGTCAAGTAAATTTACACAAATTTTAATTTGAGAGTAATTATATAAAATCTTAGGGAGGTCAGAATAATTTACCTTTTTTTTTGTCAAAGCGCCTGCTTTTTCTTTCTTTCTCTCTCTATGTTTTTTTTTTTTACCCTCTTCTATATGTATATATTAACTGAAAGCCTGTTTTTTGTATTTGTTTTTTGTCTTCAAATATAAAAATTATTTTTGTATTTGTCTTTGTTTTTTTCAGGAAAAAACTAAAAACAAAAAAGCGTTTGGATGAAGGTGTTTTTACCACTTTTATTTGGTGAAAATTGTATTTTATGGATTTGGTGTTTTCACTGTTTTTACCACCTAAACAGTGAAAAAACTCAAAAAACAACTAAAAGTTGTATTTGGTGTTTTCACCACTTTTACACACTATTCACAGAAAACAGTTTTCTTGGGAAAAAAACAGTGAACAGTAAACGCGTTTGCCAAACGTGTTTTTTTTTTTAGTTTTGTGAACAGTAAAAAAACAAAAACAAAAAACAGGGTATCCAATCGGACCCTATATCTATATCTATATCTATATCTACATCTATATATATATATATATATATTTATATTTCTCAACTTTGATGTCAGTTTATGGATGGGGTCTAAGGTCTATGATGTTTCTCAATTGCCTCAAAAACTTCTAAATTTTGAATATGCCCCATTTATTTTTGCATTTTGGCCCAACTAGTTCAAAAAGAATAACCAGTGCTTGTTTTCTGGTTGCGGGTTCATTTGGTCTAGTCTGGTCTGATCTTGGTTTTTAGATACCAGACTATATTTGTTTTGACTTTTGATTTGATCTCGAAAATTGGACTCAAACCAAATGGGATCAATTTGAACCAAATGAAGTGTTTTTGAACCCAGCATTTTATTGGATCAAGTTGGTCTGGTTCAAAATTTTGATAACCAAAATCAGAATTTTGAGACACCAACCACCCAACAAATAAAACAAAATAAATAAAATAATAAATAAATAATAATATAATTAATAAATTAATAAAATATATTTATAATTAATAATAAATAAAATAAAATTTATTTATGAATAAAATAAAAATAAAATAATTAATAATAATATAAATAAAATATATTTATAAATTAATAACAATAAATGAATAAAAAATAAACGAAATAATGAATAATAAACGAAATGAATTAAATAATACATAAAAAGAATAATAATAAATAAATATAATAATAATTTATTAAATAATAAAAATAAATGAATAAATATTTAATATAAATAATAAATAAAATAAAATATATTTATAAATAAAATAAAAACAAATTAATAAATAAAATATATTTATAAATGGTCTGGTTCCATTTTTCTTAGGCCCTGTTTGATAGGTGGTTATGGTTCCACCTGGTCTAGTCTGGTCTGGTCTTGGTTTTCAGGCACCAGACCATATTTGTTTGGACTAGTCTCAAAATTTGGAATCAAACCAAATTGAACCAAATGTGGTATTTTTGGAACTAGTTTTTTTTGTGGTTTCACATGGTCTAGTCTTGGTAATCAAAATAAAAATTTTGAGACCAACGATTAAGACCACCAAAAATCAAAATTGAATAAAAAAATAATAATATACAAAATAAATTAAATAATACATAAAAATAATAAATAAAAAAATAATTAAATAATATATAATAATAAATTAATTAATAAAATATATTTATAAATAATTAAAAATAAAAATAATAAATAATAAATGAAATGAATTAAATAATACATAATAATAATAATAAATGAATATAATAACAAATAAATGAATAAATAATTAATTAATAATTAATAATATAAATAATAAATTAAAGAAAACATATTTAAAAATAAAATAAAAATAATGAATAATAAACAAAATGAATTAAATAATACATAATAATAATAAAAATGAATATAATAATAATTAATAAATATAATAATAAATAAATGAATAAATAATAAATTAATAATATAAATAAGAAATTAAATAAAACATATTTAAAAATAAAATTAAAAAAATGAATAATAATAAAAATGAATTAAATAATACATAATAATAAATATAATAATAATAATAAATAAATGAATAAATAAAAAATTAATGAAATATATTTATAAATAATTTAAAATGAATAAATAATAATAATAAATTAATAATATAATAATATAAATAAATAATGAAATAATAATAAATTAAATGAATTAAATAATGAAATAATAGTAAATTAAATGAATTAAATAGTTAATGAATATAATATATTTATAAATTAATATATAAATGAAAAAATAATAATATAAATAATAAAATATATTTATAAATGAAAAAATAATAAATAATAAATAAAATAATTTTATTTTTTTAAAGCGAAAAGATTAGAGCATAATGTTTTGCCAAATATGGTCTAGTTCAATATTTGTGAGACCGTGACCAGACCGCTTATCAAACAGACTTTTAAGTTTAGGAACTAAACAAGACCAGACCAGAACAGACCACACCAGATTACCTACGAAACATGGCCTTAATGAATGGAAGAGGAAACAAGGGCTCCATTTTTATTTAAGATAGTTTGACTTTGAAACTCTAAAAAAACAATTCACTTAAATAAAGTGAAAATATGCAAATTCATGTAATTTTAACCTCAAATCACCATTTTTAAGTATCATATATAGGGGTGCACACAGTTCGGTTTGGTTTCGACTGAAACCGAACTGCTATTTTCGGTTTCTTAAAAATGAAAATCGTAACCAAATCGTTAAAAGAAATCGAACCGAAATTTTTTTTTTATCAATAATATTTTCTATATATATTTAAGGAAATAAGTTTTTTTGTTAAAATTTATAAATGACATTTTCAATAACATTTTTTAGATATTTTAAAATTTATAAATAAAAATTTCATTACTGTTATTATCTTTTTATAAAACCAAAAGTTTTGATAACAATAGACTAACAAGTTTATTTCCATCTCTATTTATTCATCTATCTGTAATCATTATTCTTCTAATTGTATTTGTCTAATTAATAAAATGTGGGTCAAACTATGCACAATCTTCACTTCTGAAATGTCTTTGTATATGTTGGGAATTAACTCTTTTTCTCTTTTACATTTGATTTTGTTTTAGTTCTTGTTACATCAATCTATTTTATGGAGTTAGTAAAATTTGAAAAAAAGTATTGTATTAGGTTTATTTTTCATACCAAATTACAATCATAACCTTTCAAAGTTTCACAAGTTGTCTGATATAATCATGTAGATAATACATATATAATATATTATAAAATCGGTTCGGTTCGATTTTTGGAGGGTAAAAACCGAAACAGAACCGAAAATTTAGGTTTTTGAATTTTGAAAACCATAACCAAAACGAATCATCTTAAAACCCAATCAAATTACCGGTTCAATTTTTCGGTTTTGTATGCATACCTAATCATTTACACACATAATTATTGTGTCATAATGGATACGCCATGCCACTCTATACACAATATATCTTTGTCTAAAAAGGTACAGTTATTTTCATTATCAACGAGTTTTAACCTAGTAGTATATAGAAACAAATATATATATTTGTAATAGGTCTCTATCTACTTATATTTACTTATTATTTTAACTGTTTTTTTTCTTTTCATTCTCGGACCTGTCCATTTCCTTGGTTAATCAATCCAACTCATTCATCCAAGACCAACAAAAAATTTGAACAAAATAATTTAAAATCCATATCCTTCCAAAACGATGATTAATCAAACATTGGAACATAAGAAAGACCCATATAGAAACCATATAATATGTTTGATTAATTAAAGAAGCTTGTCGTGTTTCTTATATAACGTTGCAATTTATTCGCATCCAAACATCTTGGTTTTTCTTTTTTTTTTTATTTTCTTTTTTTTTGGGTAATCGGAATGATCCGGGTTAGCTTGGGTAAGGTTAGACGGAAACGTAATTGGGAGGATTTGAACTTAGGATCTCATGGTGAAAGATCCGGGAACTCTTCCATCCCACTCACCCGTCCGAGTTTCTTTTTTTCCTTTTTGTCTATTCCTTTTTCTAGGGGTTTCTTCACTATAAACTAAAAATAGAATTTTTCCACTAGCTTAAAGGGCTCTAAAGTGTCAATGGTCATACTTGTCAATTTATTAAACACGAATCGCAAAAAAAAAAAAAAAAAAAATTTGTTATCATATTTGTCTAAATAAAATTGAGTTGATGTCAAGTTGTGATTTTCTTTATTTGAGTTTTGAGGTATAAAGGGATGCCTAGATTTAATTCGGAAAAATAAAAAAATATATATATTTCAAAAATGAATTTTTGAGTGTTGAAAATATGATTTATCATTGCAATATCGGTTCAGTCACAAGTACAATAATAATATAACAGATTCAGATACTATCCATCATAAAAATAATATTAAATATCGACACATTCTAAAATGCTAAAAATCAGACAATACCTCCAACCAATACAACCTAATCAAAATTGAAAATCTAATAACCCTTTAAGCCACCCTCAAAGAAACATATTTACTTTTGCATGTCATTTTCGTTCCATTTTTCTTTTCGTTTGAGAGAACATATGTTCAGTAGCATATCCTTCACTGAATGAGAAAATCAAACAAAATTCAAGTGAGAGTTACCCTTCAACTAATAAATCCAAACGTTTAAAATGTCATACATGGATATATGTTGGAGGCCCTAAAAAAAAAAAAAAAAAAAAAAAAAAAGAAAAAAAAAAGAAAAAAAAAGAGAAGAAGTATCTGATTAATTATTTTACTTATTTTTATTTTAATTTATTTGTCCTCCATTTTAACTTAACCAGTGGAGTCCAATTTAGGATTCTCAAATATCAAAATGTATATGGTATTTTTTTAAAACAATTTTCAATTACAGAAAAAAAGGAGTTTCCCGGTAAATATATTTTATGAACCTTCTAGTGGAATCCGCATGCTTGCCCTTTCTTTTTCCTCAATATTTTTCTTAAATTACACTAGTACGTAAAATTGTAATATTACTATTTTTGTCCTAAATTAATTGTCAAAGTTTGATTTTTTAATTATTATTTTTGGATATTTTGTGTTTTTCATTTTTTTCTTTGACAATATAGTTGTAGTTTTTAATGGAACTCATTATTTTTTGAAATTAATGAAGACTAATAATTTGAGAAAATCTAAAATTATATTATATTAAAATTAAAAACTAGACAACTATTTTGAAACAACTATAAATTTTATACTGACTGTTTTAGCACAATAAAATAATTAAAAATTTCTTGTGCCTGTTATTATAGAATCTTTCTCTCTATGTATATACAATTATATATATCATAAGTTACTTAGAGTAGAGATGGCAATATATTAACGGTAAGCTAATTTCTTAATGATTAGATTGAAACATTAGAAATCCCCAAATGCACTACAATATACCATCAAAACCTCAAGTAATCTCGTATTTATAATTAATAAATAGGCTGAAAAATATAAAACCCCCAATTCAATCCCACCAAAACTGTTTGCATGTTGTCCTGAAACCTTGCTTAAATATATACATACATGATACATAATTAACATAAAAAATTAATACTTAACATGATGACAAGAAATATAATGACACTATGTAATTTTAATATGATGCGAACAATCAACTTCTCTAAAAAAAACTTATTATATCTGAGTAACAGTTAATTAGTAATCTGTTATTTCTGTTATTAGTTTATCGTCTTTGGGCTATATTTATATAGTTTTCTGAAATTATTTACACTGACATTCCATGTGATTTGGAGAAATTATATCTAGATATAATATTTGGAGGGGGTGTTTCAATTGTTTAGAAAAGTTGACAAACACTCTCCCTAACTATTCAATTCCCCATTTGATACACAATAAAAAGTCATTTTTGTCCTTTAACTTTTGTCTTCAACCAAACTATCTATATGTTGTCTTTTTTACCCTTGATCATTACTTTGATTAATTAAAATAATCATTTTATAAAACTAATCAATTGGACTTGTTATATTTGTATGTGCAAATGAATAATAATATTAATTTAATATTTAAGTAATTAAATACAAATTCTTAACTTTTTAATCTTTATTGGGTCAAATACATAATTGTGTCAATTTCATCAAGCAACTAAGAAAAACAACTCAAATATAAAAATAACACACAATGTTAAATTACATCAATTACATGCAACTAAACAAAAGTTCTCAATTTAATAATATATATTTGTGTCAAATTTTAATAATTTATTATAATTAAACAAAAAATTCAAGCTATCAAATCTAATCGGGTCAAATTTCATTAAGACAGTAAATTTATGTGTAATAAAAGTAAAAATTATAATATAAAACAAGTACATATGATCAAATTTTATCTATTACTTCAATTAAACAAAAATTCTTAAATTGTCAACACTATTAGATGATCTATTTTAAGTCTAATTGAAATAAACTAAAATAAAAAATAATTTTAAAATATTAGATAAGATCAAATTTCATCAAGTGAAATTAAATAAACAATCTCAAGCTATCAAATCTAGGTGGATAAAAAAAATATTAATTATTCTTAAATAAAAATTTCAATATCACAAACCCTATTCCGTCTTTTTTAAATAAGTAAAATTACATAAATAATTTCCTAAGAAAAAAAAATAATATATAAGGCAAATTTCATGTATTAAGTGTAACTAAATAAAAAAATTGAACATGTCAACCTTAATCGAGTGATTTTTTTTCAATTAACTCCTAAAAAAATAAATTCTCAATTTGAAAAATAATAGAGTACTCCAATTAAGGTCAATGAATTGGGTGGTGTAAAGTGATATAATTGATAAGGGGTATCATAAACATTTAACGCACCTGATATTTTTATAGTTATTTTATTAATTTCATTCAAGGGTATTATTGACATTTCACATTCTTTTGGAAACAACTTTACTGATAGGGGTTGAGTGTTCACAAAATACAAACGTTGTATCTAATTATAATTTTCCCAAATCTCAGTGGGTGTGACTGTAATTAACCCTTTTATTTATTGTTTATTTCCTATTAAGCGGAGAAAAACGAAGTTTGTCTTGGGCGTGATTCGCCATCGCGGTATCGGTTGGCGGTAATGATATAATCAATTTATGCAATATCAGTCTTAAAAATAAGTATCAGACGAGTATTTTATAACGATATCGGCACCTTTCAAAAACATTACAAAACAGACGGTATATCGAACCGTTAAACCATGAACTTGGGTCGGGTCATAGTGCAAGTGGATATTAATTTTTGATAATTTATCTATTATTATGTTTTTGAATCTCAGTAATCAAGATCTATTTATTTAGTCTTACATTGAAAAACTACCTACAAAATTCTAACCTTATTTAGAAATGGCAATGGGGTGAGGCGGGGCGGGGATCACCTTCCCCATCCCCGAACCCCGTTTAAATTTACACCCCCATATCCGCCCCGTCCCTGATATAAAAAAAAATTCCGCCTCGCCTCGTGCCCCTGTTACAAATTTTTTTGTTTTGTTTTTTTATGAAATAATTTTTTTTGAATAACCTTTGTCAGAAAGGCATTGTCGCCCTGCCGGAATTAAGTATGGGTGCATGCACAAACTCGTGGGTAACACCAGCGAGGACGCTGGGTCCCAAAAGGGGGTGATTCTGATGTCCCACATAGGGATGTCAAAAAACCCCGCCCCGACAGGGACCCGTCCTGCCCCATTTATCCCACCTCGTTAAACTAATCGGGACGGGTATAAGACAAAAAAAAATTACCCGATTATAAACGGGGCAGGTATGGGTCACCCCCACCCCGCCCCGAATAAAAATAATTATAACTTGCACTGCATTTCTATATCACTAATTATAAGAGTACTGAAAGAATCCAAAGCTCTAGTTGGCCTTGATGTCAAGCACTGTTTCAGGAATTTTACTTTCTTCATCATCATCATCTGAAACTATGTCCTCGATACTCTAAGGCAAGCTACATGAGAAACTGAGACTAGGCTTCATCTTCGGCACCACAACTGGCTCAGCCTCATTGATCAGGATCTGCAATACCCTCCTCATCGAAGAACTCACCGTGCTATCAGGATTGGCACAGCTCAACCCCAGAAGCAAAAGCTTATTCATTTCGTCCTCCTCGAACTCCCTTTTCATCCGCTGGTCGATGAGCTTCCCTTGCAAATGAAACCCCCAAACCTTATATATAACCGGGTCGCGGGGGCGGGGCGGGGCGCGGGGCAAGGATAATCGGGTCATGGGGTGGGGCGGGGTGGAAAATAAAAAAAATAATCGGGGACGGAGCAGGTACGGAGCGGGGAAATTAAACCGAGTTCGGGGATGAGAAATATGATACCCGCCCCATTGCCATCCCTAATCCCACATCGCTCGGGTATAGGTCTGGGGATGTGTTTATATGTGCAGTGTTGTCTCCAATTGGAATAAGACCTTTTGGGCAGGAGCCCAAGAACAAAACCATACGGGTTGGGCCCAAAGCGAATAATATTGTGTCAAATGTTGGAGCGTGGTGTTACAATTGGTATCAAAGCCAAAGCCCGACCGAAATTAAATGTGGGAGCATGCACATTACCCGTGGGTCGCCAAAGAGGACGCTGGGTCCCAAGGGGGGTGATTCAGTGTTGTCTCCAATTGGTATGAGGTCTTTTGGGAGGAGTCCAAGAGCAAAACCGTGCGGGCTGGGCCCAGAACGGACAATATTATACCGGGGATTTTTTTTCACCCCCATACCGGTCCCGATTAGCTTAATTAGGGCCCCAAACCCAGAATAAACGGGGGGAGGGGGGAGGCAGGGCCCCACCGGGACGGGTTTTATGGTCATTCCTAACCTTATTAGTGATTATATAAATGATTAATTTCATTTACATCCTCTTGGGTTAATTTTTATTTCAATAAGACCCACCCACATTTGAGAATCTTCATTCACACATTCATGATATGAAATGTTTAAAAGACCCTTAAACTAAACACCCTTTAAATCAATTTAATCATAAAATATTATCAATCCTATATCCAAACATTCCTAAACCATTTATCTAAACACCTCCACCACCACCTTCACCCAAACCCCCCTAACCCCAACCACTACCCCACCCCACCCCACCCTTACCACCACCAACACTCCTCCGCCCCTCCCCAAGCCGCCCCTTTCACACACACACACACACACACATATATATATACACATTTATATATACTAGTTAAAGAGTCTGTGCTACACACGGGGAGTACTGTTAAAAAAAATATAAACTTACAACACATAAAAACTAACGAAATAAGTTGCGCAACATAAAAAACCTAGACGAAAATTCAAAACCGCCCAAATACATTTCATTATCTCTTTCCCCAAACTCATTCTATGTGAAGATAGATAAATAAACCTACAAAATAACGACACACTAATAAAATATAAGATCGCAATAGCAACAACAAAAAAAAAAGTATAAAAAAGTCATACTACGAAATAAATCGATAAATACACATAAGTCATAACAATTTATAATAATAAAATTTAAAATACCTTAAAATATAATAAAAGAATTGCAATTGAGAGACGTCACCTTATATAATCAAATTCCTTTTTTATATTCGAAACAACTCAATAACTCCTGGCCATGATATTTGTTATCCCTTATACAATAAGAATTAAGGTAATTAATTATAATTGGAGATAGAATTCAGTATTATAGTTTATTTAGGATTAATATTGTTAAGTACAATTGTAGATAGAATTCTTTATTTTTTTTTATCTAATTAGGATTAATATTATTAATTATCATTAAATTGTAGTAAAAGGATGAAATAAAATATAAAAAACAATTTAATTTTTTAGTATTCTATCATAATACGATTATTAATTTAATATAATTTAATACAATTAAAATTAAACTAAATTAAATTTTAGTGATAGAATTTAAATATATAATACGTAAATAAGTGTTGGTTCTTGTTATCCCATATATACAATTATGATTAGAATTATTAATTATAATTGGAGATGAAATTCAGTATTATTATAGTCTATTTAAGATTGATATTGTTAAGTACAATTGTTGATAGAATTCTTTATGTTTTTTTTATCCAATTAGGATTAGGATTATTAATTACCATTAAATTGTGGAAAAATAATTAAATTAAATATAAAAAATAATTTAATTTTTAATATTCTATTACAATCTGATTTTTAGTTTAATAGAATTAAAATTTAATTAAATTTTAGTGATAGAATTTAAATACATAATTAATATGTAAATAAGTGTTGGTTCTTCCAAATAGGATTCTAGTTGAATTCAAGTTATAAATTTCAATTAAATTTTGTGAGGTGCGCCAGTGGCGAGCAGAAGCAAGGTTATTAGATACCTCAGGAAAGCCTGGCCAGAACCACATTATTTATGTCTATTTAGGATTGGTATTGTTAAATACAATTGTAGATAGAATTATTTATGTTTTTTTTTATTTTATCAAAATAGGATTAAGATTATTAATTACCATTAAATTGTGGTAAAAGAATTAAATAAAATATAAAATATAATTTAT
Organism: Cornus suecica; assembly: GCA_963922005.1. Lineage (NCBI taxonomy): Eukaryota > Viridiplantae > Streptophyta > Magnoliopsida > Cornales > Cornaceae > Cornus > Cornus suecica. The sequence goes on along the minus strand of OY998246.1, from coordinate 12,108,786 downwards.
TTTTTAATATTATATCACAATCCGATTTTTATTTTAATAGAATTTAATACAATTAAAATTTAATTAAATTTTAGTTATAGAATTTAAATACATAATTTCTATGTAAATAAGTGTTGGTTGATTCTACTTGAATTGAAGTTATATAATTCAATTAAATTTTGGAGGTTATAATTTAAGTAGAAATTGGATTTGAGTCATATACTTCAATTAAACTTTGTAGTTATAATTCATGTAGAAATTGGATTGAAAAATCACATATGAAATTTTTACTTTAAATACTGAAATATTAAAACTTGTTCACACTTTTAATAGTAGTATAGATATAGATAACAAATGAAGCTAATTTATATATATAACTAAGAAATTTGGATATAGCAAAGCTAATTTACACACATACCTGCGCGCGCGCGCGCGCACACACACACAAATTAGGTTTATATATTTATATACATATATATATAGCTAAGAAATTTGGATATAGCAAAGCTAATTTACGCACATGCCTGCACACACACACAAAAATAAAATAAAATTAGGTTTATATATATATATATATATGTGTGTGTGTGTGCAAATGGGTGTTGGAACAACAAGCAAGAAGTAGTTGTTTGGTTACATGTTTTTACTTCTAAAATATTGGAGCAGGCCGGAGCAAAAACACAAATTTGGAAGCAACTTCAGACTTGCTTTTCCTTGCTTCGACCACTATTCATTTGTAGGCCCACTAAAAAAATGGAAGCAACTTCATCACATGCTTCACTCATTTGGTCCAAAATATCCCAAAATCCGCTTTCTCTCTCTGTCTATATATATATATATGTGTGTGTGTATATTTTGAAATTGGGAAGGACATATACATATTGTGGTTGCATGATTTTGTAAAGAGAATTACTTCATTTTAAGTAAGATTTCCCCTAATTTATTTGTTATAATTTCAAATTTATTTTTATCCAATAGTATAGTTTAGAAAAAATTATTGTTTTGAAAACAATTTTTTTTTTTATCAAATAATATAGTTTTGAAAAAATAAAATTTATTTGTATATATGTAGGCTTCCAACAGAAATGGAATAAGACATTAGATATTAAAATGGAATATGAGAACCAATTGAGAGACATTGTGCAATACAATTTATTTATTTATCAATTATTATAGTTTAGGAATTTTTTTTATTCTTATCCAATATTATAGTTTAGAAAAAAAATAATTTATTTACAATATCCATTTTTTTATTTGTAGAACTTATTAATTTATTCTATTCAATGTATTAACAGAAAAAATAGAATCTCAGATCATTTGAAGTCACCAAATATGCTTTGCCTCCAAATTATGTGGAATCAACAGCTCTACCAAACATGCTTTGCTTGCTTCAACTTTCATTTTTCTCATATCAGAATCATTAGCATCGAACATGCTTCCGCTTCAGAAAAAACTTGCAACACATGCTTCGCTACACTTCGCTTTCCTTTTGTTTGGAAGTAGGAAGCGGGATCAGTTCCCAAACGGACCCTTAATCCTTGTTTTCAAACACAACCTAGATAACACATTGGTGATAGTTTAGGTATTAAAATAAAATTTAAGGATGATGTCATGCTGTAGGTGTGTAAATGAAGATTCTCAAATGTGGGGAGATCTGATTAAAATAAAAGCTAACATGAGGGGGTGTAAATGAAATTAACTCTTATATAAATAGGTATTGTGATTGATAAACGATCTTCTTCCATATAATTACTCTCCAATTTTTTAAAAGAATAATAATAAAAAATCCAGCTCCCAAAGGTATAAATGTCTGTGCCAACTGCCATCTGGTATTTTAATGGTATCTTTTCAATTATGTAAATATGATTGCCTCAAATAAAGGGGTAAAAAGTAATTTCAAGAAATATAGGGGTTAATAACCCAAAAACACAGGATTAAAAAATAGATTACTCCCTTTAATATTGCCATTTAGTACATATACACAGCCCTGACACCCCGGTCACATTACCCAGACAGAAATCAGCGTATATACAGCGTATGAATATACAAATAATATACATGAACCTCCATTAAGTTTTGAAATCCAAAAAATTTCTTGACTTTTCGTGCTTACACATAAAACCCAGTTTAAATTAAGGCAATTTTGAATTTGTATCGGTGACATATATATTAGCTTGTGTCTCTGTATTATGCATCTGCAATCACTAATAGTAAGAAGATAGTGGGACCCAGTTCAAAGAAAAAATGCTTTCTTCTCTTCTCCTCCGTCTTTCTTCCCTTCTTTCCCTTCTTCTCTCTCTCTCTCTCTCTCTCTCTCTCTCTCTCTCTTCACTTCAAGAATTGGGTAGTTGAAAATTTTCGATTCTTTGCTTTCTTGACAGAGAATTAGACTCAGAGGCTCTGTATTTGATTTGGGTATTGTGGAATTGATGGTGCTTTTATGGTTGAGATCGATTTGGAAGAGAAGCATATACGGGTTGTTAATCGGGTTGCTTCAATAGTAAGTTATGCAGTTCTTTCCATTTTTGTTTTGATTTTGTTGGGTGAAGCCCAAAATGGAAATTTATATGTGTGATAATTTTTTTGTAATCTCTTTGATTTTGGGTTTTTATTGGGTGTTAATTATTTTGAAATTTAATGAGGTTGTGGGAAAATTAATTGACTCGAAAAGTCATCAGATCAACTGTTTATAAATTTTCTGGATGTTGCTGGGCTTTTTCGTTGTGGCTTGTCTTTGATTTTTGAAATTTTTTAGTTCTTGATTGATTCTTGGTGGATTGGAAGATTCATCAGATTCAATTGGTAAACACTGCTTATTCACTTGTATGTTCTTGTTAGAACTGTTCTTTATTGACTCTTGGTGGATTGGAAGATTCATCAGATTGTTTCAAGGTTTGAAAATTTCGTTTGTCAATTTCTTTATAAAATTTAAGGCCATGTTCTGATCTTCATTATGAGGATCAATATTTGTTTGCCTTTTGTATTGGATTATAGAATTTTTCTTAATTATTATGATGTTTAATGTGTTTCTGAATAAGAATTCAGGCGGTGTGTGTGAGAATTGGAAATAAGCTTTAATTTGGTTGGTGAATATTATATATATATATATATATATTTTTTTTTTTTTTTGATTTCTAGAGGTTATGATATTGAATCTGGTTGCTGCTGGACTTAGGGTGTTCTCTTAGTTCCTTATTCACTATATTTATGTTCTTTTATAAAATTATATTTTCTGATTGGATTTTGGGTAGTGTAATATGGGTGTTTTTCAGATGAATTTAGACATTTTTTAGCATGTTTTGGTTAGATTTCTGATATGCTTGTTATGAGCGGCATGAGTGGGGGGGGGGGGGGGGGGGGGGGGGGGGGGGGGGGGGGGGAGGGGGGGAGGGGGATGTTCAAATTGAGAGGTTTCTGAATTTACAATTTTGTTGATGACAAAGGGAATAATTTGTGTCCTCAGTGGTCTTTAAATTGCTGAGCCTTGCTATTGTTTCCATTGGAGATCTTAACCCAGTTAATAGTTATTGAGACAATTCAAATGGAGTTTCCTTGTTCCGGGATCCTTTATCTTGGTTTTGAATCATTAGGCTTAGACATTACTTCGGCGATCTTCATCCTTTCAAAACGGCAGCAATATACCCCTTTTGTGATTGCTTTCTATCAAAGAATCATATGAACGGTGGATTCCCGAGCGATACACTTTGGATCGAATTAGTTTTTGTCAATTCCAACAATTTTTCCGTTTTGAGTGGAAATTTCTCGAATTGGATTCTTGATTTGGGTGTTACTTTTTGTCCTTTTTTCTCTTCACAAAAGAAGTGATTCCCATTTGTTTTTGAACTACTTTGCTGATTGTGGTTGGGTTGATTGCACAGGTTGCCTGAGATTTCCTGCAATCAGATGAGTGACATGTGTCATTTTTGTGGGGCAGAGTTAATGAAGTTAGACAAGTGCAAGGAAAAACAGGAAAATGGAAATTGTATAAAATTAAATGGTGAAGAACCTGTTATGGCATGTAAACATTGCAGTGAAAAGCGAAAAAAGGAATCTGTTAAGCAGAATGGTCCAAGTCCTTGTGCAACGCCGGTGATCAGTCCAACTTCTTCACTGAGAAGCTGTGATAGCATTGTCTCAACCTGCAGTAGAGCCTCTATCTCATTCTATTTTAAATGATTTAATTATTTTGGTTTTGGAGTTATTACCTAATGCTTGATTTCCTATTTCAATGTTTCAGGTGATTATTCAGTGGATGCAAACTCAAATGGCAGGTATGCTCCCACAAATACCTCATCTCCGAACAATTTAAGTATAGAAAAGAAATAAATCGTTGTGTGTTCTGACTAAAATAACAAATTTGTTTATTCCGGCCTTTTGTCCTTTATGACATTTGTCAGGGATTCTCGAGAGGAAACTAGCGCCCATAGTCACGAGGATATCAATGTTAGGACAAATGAGCCTGCTCAGAACTCTAGCTTACACTCTAATGCGGAGAATAAAATTAATAATAAGTGCACTGCTAGAGATGAAGAAAATGTAATAACTGGTGCTGGCCAAGTGAGAGAGAGTGATGTTGATAGTGCTCATCAAGAAGCTGAGACTTCTCGTTCATGTGATGATGAAACGGATGCCCAAATATGGGAACCCCCATTACCAGAAGACGAAGAGGATGACATGGACGGTAGTGTGGCCAGTTATGATGACGATGACGATGAATTTGGTGATGGCACGAAATGGGGCAAGCCAAGTAGTTTCACAGAAGAAGGCAGTGGGAGCTACAGATACAAAGAGGAGAAACAAAAAGCGATGAATGAGGTGATGCATGGAAAATTCAAGGCCCTTGTTGGTCAGCTTCTTCAATCTGTGGGAATTACTGTTTCAGGGGAAGATGGTGTCAATTGGGTGGATATTGTGACTTCTTTATCATGGGAAGCTGCTTCCTTTGTCAAGCCTGATGCTTTTGAGGGAAAGGCTATGGATCCAGATGGCTATGTGAAGGTCAAATGTATTGCAACTGGTTCTCGCAGTCAAAGGTGATGCGACTAGGACTACGGTTTCTTTTCTTTTAATTTATTTTTATAAGTAATTATTCTATTTTCTTTTCCTTTTCCTTTTCTGTTTATTTTTATTGAATGTTGCATGGACAAGCACGTACTGGTTGATAAATGAAAGATGAGAAAAATCTTCTACATCTGTTGGGTTTTTAATCATTTGGTTTCAGTTCTGTGCTTTTCTATATCAAACACATCATCTAATTTAATTTCTTTCTTCTGGATGTTGGAAAAAATACATGCAGTTTATTAACACATGAAACACACTGATAGCGAAAATTCAGAACCCAACCTACACAAAAACTAGTTGTAGTATTCCTCTTGGTTTAAATGTGAAAATTGCTTGTGGTGCTTTATAATGTGGGTAAATTGTTTTTAAGTTGATGTGCATAGAATGCAATTTGTTAAAACTTAAATTAATTTTTTATATTTCAGTCAAGTTATCAGAGGCTTGGTCTTTAAAAAGCATGCTGCTCACAAGCACATGCCAACCAAGTACAAAAATCCTAGATTGTTGTTGATCCGTGGTGCACTTGGTTCGTCTTCAAATGAACTGTCGTCATTTGGATCAATGCAGCAGGTAAACATCATTGTTATCCCTTTTTGTCTTGTCTGGAAGAATACAGTTATCTCCGCTAATCTTACATTCATGGACAGGAGAAGGATACTCTGAAGTATATCATTGAGATGATAGAAATGTGCCATCCGAATGTGGTTTTAGTGGAGAAAACCGTCTCTCGTGATGTCCAAGAGTGTATTCTTGCAAAAGGAATGACACTAGTTCTCGATATGAAACTACATCGCCTAGAGAGAGTTGCTCGTTGTACTGGCTCTTCGATTCTATCCTCGGATATCTTGACAGGGCAAAAGCTGAAACATTGTGATTCATTCTATATTGAAAAATTCATAGAGGAACATAATGATTCTGGTGAAGGTGGAAAGCGGCCAAGCAAAACTTTAATGTTCCTTGTGGGCTGTCCTACGCGTCTGGGGTGTACAGTGAGTATCTCCTTTCCATTCTTGTCTCCCATGCTCCGGCATATGTTATTTTATAAGGGTGTTTTCTGTAGTGTAAACGTCGATCAATTTTTAGTTGTGCCAGTGTCTTGCATAACATTGGCTTTGGGATCTTAGTTTTAAATTTTCATATTAGACTGTAACACATACTAGTTTCGCTGATTTTGGCTATTGCTTAGCAAGGAACCACCTGGTAGCGGTACTGTGAATCGGGTGTGCTTGTGAGAAGGATGGAATTTGTTACAGTTCTAACTTTTGGATTTATTATCAGAATATGGTTGTACATGTTCTTCAGCATGCTTTTCGACATAGGTACCCTAAGCTTATACCACTGCACAAAGCTCGACTTGGCAATTTTATGTATTATGCGTTTTTATAAATGTTGTTATTTTTTTGGCTGTTCAAATTCGTAGAGTGGGAGGGCCTCGGAAAACTTGCGCAGCTCATTCAGATTAGAGATGTTAGCTTCCTAGCATTCATTAGTTTCTTTCAGTAAATGTGTATAATGTATAGAGTATTTGTATGTATACACCAGTTTCTAGTTCATATCGTGACCAGTTCCTAAACATACATAGTGACATGCTCAAAGCATTACATAGACAGAGAGTTCTTGATCTTTTTCTGTTGCATTGTTGATTGCCAAAATCTTTTCAAAAACTCTTAATTTTACAATGTTTATACACAGTTCACTGATTTGTACTTTACCTTTATATTAATTTGATTGTGTTTTTATTTTACGAGTTCAGAGTATCCATCTTTTAGGTAGATATATATATATATATATATATATATATATATTACATTTTTACCGGATAAATGTATTCTCAGTCTACCAAATTGTAATTTTTTTATTTCAGATTTTGCTGAAGGGAACTCGGAGCAACGAATTGAAGAGGATTAAATGTGTGGTCCAATGTGCAGTTGTCATGGCGTATCATTTAATCCTGGAGACTTCTTTCCTTCTAGATCAAAGAGCAATGTTCTGTACCATTCCTTTCAATCTAGTTGCAAATTTAGCACTGAACAACATACAGTCTCCGTCAGTTGGCTCTGGTGATTCAAATGTTTCTTGTCTTGCAGAGCCTAGTTCAAAAATTGATTCATCATGTACAATTGAGATTCCCATTTCTAATGGATTTCATGAAGAAGGGTCTCATAACTTAGACTTGGGATTAGAAGGCAATTCTCCATTGTCTTATGAGCCCTACAATCCAGTCATTCTTTCTGGATTATCGTCTCTTTCAGCCTCCCTTAAGAAAGTTATTGGGGATAGCTTTCCTCTCTTCTCCGCTAGTTCTGACCACTCTATGCGTACGTACTACAGCTTCAATCATAATGATTCTGAGAATGGGACCACAACTACCGTTCAGGTTTCAACCTCTCCTGCTGAGGCAGTTGATCATTCCATTATGGAAGCAAAGGGTAGTTCTGATGAAGAGAAGGAACTTGATCGTGAACAACCAAATTTCTCATCAACTTGTAAAATTTCCCTGGATTCACAAAGATCTTGTGCGAGTGAAGATGAAATGCAAAGCAAGAATGACATCAGCAAAGTTTTGGATTCTGAGAGTATATTGGTTTTGATGTCAGGCCGGAATGCCTCCAGAGGGACTATCTGTGAGCAAAGTCATTTTTCTCATATCAAGTTCTACCGGAACTTTGACGTCCCCCTTGGAAAATTTTTGCGGGATAATTTACTTGATCAGGTTAGCTTTAACTCCTATTTATTTTGGAAGTTCAAATAGATGTAACTGTCAGTATCTGCTTTTTGATGACTTCAATAGAGTTGCTGTATATTGCTGTGTACAGTAACATATTGAGTTTCCCTACTCCAGGGAACTGGAGATTGCGTTTTTCATTGTGTTGAATTTTGAGTTTCTATTGTCCAGTAAAACAGCTTACTTTAGAAGGGTGTGATTGTATTCATTTATTTTCTTAGTTATCTTTCCAAATGTATTCCATTCAGTGGTAGTTGGCACTTACAAACTCTTGCTTTATGCAGAGGCTCCAGTGCACCTCATGTGGTGAACCACCAGAAGCCCATTTTTACTACTACGCACATCATAATAAGCAGCTTACTATTCAAGTTAAACGTCTTCCAAATAACACTTGTTTACCTGGTGAAGCTGAAGGGAGGCTTTGGATGTGGAGTCGCTGTGGTGTATGTAGACCACACAACAGGAACACAAGATCTACTAAAAGAGTGTTGTTATCCACTACTGCCCGTTGTTTGTCATTTGGAAAGTTTTTGGAGCTCAGCTTTTCAAACCAGTTTTCATTTAGCAGTCCATCAAGCTGTGGGCATTCCTTGCACAGGGACTTCCTTTACTTCTTTGGGTAGGATCTCTTTCTAGCAATGTGTTAGTTAATTGGAGGTTGCATCTGTTAAATCTCCTTTCTGTTTTGCAGAAAGAAGTAGATTCCCATTCTTTCATTTAGGAAATATTTCTTGGCTTCCTTGTTCCTATCATTCAATTGCAATTCAGGATAGGGGTCATCATATATAATACCTTGTGATTATTAGGTGTTGCCATTATGAAATAAATGCATTTTTGGGTCTTGCAGTTTTTGGCACAGGTTTTATTGTTCCCCTTCTGTATACTACCTTACGGCTTTTAACCTTTTTTATTCACACTCCATCTCCAAACAATGTGCAGATTAGGTCCCATGGCTGCAATGCTCAGATACTCTCCCGTTGCAACTTATTCTGTGTCTGTACCACCTCAGCGACTGGAATTTAACAGTTCAATCAGACCAGAATCATTTAAGAAGGAAATTGAGAATGTATGTACTATCTTTTTTATTGAGCTCACTATCTTGATTCCTGAATAAAATCCTGATTCTTCTTTTTTTGAATGATAAAACTTGTTATCTTTAGTTTGCCTAACTGGAATTAATGTTTCTTTCTTTATTAATAAAGGTATACTCAAAAGGGATATTGTTGTTCAATGAGGTTGCAAACTCTTTGCATAAGATAGAGTCTCAATTTCCAACTTCATCTCCGAACCTTCGCGGATCACTAAAAGAATTATCTGCTATTGAAGAGATGTTGAAGCAAGAAAGATCTGACTTTGAGGTTAGGGTCTATCATTTTCTATTTACGCACTTGTATTATTTTATCATTAAAATGTTCTTCACATTGAGCGCATCTCATTGATTAGTGGTGTCAGACCATGTGTCTTATCATAAATTTGCATCTTTGTGCAAGTTTTTTGCTACTTAGACATATGAGGGACTTAATTGAAGTATGAATATTTTTATGCATAACTGGGGTGCATATAAGAATTAGGTTTAACACAGACTTGGTAGTTAGAACACTTTATTTTTGAGTATTGAAAGATATTTTGTAGCTCAAGGAAGTTCATGAACATGTTTCTGAATTTGTGCTGTGATTTTAGGAATGTTACCTAAATTTGGACCCATCCTTGAGGTCCTTCGCTCATTTTAGTAATGTTTCTTTCCTTTTCTGAATTTTAATTTATATTGCCGGGTGGTCTTTTTGCTAATTGCAACATGCTATTTTGTTGTATATTTAGTAGTAGGCCATATTCTTTCTTTTTTCTCTAGATGCAAATTTTGGGTTTCAGTTTAAATTGAATTGGAACTAACTATGTCACTGTTTTATTTTTGGTATCACAACGCACTATCAGATGAATATTCAGAACATTGTTATAAAGAATGAGAATCCGGGTGAGGTGGTTTACAAACATCTATACCTAAACCGATTACTCTGGGAGCTTCTGCTTGAATCCTGTATCTGGGATCAACGTCTGCACTCATTATTTTCATCTGCTGATTCTACTAAATCTAGAACCACTGACAGAGAATCGCAAGAGCATCCACAATTGAAGGAGGATGGGACCACAGGTGGGGAAACTGGCTTGGATGAAAAGATTTCAGAAAGTGGCAATAAAACTGATATGAAAATCGAGTTGGGGACCTCTGTAGATTCAAATGGTTTTATATCTAAAGAAATTCCCATTGACGGTCCACTTCGAGGATTTAGTGAACGAGATGAACCACCCATCTCATCTGATGTAGCTAATGATATCAACAGCTTGACTGTGGAAAACATAGACGTAAGTGGACCATCTGTGCAGGATTTGCTGGTGAAATCTAATCCCTCTGCCCATTTTCGTGAGGGTGATGATAATTGTCAAGCAGATAATTTACCTTTGTCTACTCCTATGCTAGAGGATAGATTCATCCCAATCACGACGGAACATGGAGATGCTGCTCTTGATCAAGATGTGCCCCAAAGGGTTGCAACTCCACTTCCATTACTATCCCGTGGAGGAAGTTTTAAGGAATGGTTTTGGGCTCCTTTTCCGGAAATTCGAGAGGAGTACATGAAGGATATTCAAAAAGGTTACTTGCCAAAATTTGAATTTAGTAGTAGCAATCTTACAGAAAGCCTGCCCGTCCTTCGTCAACTGATTACTGAAGAGGGTTCAAGGCTGCACATTTCTCTTGGTACTGATGACCATATTGTGTCGGACTATGAGGGTGAATTCTCGAGCATAATTGCTTGTGCTTTGGCCTTACTGAAGGATCTACCTCTTTCAACTGAGGATCTCAATGATGAAACTAGAAAAGACAGAGGATTCGTTATAAAAGCATATGAGAATTCCCCCAGCATGACTCGAATTTCCTCTCTAACTTCCCCACATGTGTCTTCATTTGGTTCTTTTGATTCAGAGGGACTACATTCTTCACCAAGTTTGCCGAGTTTTTCTTCTGAGGAGTTAAACTTGCCTAGTTTGCCTAGTTTTGATGGGTCAAGTTTGTTGGAGTCTTTGGTTTCTTTGGGGGCTCTTCACCCAGAAGTCTCTATGGGGGTTGGGAAAGTAGCTGCAAAGGGTAAATATTCTGTTGTTTGTCTATATGCCGGCCAATTTCGTGAACTTCGAAATCGGTGTTGTCCATCAGAGCTTGATTATATTGCTTCTCTAAGTCGCTGTAGGAACTGGGATGCCAAAGGTGGGAAGAGTAAATCTTTCTTTGCTAAAACTTTTGATGACAGGTTTATTATAAAGGAGATTAAGAGGACAGAATTCGAATCATTTATTAAGTTCGCCCCACATTTTTTTGGGTATATGAATGAGTGCTTTGAGTTGGGGAATCAGACATGCCTTGCAAAAATTCTTGGCATTTATCAGGTCAGTTTTATCTATTTCTTTTCTTCAATAATTTTTCATAATCTGCTGTCTAGTTTTCTGTCTATTTATTTTATTTTATTTCCTTATCATTCGACTTCTCTTTGCAGGTTACTATTAGACAGACAAAGAGTGGTAAAGATATGAAACATGACCTGATGGTGATGGAGAACCTGTCATATGGTCGAAATATTACTCGCCAGTATGATCTTAAAGGCGCGTTGCATGCTCGTTACAATGCAGCTGCTGATGGTACGGGGGATGTCCTTTTGGATCAGAACTTCGTCAATGACATGAATAGCTCTCCTTTATACGTTAGTAGGAGATCAAAGCGCCTTTTGCAACGAGGTGTCTGGAACGATACAACTTTCCTGAATGTGAGTTTGCAGTTAACTATTGCTACCATCCTCTTAGGATTCTTGAAGTTGATTCTAGTATCACCTAACCGGTCATGAAGCATGCATAAACAATATTTGGTTGTTGTTCACGTAGTATTTATGAATATTCTAGTGTACAATTTCTCGGGTCTTTTACCGTTGTTTATTCATATATGTTTGTTTGTATATGCAGTCGATTAATGTGATGGATTATTCTCTCCTTGTGGGGGTGGATAGTCAGCGGCGTGAACTTGTATGTGGCATAATTGATTATCTCAGGCAGTATACTTGGGACAAGCAACTCGAGACATGGATGAAGTACTCACTCGTTCCTAAGAATCAGTTGCCAACTGTCATTTCTCCGAAAGAGTACAAGAAGAGATTTCGAAAGTTCATGTCTATATACTTTCTAAGCGTCCCAGATCATTGGTGCTCACAAAGATCTTCTAACCCCTGCAAACTTTGTGGCATTGGAGGCTACGATTCCTCCAATCATCTAAATTGGCAAGACCAAGGGGAATGAAGTGAGTTTTCTGCATCAACTTTTCTATCTCAGCCTATATATATATCTTTTGTGAAGTGGTTTCTTTTATAATATTCTATATTCAAATGTTGTATATAGTTTGTCATTACAGTATAGATCCCCCACACAGTTTGCAATTTTTTAGCAAATTTTGGGGGATAATTTCGTTTCGATAGGTCTACCATTCCACACTTCGAGTCATGTAAAGTTTTTGTAAATGACAAGAGTGAATGTAGAAAGTTGCGATACTCGTCTTAGACTTCTATACATTATTCGGAATCAATTAAAAGAAAGTTCCTTATAAGGAGAGTGTGTTGTTAGTATGGCGCGTTTGCGTTATGATTGTCGCTGTAATATGCTGTTATAACGATCTCATTCTCATTCCCTTTGATGGGTATTAATTATTGTCAAAGTTAAAGAAAGTTATTTGCTTGATCAATTTTCTAGAGATTAGTTTCAGAACTTGCTGTGTTTGTTTTGACCTAAAATGGAAATGGTTTATGATTTTCCTATTTCTCACTTTTCTGTGTTCATTTGAGGTATTAAAAGATGCATAAGGGAGGCTTATGGGTAATCTTTTTCCCGGGAAAGTGAAATTCTGTAAGGAGCGTTTATGTGCTTAATAGCATACCATGTGAATTGCGAACACATGAAATAGATGTTACAAGATAGTTGTATACATGCATGATATATACGTGTGTGTGTGTGTGTATGTTACCCAAAGGGCCTGTTTATTAATAGGAAACATTTCTTGTTTTCTGTTTTTATTTCCTGAAATGAAGAAGTAAAAGTAAAATTTTGTTTCTTAATTTATTTTTACTTTTGCCCTTAAGAAAACGTTTTATCTAGTTGTAAAGAAAAGAGGAAACAAGAAAAATGGTACTTTCTCTTTTTGTTTTCTCTTACCTTCAAAATGATCAAATTTCAAAGTTGTAAAATTGGAACTTTTATGTCTTTTGCATTAATAAATTTAAATATTATATATAAATAATAATAATAAATAAATTAAATATTTATAAATTAAATAAAAATAAATGAATAAATAATAAGCAAAATAAACAATAATAAAATAAAATAAATAATACATAATAATAATAAAATAAATAATACATAATAATAATAAATAAATAAATAATAATTATGATAAATAAAAAATAATAATAATAAGAAATAAAAATAATAAATAAATTAAATATTTTTATAAATTAAATAAAAATATAATAAATAATAAATTAAATAAAAATAATAAATAATAAATTAAATAATATACAAAATTAATAATAAATAAATAAAACTTATGATAAATAATAAATAAAAATAAAAATAATAAGAAATACATATAATAAATAAATGAAAACTAAGAACAAATAAACATAATTTCTGTTTTTTATTTTTGTTTCTGAAAAAAATCAAAATTTAGTAAACAATATTTTACTTTCTGTTTTTCTTAAGGAATCAAAATCATGATTCTACTTCTTCAGGAAATGGAAACAAGAAATGTTTATTATTAATAAATAGGCCCAAATTATTTATGAAATGGAAAGCAGACTACGATATAGCTTATGAAGATTAGCAGCAAAGGTGAGGGAGATGTAACACATACCTGATTCTCAGTAGTGGGATGTCAATGCCAAAACGAGAGAGAGAGAGAGAGAGGAAAATTGCATTTCTATCAAAGAGTTCCAAATGCAACTGGAATAGAGGTTTTTTCGGATCAAGATTAGATTGAGTTTGAAGATGTATATATATACATATATATATATATATATATATAAGCATTTGAATAAGTAGATAGATTGGACTAGAGTTCAAATGTGGACCAAATTCATTGGCCAAAAATTCAAATGGCTTTAACTTTTGAGTCTCGTGGCTAAACGGGTTTCATGTTTTTACAGTTGTATATAGTAGTATACATTATACATTATACATTATACAAACTTGTAAAAGTGATAATCCCGTGAGGGAGAGATGAACACGTGTAGTAGGTACTGCAAGGAAATGCATTTTTCATACCATTACCAATTTACCACACAGCAAATATATTTTGTGATAGTAAAATTATTACTTTCAATTTCTGTTTTTTTTTTTCTATTTTGAGTTTTCTTTTTCCCAATTTTTTTCTGGTTTTCTCTTTCTAGTAGAATATAAACATAGAGCAAATAGCAGTTATAAAATGTTAACAAATTGCAAATGTCTTGCTTACTCCAACAGGGTTTGATTCATTGAGCTGCCATAAATCAAGGGAAAAAGAATCTTACACATACTCTGTATTGTGACTCAAACACAAGCAATAGCTATTCATTTGGGTGTAATACATAACTAATACACAAAATTACTATCATGAGAGAAAAAATTGAACTACAAGAACTGATCTCAACAGGCAAAAAAGGAAGAAAACCCAAGCAGTTAAAAAAAAAAAAGTGTTGCAATCTTCCAATTCAGCTACAATGGCAGCGCAGCGGAACAGATACACCTTGTGGTTTTCTCTTCTCCCGGGCGATAGCTTCTTTAATCACGGGCAATTTTTCGTAAACCTTTCTCCATATATGATTTACAGCACCATCGGGAGGAATAGGGCCGATGCCACCAGGGAAGCCTTTATCAAACTGGAAAATGTGCTGAACCCGTGCCATATTTTCGCGAAATCTATCCTTTTGCTTCGCGGAATAGCTTTTAAGATGACTTACCAGCCAATTTGGTTGCAACGCATCACTAACTGCAACGAAAACAGAAAATTCGGAATAATCCACCGTTCCTTCGAATGGGAGCACAATGTCGTCGCTGACAATGACAGGTATGCAGAGACTTTGGATGGCATCGAAAAGTCTGCATGATGTGGGGGTATCCCCAGCAGGGTGCAAGCAGAACTCTGACGATCTCATCCCTTTTATCGATTGCTCCTTCCCAGTGGCATTAGGGAAACCTTCTTCCATTATAATGCCAGGTTCGCTAACCAACATGTCCCATAACTTTTCTCGAACAAGCCCTCCCTGTTAATTGGAAAAGTTGGAAATCAATGGGTGGAAAACATAAGGCAGGATTATGTTAAACTGTAAGGTCTTTTATGGAAAAAGCTATATGAAATATCTCCAACCGAGGATTTTATTGCACAAGTGTTTGAGTTTGAAATATCTCACCCACCTCTATTCTATCCTCTCCGTCATCTCTCCCTACTATCATATTTCTATTTTCCAACCTTCACTCAGCAAATGTATGTGGTCCATATCCCTAGCTATAAGGCAACATTATGTTGAACTGTAAGGTGAGAGGATTTGAATTCAATAGTTTGGGGGGGGTGGGGGGAAATTCAAGTGCCTTCATTCATTCCGGATAAAGGCAAGGATGATGATGACATTATGTTGAACTGTAAGGTTTTTTATGGGTTGATGATTTGAAGCGAGAGGATTTGAATTCAATAGTTTAAGGGGGGAAAGGAATTCAAGTGACTTTATTCATACTGGATAAAGGCAAGGATGATGATAACGCGTTCAAAGTTTAAAGAGTGGAGGACCTTAACCGGTAGTTTCATAGTTACAATAGGAAAGAACTATATGGAATGCATACTCTGAGGATTTTATTGTGCGCCCCAATTCTGTCTTCCCATCATCTCTGCCTACTATAACATTTCTACTTTTCAACCTTTCCCCATCACTTGTATGTGTTCCAAGTCCCTAGCTACAAGATACAAAAGATATGTAGTTCTACCATAACTGTTTTTGTCAATTGGGAAACACCACTAAGGTTATTGAAGTCCTAATGTTGTCCAAGGTGGGGGTTGAGGGAAAATATAAGTAGGGAACACCAAGCCTGCACTGTATAACTGCTGACAATATTCCTTAATCACATAAAATGAGTGGAGAGGGCTCAATAAATTTCTGTTATTTTCATTCATTAAGGTCCGCATCTAAGAGTGCCAAGTGTACAATGAACTAAACAAAAGAAAACAATGATTATTGGGTAGTCTTATCTGTAAGAAAAACAAGAGAAAGATAGTTTAATACTATAGGATGTCCACGAACATATCGTTTACGCATTTCAGAGAACAAAAAGATATGTACCTCCTTATAAAGGGCATAACAGGTTAAAGAGATTAAAAATACTGACCCGGTGCCTATGTTTAGCTCCTTTAAAGTAAAGAAGGGTGTGGCGCTTCTGGTTTTCTGATATGTGCAACCTTGGCAACAGATGGGTGTATGGCACGATTACATCTTTGAGCAGCGAAACTTGGGTATGTTGTATCATATTCGATGAGCTACTATTGGATAATTTTGAGTCAAGCCGGTACCACCCCCCAAAATCCACCACTAGGAGAACAGCTGGGGCGATCTCAGATCTAACATGCCACATTGCAACAGGGTCTGCCAAAGAATGCCTCAAGTTTTATTATAACCTGACAATCCAGAGACTAAATCATAAGCTGCCACAGCAAGCATTATGCTTATTTCTTCCCCTTGTAGCAGGTTATGGAGAACAAATTGTCATATACATCTGTATGACTAGCAACTGAGGAGTTGGGCTTCGAAAAATGAAGTCACAATTCATCATAGTTTATACAGATACCTACGTAATTGTCAAATGAAGCATAACTTGGATTAAAATATAAGAATTATCTTCAAATCAGAATAGTGGTCTTCCCTTATAAGAAGAAACACCATACTATATAGGGCTGGTTCAGAAAAATAAACTAACAATATGAGTGTTTAAAGTATTTTAACACCTGCAACCTGAACTCATTTAGGTGGTGAAAACTTCAAGCAAATTATTAAGCTTGAAACTAAATTAAATTTTCCCACCCAAACCAACATCCACATGGCAAAAAAGAAAATCAACCTCTTATCTTTACTGCTAAGCATTTTATTCCCGATATTTATTTTAAACCAGCAAATCCATGAAAAACATCAAGCATGAAACTTTGTCACATAAAAAAGTATAAGAAGTTAAGAACCATTAAATATCACAATAAGCAAATTGCAATTATACATGAACACAGACATTGAGTCATATACATATACATATACATATGCATTTAATTGTTCAACTTATTGAAAAGATTCACACTTTTGATAACACATTTTAGTTGTGGAACGTGTAAAGAACAAACACATCATAATTCATAAAGTACTACTAGTATTAAAAACTCAAAAATCACTCTCATATACCATTAACAACATCAACCATTACAACCACAAATTTTAAGTAAAACAACTATTGAAACAATTCAATAAGACCATTATACCTGTTAGAGCAAACACATGATCTCGGCCACCGGACCGCCTCCACGCCGCCGTCCCCTTCACAAAATCCACCACCGCCCTCTGCCTCTCATAATCCCCATTCCCCACCTTCTTCCTAAACACCCCCTTGGCCACACCCAACTGCAATTCGGCACTCAGAGTCGCAAAAAACGGCACAAAAACCACGTCGGCCGAGGCGACATCGAAAACCCTTTTCGCAAAAGATCCGGCTCGCAATTTCTCGGGGGTCATCAGATCACCCATGATCCAGTACTCGGCACTGTATTGCTTGATCAATGGATTCTCCGGGTACGGTGCGAAATCGAGCTTTTCCCGCGAAAGGGTCAATCGGATTTCGTTGTCGGCGTCGCTTCCGAGCCTCGAATCGGTCGTCTGAGACCAGTACTGGTCTAGGAGGCCATAGTTGAGCGATCTGGGTAGGTCTGAAACGTAGACTTTGATGGAATTGGCGGGGGATTGGGGGGTGTTTTGGGGAAGTAAAGATGGGGATGAGAAGAATTTAAATTGGTGGGTTTTGTTGGAGAAGAGGAAGAGAGAGAAAGCGAAAATGCAGAAGAGAGAGAGTGAGAGGAAGAGAGAAGTAACAGAGCATAGAGATGTGGGTTTGGGGTTTGTAGCCATTGGTTTCGATCTCTGTACTCTGTTGGGTGTGTTCTGTCACTTCTGTGTGCTATTATATATATAGTTGCAAGTTGCAACAATGGAGTGTTTGATTTGGGTCGATTCAGATTTGAGTGATAGGGGTAATTTGGTCTTTTCGGTAATGACATGGGCCAGTCCATGAGATGGTTATGTGGGCTTAATCAATCACAGGCCTGTGTGACTTTCACACCCAAAGGGGTTTTTGTTGTATCTGTTCTGTAACTTCTGTTGCTAGATTAAATTAAGTATTCTTATTTTCAAAATTAAATTTGAAGCACAAGGTTTTAAGTAGCATTTAAAAGATTATTAATTTTCTTTAACCTCTTTATAAATTTTCAATCTTCTGAGTTAAGTTATAAATGATGAACATGTCGCTTAAAATTTGTTCTCTAGTTTAAGTAGGACTTATTAGTTTCAAGTGATATTCAAATTACATTTACGTGGTCAATTTGTTCAGATTTAAGTAGCGAATAAAATTATCAAACAATACTTGCACAATCATGTGCCAACTACAATTTGTTAGCCTTTTTAAAGTAAGCTCTAAAGCATCACATTGTTATTTCATAATAATCTAGGATTGTCTGAAACTTTATTCTTGATAGCCAAAAAGGAACCATACTTAAAATCGGTAAGCTCTAATTATTTTAAAATTAACTCTTTGATAATACGATCAACTAAGTCTTATTCAAGGAGAGTGAAATAAAACATGAAATCATAAACTCCCAAGCAATGATCATGAGATAGTTTGTCACAAAGTGGCATAGAATGAGAGACACCAAATCTTAATCTTCACCATGAAAAAGGTTTTTGAGTGCAATGTGAAATCATATACATTTAAATCACCTCTGTAGGAGAATTAAACTCATCCATGACATATCAGATGCTACAATGAATTACAATGACCAGAACATGTTGTTTAATAAAACTGAAAAATTAACTACTCAAAATTTTAAGTACAGGGGTTTTAAATGGTGATTAAAAAAAATATATTTTATAATATTTTTTATAGATTTTTCGTCTTCAGATTTTAGTATTAAGTGGTGGCTCTGTCATTTAAAATTTTACCTTATTTTTAGTGGTATTCAATTTTTTTTATCAAACATACTTAACTGAATAAGTGCTTAATTTATTCAGATTTAAGAGGTAATTGTTGTTTAATAAAGCTAAAAATTAAATACTGAAAATTTTAATATCTGAATTTTAAGTACTGAAGATTCTATGTGGTACTTAAAAAAATTACATTTTCTGATATTTTGTAAATTTTTAGTCTTCAGACTTCAGTGTTAATTGATGACCCTGTCACTTAAAATTTTACCTCATTTTAAGTGGCACTTAATGTTGTATTAAGTGATTGTCAAATTTCTTATCAAAGACACTTAACTGAATCAGTGCTGTTTACACCTTAAATGAGCCAACACTGATTTTTCAGAATAATTGGCAACATGCCGATCTAAACTCAAGCAAGCCGACATGAACCGAAGTGGGCCGAGATAAAAAGTGGCGACCAAGAAAGCCGAAGTTTCACTTATGGAAGATTTCTGATAGACTTATGATTTGTTTTTATTTTTGTTTTTTTAGGAAAAGATATGTTAGGATAGAGTCGTATTTATTTAAGATACTGATTTTAATTAGGTTTCAATTTCTTGTTGAACACTTTATTATTTTAGTATAAATAAAATAGAAGACCTCTATTTTAGGGATCCACGACCAAATACAAATTATCCCTTCTACAATGGCAGTTTTTCATTCTATTTTATTTTAATAATTTCTTTTACATTCCATGCAACCTGCACTTTCAATACCAATTTATTTTTCATGTCTTATTTTAATTCCAAGTTTTTTTCAATTTCCAGTATATTTCAATTTCCTATAATTGCACTTTTTAATTCTTTTCGCGATTTCTTTTGGTTACCCCAAAGTCCTTTTTGTTGAGGTAATCAGAATCTATTCGTGCGAGTTGAGTTCTCTCTCGTGCCTGATTCTATTTCATATGTTCAAAAGAGATGAAAATTCGTTCATTTTGAATCGATTGAACTCCGTCACCGGTTCTGGCACGCCCGCACCCTACGGATACTAAGAATATTATCGGGCCTACTATTCGGCCGATGATGATTATTTTTCGAAATCCTATGAAAATCAATAATATTACAGGCCCTGCTATTCGGCCGATGATGACGATTATTTTTCAGAGCAATAAGTGTTGAATGTGTTCAGATTTAAGTGGTGAATAAGTATTATCAAATAAGCAAGTGTTATGAAACACACATATTTATGACTATCCCAAATCAATCCCTACGTGTATTACACTTCTTTCTACTATTGATTTGTGGGCTAGGTGAATTTATTCCCTCAAATAAAAATAAGTGTCACACCACACGCACAAAGAAAACAACAGAAGAATTCTACAAGAAAACTGTATTGACTATTCCAATTTTCATTAGAAATAAAAATAATACTCTCTGTCCCAATTTATTTATCCATGTTTGACCAAAATATACTCACAAATTTTGGTCAAATTCAACAACTAAAACCGGAGGGAAAGAGGTAGAAACATATTTCTAACTAAAGATTGTAACGAATCAAATCGCCTCTGGAATTTCATAGCGGCAAGTTGGGCTCATATTGCTTTCTTGCAACCACTTCACAATACACTCATAATGAAAGCAATGAGAACAAATCAACCGAATATCTCCGTCTTTTTCAACAAAAAAAAAAAAGAAGCCCGAAACTGCAATTAGCCAATAGTCATAAATTTTCGATGTCAAAAAACAATGACAGACAGTCGAATAAATCGGTGTCTCTCAACTTGTTATGAACGTGCCAATTAAGGCATGGTGGGTCCCGGAGATGGGAAGCGGGGACATGAAGAACAGTAAATGACTGTGGATTGCTCTTCCACTATTAACGGTCGTATGTCCTTCTTACATATATATTTATTTGAAGTTCAATTGATTCTTGTGACGCAATATCAATGGGACAAGGATTCTTGAGTTGTAAAAGAATAATGATCATAGTTGGCAAAAATAGGGCTGCAAATGAACTGAGCCGTTCGTGAGCAGGTTCAGGTTCGGCTCGTTAAGAGCTCGGCTCGTGCTCGTTCGTTTAGTAAACGAACCGAGCCTGAGCACAATTTTTCGGCTCGTTTAGTAAACGAGCCGAGCTTGAACATTACTAAGCTCGGCTCGCCAAGCTCGTGAACAAGCTCGTCTAAGTTAAATAGTAAAATTATATCATATTTGACAAAAGAAAGTGTTCAAATTGAACAAATTATGAAGATTATTGTGAAAAAATTATAGAAATTAGGCGGTCATAACATAAAATTCATTCATAAAAAATTATACTAGTGAAAATATGTTAAAACAAACATGCAACAACTCAATCCAGACAACTATTATGAAGATTAATATATGTTGCACTGAAACGAGTTGTTCGTGAACAAGCTCGGGCTCGGCTCGTTAAATCTGGCGTTCGGCTCGGACTCGTTCGTTAAGCAAATGAGCCGAGCTTGAACACATTTTCTAGGCTCGTTTAACAAATGAACCGAGCTTGAACATTCTAAAGCTCGGCTCGGCTCGGTTCATTTGCAGCCCTAGGCAAAAATGATTTCGGTTCGTGTATCAGTTTTGGTATCGGTGTAACATAACCGGGTTAATATCGGGATTACGTAATGGTTTCGGCTATCGCAATCATGAATTTTTGAAAAATTTGCACATGGTGGCCAAAATGTACTGATATGATACTTCTCACAACACAACTAAAGTTTGATGATTTTTTGATAATTTTAAGTGAATTTTATTTATGTTTTAAAAACATTTAGTACACAAAATGATTTATTAATGAATTTAAAGGTGTCGTTAATCTTCTTATGAGATTATTTCATAATATTAAATTTAAACAAATAAATATTCAAATCATAAAATATGTATTTTACTTTCAAATTAATACAAAATAATTAGAATAAGTATATGGTTTACCACCAAAATAAATTCCGCAGTGGATCTTCGGGATCATGAGAGGATTGCCAATTTTGAGCTATATTTTCATTGGATATTTGATTCATCATTAGTAGACCATCTAGTAAAATGTATTTTTTTTTTCTTTTGCTTTTGTCCTTAAAGCACTTCAATGCACAACATTCATAATTTTTTTAAAGAGATTCCATAAAAGCTTTTATATATATATTTTTATTTTAGGTATGAATTATATTAAATTCAAAAGTGTTTTATTATTGTGTAATTTAATTAGAAAATTATAATTTGATTTATTTTTTTTCAAAATCCGATATGAAAAGTTTAAAACCAGTTGGTACCGGCATTACGACTTCAGAACCGGCCGTTTCGGTGAGTATCGGCTGGTTCGGGTGTGTGAACCAAAAATGACCGATATACTGGTCCGAATCGGTAACAACGGCTCAAGTCGGTTCGTAACGGCGGATATTTCATACTATGATAATGATTGAAACATATTTGGAATCAACATTTTTCGGGATTGGGAGTTTGAATGGGAAAAGGAATTGAAATCGGAATGAAAATGACATTATATTTTGTGTTTAAAAATAAATAGTAATTCAATTATAAGAAAAATAATTATGTACAATATTTTTTATCAGTATAGGGTAATTTTTGTAAGATATAAGTTAATAAATAATTACCATAAGTTAATAAATAATTACCAAATTATTGACTATATTCAAATTATATATTTTGGGTGCATTTGGATAGCTTATTTTCTGTATTATTTTTTTACTGTTAACCCAATTTAAGAACAAAAACATATTTGACAAAGAAATAAGGCATTTTCATTCTTTGGCACAGTAAAAAAAAATTACACCCAAAATTGACCCAATTTCAAGTACAACTTTTATTGTTTTTGTTTTTTTTAACTGTACAATACAAATCAAAAAAACGTTATTTGGGTCTGAAAATTAAAATCCAAAACACTCCTCAAAAACTCTCTCAAGAACACTCCTCAAAAACGTCTTCGTCTCTCTGTTTGGATTGGTTTTAGGTTTTGGTTCCGATTGCGAATGGGACGGAGCCGTTGGAGGCGGTGATAACCGTAGATGTATTGCGAAGGGCTGGGGCTGATGTCACGGTGGCTTCGGTGGAGAAGCAGCTCGGCGTCGATGCGTGTCATGGGGTGAAGATCGTCGCCGATGCCCTAATTTCGGACTGTGCTCAGAGTGCCTTTAATCTCGTCTCTTTGCCCGTATGTTTCCTCTCTCTCTCTTTCTATATATATATATATATATATATGTATGTATGTATATATGTATATGTTCGGTGTCTTATCTACCATTATACCATCTTGAAGTTGATAGGTTCTCAGTACCACTTGCCTGAAATTTGTGTCTGATCCTGTAAGTTTTGACTGTGCGATGGAGATATTTTAGCTCATAATCCAAAAATTTTAGTAATTCCATAGTGTAACTTGTTGAAATCTCTAAATATTTAAATCTGCTGAACTCGCCTTTTTTTACCCCTTTATCAGTCTGCAAATAGTGTTTCCTCTTTTTTTTTTTTTCTTTTTCTTTTTTTTCTTAGTGCTGTTTAAATGTTACCTATACCTCTATCTATGTCTATCTATCTATATGTATATATGCTTATTTCTAAACTAACGTTTATATGTATTATAGTTGAATTTTTTTGAGTACCACCTTAATGAAATTCTAATCGGATCCTGAAAGTTTTGACTGTGCAATGGATTTTTTAGCTCAGAATTGAAAATTTCGGTAACTCCCCGTAGTAAAACCCATTGCCATTGGCCAATCTGTAGATATTTGAATTTGCTGATGTTGAGTACTACATGTTGTTTGGGTAGTTCAGATTTGGAATTTGGTGTTTTGCTGTATTGTGGTACTCGCTATCTACATCTACCCCATGACACATGCTTTAAATCTGTTGTATGCATTATTAATGTCTTTGCTGTCAATTTCTCTTTATATCAGTGGCTGTTATTGCTATTATATACTCCTGTTGGACATTGCGACTACATTAGCTTTTGGAGTAGCAAAACTCATCATGGAAGCTTTTATTTGTAAATTTGTTCAAAACTGTTTTTGATCATGGAAGCTTTTGTTTGCAAATTTGTTCAAAACTGTTTTTGATCTTATACAATTGCATGAAAATCACAAAGTTGAGTGTCGGTGTTGCTCATTAGATTGAAATGTTGGTTGTTATTGTTGCACAGGGTGGAATGCCGGGTGCTGCTGCTCTCAGAGATTGTCAGATTTTGGAAAACATAGTCAAGAAGCAGGCTGCAGATGGACAGCTTTATGCTGCAATATGTGCAGCACCTGCTGTTGCACTCGGATCATGGGGAGTGCTGAAAGGGTTGAAGGTCAGAATCGCGACAATGACTTTTATTACTGTATAATCTCTGGGTATTGCTGTTTTGATGACCATTTACAGTTTCCAAGATTTTGGCGTTGACAGGCGACTTGTTATCCTTCATTCATGGAGCAATTATCATCTTCTGCTGCCACGGTCGAATCAAGAGTCCATCAGGATGGAAAGGTTGTGACTAATCGTGGACCTGGCACTGCCATGGAGTACTCCGTTGCTTTAGTTGAGCAGTTATGTGGGAAAGAAAAAGCTGATGAAGTTTCTGGGCCCCTGGTATTTGTTTCTCCTTTATACTTGGATCTTTTTTGGCTCTGTTTTTTTCTAGGAGAAGTAAGCAAATGGAATAGGTGTCTTTTTTAATCAAGGTTCATACATGTCAAAAGTACAAGATTAGCTGTAAATGATCTTTGTTTTGACTGCACAAAAGTTGATTCTTCACATTAAAGAAACTGATGAAAGCTGAGATTCAGAAGCAGAGAAATTTATCTTTTATGTTATTTTTGTAAAAAGGAGTGGAGTGAATTTAATCTTGTTATATCTTACAAGAACAGGGGTTACAGTCCATTGTCTTGTTTTTAAAGCTCAAATCCTCATATGAATCTTTCTTTTCAGTGGTTGAAATCTGCTTCTGAAACCATTGTTTATGATCATAAGAATGCTTCACAGACTCTCTTATGTCACTTCACATAGTTGTATCAACACGACATTAATTTGATGATGGGATTTGTGTCCACCACATGAAGCATAGGATACCCTGATTCTCACATGTAATGAGCTAACAAGTGAAAACTCAAATTTGATATCTTTTATGGTATTTTTTTTTTCACTACATGAACCCTTTTATTCTAAATCAGAATCAAGTATATGTTCCCCATGTCTTAAGATTCGGGAGGTCTGATACTTGCACCACCGTGCTATATACAGTATACTTGTATCCAAATCCATGCAATATAGTTCTTCCTATGCATTTGTTAATTTCAGGTTTTTACTGATGCTTGCATTATCTGATATCAATATTCTTGCGAGGGAGGAATGGATGTTTCCTAAACCGCCACCAGGTAAATACATATGTTCAAAAAATATATGGTGTGTTTATTTCAAATGATAATTTAGGGTCCGTTTGGAAACTTGTGTTTTCGTTTTTGTTTTTGTCCTCTTGAGAACAAAAAACATTCTTGTTCTTGTCCCAAGGGTAACACGGAAACAAAAACATGTTTGGTTGGGAATTTGTCTAAAAAAATTTCAAGAACAAAAAACAAAAAAATACGTTTGACAGACCTTGTTTTTTTAGAAAGTTTTAAGAACAAAAACAGAAAAACATGTTTGGCAGCGTCTGTGTTTCCTGGAATTCTGAGAACAGAAACAGAAAAACATGTTTGGCGAGTTAAATTGTTTTTTAAAAGATTTTCAAAAAATATATATAAATTTTGAAAAATATATATAAATTTGGAAATATATATATAATTCGGAAAAATATATAAAATTCAAAAAAATAAAATAAAATCCAAATAGTTGTGCAAATAGTAGTATAAAAAACACAAGTGACCAAAGTACAATACACAAAAACAAAATTTAAAGTCAAAGAAAGTAGAAAATAGAAGTACAATACACCCGAATTTTATATTTTTTTTCCGAAATTTATATATGTTTTCCAATTTTATATTTTATTCGAATTTAATATTTTTCCCAAATTTTATATATTTTTTTTCAAAATTTATATATGTTTTCGAAATTTATATATATATTTTGAATTTATATATGTTTTTTCCAATTTTATATAATTTTTTGAAATTTATATTTTTCTTTCAAATTTTATATTTTTTTGAAATTTAATATATATTTTTTGAATTTTAGATATTTTTTCAAATTATATATATATTTTTACGAATTTTATATAATATTTCAAATTTATATTATATGTTTTTCAAATTATACTAAGGGCATATATGTCATTTAACATGAAATAAGGTCAATTCGTATACAAATGAAAGGATTAGGGTGAAATCAAACAAGGAAGGTGTTATACGCATTATATTCATACTATAAGAGGTTTAACGCACGCGACCCTATAATCAATTATAGACATCAAAATATATATTTCAAAATATTTTTTCCACAATCCATCAACAAATAAATTATAGTCATCCAATAGTAGTGCACATAAAAAGTTAATACATGGAACCATAAAGTAAAATGTCTACTATGCATGCAAGTAAAAAGTTGTTATAGTATTGAGAAATCTAGGATTTCGGCATAAATATGTTACAGTCATCCAATAGTTCAAATCATACAAAGTGGTACACTAAGCGTGTCTATTAGCCCAAATCTCGTTAGCTAAAGTATTGCGAAAATGTTGCATAAATTGGTTGCTGTGATGAACATGTAAGACCTCGACATCATCATCATCACTATCTCCATCATTGGCCCCATCCCCTTCACCCGCGTTCTGGGCCTCTCTACCATCAAATATTTCATCCGATTGTCCAAGTAACCTTATGTAGTTGTGCATAGCACAACAAACCATGACAATTTTGACTTGGGCCGGGAACTTGTAAGGACGCATTAGCCTAAGTATTGGAAAGCGTTGCTTAAGCATGCCAAAACACCTAACATTCCGCAATGAGGAATGCATGTAATTGAACATTTCTTCCTTCCCTTGAAATTTACCCGGATGTGCTTGAAATTCGGGAAAATGATATCTTTGTCCACGGTAGGGGGCTAGAAATCCCAGTTGATTCGCATAACCGGAATCCACCAAATAATATTTACCTAACATATCCACAATTAAATTAAATCAAGAAACAATTCAACTAAATTACCATTTCAAATAATTAAAAAATTTACTTTTCGAAATTTGGAAACTTTTCCATATATTTACCTTCTGGCGGTCTGGGAAACCTCCAATTCTCTCTCACAAGACATTCATTTAAGATTCGCGAATCATTAATTGACCCTTCTCACCCTGCTACGACGTAAGTGAATAACATGTTGAATGAACAGACGGTCATAACATTATGGGTTGGATAGCCTTTCCTACCTCTATATGGCATTGCCTTATCCGCATCTATATAAGCATGCACATGGGTGCCGTCTATTGCACCCACGCAATTTCTGAACAGGTAGTACATTTGTCATTTGTTCAAAATATGTTGTGGAATTTGATTCATGTTAGGAGTGACAATGATTTCATTCACAAGAAGTCCAACCACTTGAAGTACCCTATGGAAGTGTCGGGATATGGTTTCAGTTGAATGCTGAAATCTTTCAGCTACTAGCCGATTTGTGTGACTATGGCTTAAAGTTAATATGAAAATCGCAACTTGTTTTATTACCTTTACACCTCTAGATTCCTTTAACCCTAATTCCTTTAACCGCTCACATAAATTCTCAAAGGCTGCATCCGGAGGCTTTCATGACATCTACCCGGATGCCCTCGAAGTAACTCAATAACATATGCATCACCCTTCAAAATCGAATTCCTACAGGGCCTTCGCTCTATCTCCATCTCTTGCCTATAATATTCCAACATCATGCCGTGAATACTATGTTCTTCAGTGGATTTATCAGCATACTAAGGTACTAAAACTTGAAAATATGAGTTCAACAGGAAGCGCCTTTCACCACTCATAATGCACTTGATTTACCTATTAATGACAAGTATACAAAAAATACCATGTCAAGCATTATAAAAGAATGAATAACATAAATGAGAAGACATTCATAACATAAAGTCAGGCCTATATCATTTGTGATATGATATTGACTAGTTGTGTTGTAAACATACTTGTACACTTACAGTCTGCTACATGATAAAAAAGAAACACACACATTTGAACGTGCAGACAATTTAGTACAAATTGTTGAAGAAAAAGCAGTAGCAACATATGGTATTGAGTAGAAGGTAAGTTGAGGAATGCAATTTATATCAAGAAGAGACATGTAGTGAAGTCATTGTTTCAATACCATCCACTGATGAAATCAAAAGCAAATTCCGAGGCATATGACCAGATTTGAATAGAAAGAGAGATGCAAACACGAACCAAGTCAGTGGCTGCATTGTTACTGTTGCAATCGAAATCAATTAGTGTCTTTTAGATTGAAGAGATACATTAGTATCCATCTACATTTACACAAGTGCAAACCAGGAACAAAAAAATTACTATTTGCATCTAAAATTAGCTAAACATAACCACACTACAAACCAGAAACAAAATTTAAGGTTTTAACTAAACAAAAGCAGAACAGTTAACTCAAACAACACCACCTAAAACTGCAGTATACTGCAGTATACAACAACTGCAGTAGTCTGTTATGCCATCATGAATATGGTGACTAAACACCACCTACTATTGGAGCTGCAGTATACAACAACTGCAGTAATACATGTTTATCGGTACTGCAGATTACTACTCTACTACTGGAGCTGGACAACTATTGACTCTAGTTCCATTATAGATATACACATATGCAATATATATATATATATATTGAATGGTATTGGGAGGCCAATATTGGACTTTCAATAAGAGGAGTTCAATGCAATAATAATAATTCACTTACTACATAAATTCTGAAACAAAGAGGTACCCAAATCAGATACTCTAATAAGTTGCCTTAAGAAATCAAATTGGATGAAAAGGACCACAAATACATAAACAGAACATGATATATATATAAATATAAAGAGAGAGAGAGTACAAGGGCAGATCAGAAATGATTTGGCAAGAAAAACAAAAAGCAGAATAATATAAGTCAAATCAAGCAGGTATGGGAAGGAGTAAATACAGTCAACGAAACAAAGCCCATAAAGGCACAACCATAGAAATATCCATATAATCATCAAATAATAAATATGGGCACACATTAAAATCAAACCCCCACAACAACTCACCATTGTAGACAAAACCCAGGAAATTGATTTTATAAAATTCATAGATTCAATAACCAACTCTCTCTTCTATGTTTGTGTTGCGTGTGTATTATATGTGTGGGTGTGAGAGAGAAAGAAAATACCTACCAATCAAAAGAGAGATATTGAAAGAAGCAACTATTTGGGAGACCCTACTGGACAACAACCATAAGAACACATGATCTCAACGGAATCTTCAAGGTAGGTATGAGACTTCCAGATGAACTGTGTGACAGTGGGGAAAAAAAATGAAAGCAATGTCAATTTTTGGAGAAGAAAGGCATGAGTACTTTACGGAAAAAAAAAATGAAAGCAATGTTAATACATGTTTATCAGTACTGCAAATTACTATTCTACTGCTGGAGCTGGACAACTATTGACTCTAGTTCCATTATAGATATACACAGATGCAATGTTTTTATTCATATTGTTGTACTTATGGTACATAATCAGATAATTATATCCAACTGTGTGTATATATATATATATATATATATATATATATATATATTATGTAATGAACAAGGATGTTAATTAAGTTTTCAGCAACATTGATCCCATGAATCAAGTGCAACTCAACATCTTTGTTAGAAGAAGATATCAAAGTGCATCATTAGCTCACTCTGTTTGCAGGTGATTTGCGAAACATCAAAGAGTTCCATGTGGCTTGAGCTAATTCTTTGTCAGCGACTAAAAACAAATAAAAATAAAAATAAAAAAACAGCTCACTCCACTCTGCTTAATTTCTTCCTATCTATCTCAATTCATGCCATAACAACAACTACAATCTTATTTATTTCAATTCATAACAACGTTGAAATTAGAAAGAAACAAAAATCTAAAATTTAGCTCAATCAGACATCAACTAAATTATATATACATATGTTGCTCCTAAAATATATCATTTTTTTTCTGGCAAAACAATCATTCTGATCTGAATTGATGGGTCAAAAACTATTCAAAATTTGATGCTACAACTCCTTGTACAAACTAAAAAAAAAATCCACTTCATGAATTTGTCAACAAAAAAAAAAAATGTTATGATCCTCATGAAAAAAAAAGAAAAAAAAGCAGATAAGCAGAAAGTATCTTTAAAAATGAGAATGCCCGTAAGCAACACCATGCAAATAAAAGATGCTTGTATCCCATCATAGACAGTTTTTTTTTTCCTCCATCATAGACAGTTGAATAGGCTGTACTATATATGCTCTTTATCAATTAGGAAAAAGTAAACACAAAAAAAAATATTAGGCTCATTTTTAACAGAATTTTCAATGTACAGAGATCTAACAAAACTTTATATAAAATCTACCAAATCACACAAACCCCAAATCACACACAAAGTAACAAACCCCAAATCTACCAATTTTCAGTGTACAGAGATCTACCAAATCACACACACAACCAGTTTCGAAACCCGGTTGAGAAAAATTGAAAGGGGTTTCGAAACCCAAACCCCAAATCACATACAAAGTAACAGATCTAAAGAGAGAATGAAAGATTTACATTATAGATGAAATTAATTACACACAAACATAATCACTATGTTGCACACATATATACACAAGGGCTTGAAACAAAATCAGATCTGACGAATTTCGACACAAAAATGAAGAAAGAAAGAGGAGACCAAACTTGTGTGTGAGTGAAATCATTCAATTCAGGCAGTGTTTCTGGTATGTGAGACGATTGTTGATGTGTGTGGGTGAGACGTTTCGTTGTTGAATCGCGATTTCAAGCTCAGTCGAACAGAATCGCCATGGTCGTCATCGCTCTTCGCGTCCACAAGAACCCTAGAGCAACTTGTTCTTTTTTTGAAGAGAAATGTTCCTTTTGGGAAGAGAACATTTTTTTTTTTGTTTTTCTTTGTAGTTGAAATGGAGTAGAACGCATAGTAAAAAAACAACAAAAAGTTGTTCTTGAAATCAGCCCACATATCCCCTTTGTTTTTTAACTGTTCAAGAAAACATTTTAAAGCTTTTGAGTTCCCAAACATGTTTTTGTCCCCAATTTGAGACCAAAAAACAAAAAACAGAACAAAAACGGCCTTTCCAAACGGGGCCTTAGTATCCTATTCTAATCTATTGAATTTTATTCTGTAAATAGGAAAATATTATTTGGTCGATTCCGGTTATGCCAATCAAGCGGGATTTCTAGCCCCATATCGAGGACATCGATATCACTTGCTCGAATTTCAGACAGTTACGAGGTTTCAAGGGAAAGAAGAAATGTTCAATTACATACATTCCTCACTGCGGAATGTAATTGAGAAGTGCTTTGGCATGCTTAAGCAACGGTTTCCAATGCTTAGGCTAATGCGTCCGTACAACTTCCCCACTCAAGTTGAAATTGTCATGTATACTTGGACAATCGGATAACATATTTGATGGGAGAGAATTCGAGAGTTCGGGTGAAGGGGAAGGGGCCCAGAACGCGGGTGAAGGGGATGGGGCCGATGAAAATGATGATGATGATGTCGGGGTATTACAAGGTCAACTCGGCACCCAATATATGCAGGCGTTTCGCAATAATATAGCTGAGGCAATTTGGGCTAATCGACGCGCTTAGGATATGTTATTTTGTATGACTCTTTGTATTTGTAGCATGTACCATATTTATATGCGATCCATTTATTTTTCTTACTTTACTAGTACTGGATGACTATAATATAATTTATGATGGATTGTGAAAAAATAAATAAATAGACATGTCCGGAGTTCATGGCCATGGGCCACCTTGTTGTTGTGGCAAGGGACCGATAATTCTTTATCAGGCCCACACAAAGGCGAATTATGGACGATACTTCTACCGATGTCCAGATTGGAAGGTATGATTTAAGGTTACCATATATCTCAAAATTTTAATTATATATTTTGAAGTTTATAATTGGTCTCCTTTCATGTGCAATTGTAGGATCACCGTGATTGTTTTATATGGCTGGATAGACTAATTGCCAAACAACAAATCAATCATGAACCAGAGGGTAGTAACAATGATTTGGGCAATGTAGTTACTGATATACAACATGAACAGAATCGGCAAAAGTACATGCTATATGTTGGTTGTATCTGCCTTAGTTCGTTGTTGGTTCTTATGTGCATTCTCATTTTAATTGTATTTCATGTTATTGTACTGAAATGAAAAGAACCTAGTCGTATGAGATGATATTGTAAAATATTGTTGACATTTATGGGGTAATATATATGTAGAATATGTTGGGTATTTATATGTATAAGCGTGCCAACATTTTTTATGCCATTATATATTTATTTGTATTAATTTTATCAAAATCAATATCTAAACATAATTCTATAATAATAATAAAAAAAACTATTAATAATCAATTTTTTAGTAAACTTTTTTTTAAAAAAAAATTCAACTTGCCAAACGTGTTTTTATTTTTTTTTTCCCGAAAATTTTTCGGATAAAATTTTGAACCAAACATGTTTTTGTATCCGGACTACCCTAAATACAAAAACAAAAAGAGTTTTGATTTTCAAGAGGAAAAAAACAAAAACAAAAACACTGGTATCCAAACGCACCCTTTGGGAATTAAGTTAGTTAGTTGTATCACTTATGCAATAAATAACATCAATTAGAGAACAGTTGTACATTAAATTTTTTTTTAACGGAACAGTTATATACTTCTTTGAATATTAAATGCAACAGTTATGCAAAATATTAGATCGTTCAGGCAACAATTCTACATCATCATGCAACTAAAAAATTCATTCTGTCATGTAGCCTTGTAGGTTATTATATGAGTAAATTACACTGACCTCCTCTAAAGTTTGAATAAATTTCACACCTGTGAAATGTTTTAGATTTATGACAATGAACCCGTTAATTGTAGTAGTGAGGTAGCAAATGTTAAAATTTAGGGGTAGTCTCATTTTCATTTGATGAAGTTTGCTCTAATCCTACTTTGATATCTACCAACTTTAAATATTTCAATTACATTCATTTGAATTTGATTTTTGTCTCACTTAGAGCCCATTTGTGGTGATGTTATCTTCTAACCATTATATAAATTAATTAAAATACCCTCACAAAACACGTATTTTTTTTCTTGAATATAATAAAATAGAGCAAAGAGGTAATTATAAAAATTACCGTGACATCCGCCTATCTCAAGGGTAATAATTAGAATATTTAAAATTTTAGGGAGTCAAAATATAATTATGACAAATTTCAAAGAATGAAAGTGAGATTAACTCTAAGATTTAATGTAAAAGTCTAATCTAACATTTATATAATTTTTTGTTTTTTAATCATTTTAGTACGATTCTGATTGTCTTTTTATATCAAGGAAGATTTTCTTCATTAATTGCTAATTTCTAATTTTCTAATTTTTTATTAGGGAGCTATTGAGTTGAAGAGCCAATTTAAGAGAAGTAATAATAATAAATCTCAAACTCTCCCCTATAAACCTCAGGGGAGGTAAGTGTAATTTATCCTTATTATATCTTCCGAACAAAGGCCAAACGGTCGAAAACGCCCACTAGCAGCACTCATTCCCCAACATTGAAAAATCAACTATTCAACTTTCCTTTCTCTCACTGATATTCATATCCTATATACATATATATCTATGTATATGTATATACTCCTAAGCGTGAGCGTGAAAGACCAACCAACTCACACCAACGAAACCAGACCCTGCACTCTGTTCCAAGTCAAAGTCCCAGTCTTCTTCTTCCCCTATTTCTCTCTCCTCCTGTATCTATATACCCTCTCAGCTCAGACCCAGATTCACAACACACACAATCCCAATCCCAAACACACAGTCTTGTGTGTAGATAGAGAGAGAGAGATGAAACCCCCATCTCTGCTACACGCAATTCTCCTCTCTCTCATCTTCTTCACCACCACCGCCGCCGCCCAATCCTCAGACATCCTACTAGGCTCAACCCTCTACGCCTCCAACCCCAACACCACCTGGGTCTCCCCAGACAACACCTTCTCCCTCGGCTTCATCACCGTTGGCGCCACCCACTTCGCCGCCGTCTCCTACAGCTCAATCCCCCTCTGGGTCGCCGGCGGACTCGACGGCGGCGGCGCCGACTCCTCCGCCTCCCTCCAGCTCCGCTCCGACGGCAACCTCCGCCTCGTCAACGGCTCCGGCGCCCTCGTCTGGGAATCCAACACCTCTGGCCGCGGCGTCTCCGCCGCAGCCCTCGACGACTCAGGTAAATTCGCGCTCAAAAATGGCACCCTCTCTGTTTGGTCCACATTTGATAATCCAACTCTTACCATTTTGCCCTCGCAAAATTTCTCAAGTGACCATGTTTTGCGATCTGGGTTGTACTCATTTAAACTGTCTAGCTCTGGAAATCTAACCCTCTTGTGGAATAATACAATTGAATATTGGAATTTTGCCCTCGCAAATTCATCTTTAAGTCCGAACTGGACAAACCCTAGTTTAGGGTTTCAGTATATTGGGGTTATAACCATTTCTGATCCTTCGCTTTCGGGTCCGGCCAATATGATTTATAGCAGTGATTATGCTGAGGGTAATAATACTAATATACTTAGGTTTGTGAAGTTGGATGATGATGGTAATTTGAGAATTTATAGCTCTGCTAGGGGTAGTGGTTCGATCACTGAGACTTGGTCAGCTGTTGGTGATCGGTGTGAGGTTTTTGGGTATTGTGGGAATATGGGTATATGTAGTTATAATGATTCGGGTTTGGGTCCGATTTGTGGGTGCCCATCCGAGAATTTCGAGCTGATTGATCAGAGTAATAGTAGGAAGGGGTGTAAAAGGAAGACAGAGCTTGAGAATTGTCCAGGGAGTGCAACTATGTTGGAGTTGGATAATGCCAAGTTCTTGACATACCCTCCTGATTTGTCCCCACAAACTTTCTCTATGGCTGATTCACCTTGTAGGTTGAATTGTCTTTCGAGTCCCTCTTGTGTGGCTTCAACTACGTTAGCGGATGGAACAGGGTTTTGTTATCAGAAAACGCCGGGTTTTCTTAGCGGGTATCAGTCCCCTACACTTCCTAGCACTTCATATCTCAAGGTTTGTGGTCCATTGAGTCCACCTTCTGCTGCTTCGGTAAATGCTGGCAAGAATAAGGGTTGGAGGGTGCATGCTTGGATAGTTGCAGTTGTAGTTGTGGGTACTATTTTTGGTTTAATCATGTTGGAGGGTGGTTTGTGGTGGTGTTGCTTTAGAAATGGCCCCAAATTTGGTGGATTGTCCGCTCAATACGCACTTCTTGAATATGCCTCTGGTGCACCGGTCCAGTTCTCGTACAAAGAGCTCCAACGGTCAACAAAGGGGTTTAGGGAAAAGCTTGGAGCAGGAGGATTCGGGGCCGTGTATAAAGGGACTCTTGCTAATAGAACCGTTGTCGCAGTGAAGCAACTCGAGGGAATTGAGCAGGGGGAGAAGCAGTTTAGGATGGAGGTTGCGACATAAGCAGCACCCACCATTTGAACTTGGTGAGACTAATTGGATTTTGCTCTGAAGGGCGTCACAGGCTTCTTGTGTACGAGTTCATGAAGAATGGTTCTCTCGATAACTTTCTCTTTACGACTGAAGAACAGTCGGGTAAATTGTTAAACTGGGAGTACCGTTTTAAAATTGCGCTTGGGACTGCAAAGGGGGTGACATACCTTCACGAGGAGTGCCACGACTGCATTGTTCACTGCGATATAAAGCCAGAGAACATTCTCTTGGATGAGACTTACAATGCCAAAGTTTCAGATTTTGGTCTTGCGAAACTTGTAAATCCAAAGGACCATAGGTACCGGACCTTGACAAGCGTGAGGGGAACCAGAGGATATTTGGCACCAGAATGGCTTGCGAATCTTCCTATCACTTCCAAATCGGATATTTACAGTTATGGTATGGTTTTGTTGGAGATAGTGAGTGGGAGAAGGAACTTTGAAGTATCAGACGAGACAAATCGGAAAAAGTTCTCTACGTGGGCTTACGAAGAGTTCGAAAAGGGAAATGTGAGAGGAATAGTCGACAAGAGGCTCCATGACCAAGAGGTGGATATGGATCAAGTGAAGAGAGCGATTCAGGTAAGCTTTTGGTGCATCCAAGAGCAACCATCTCAGAGGCCAATGA
The DNA here is from genome assembly GCA_963922005.1 of Cornus suecica. Lineage (NCBI taxonomy): Eukaryota > Viridiplantae > Streptophyta > Magnoliopsida > Cornales > Cornaceae > Cornus > Cornus suecica. The sequence goes on along the minus strand of OY998246.1, from coordinate 12,072,449 downwards.
TGGGAAAAGTTGTGCAGATGCTAGAAGGGATTATGGAAATCGAGAGGCCACCAGCCCCGAAGGCTGTGATTGAAGCATCCATTGGTGGAACCAGTGTAAACGTGAGCAGTAATGTCAGCGCTCTCTCCACTGTCGTGGCTTCAGCCCCGGCACCCTCTTCATCGTCATCATTCCGAACTCTGGGAATTCAATCTTCTGTTTCGAGTAAGAATGCGGAAAGGCCATCTTCATCCCTTCTACATTCGGACCAGAAGTGAACCTAGAAGAGTCAAAGGTACTGCTTTTGGGATCTTATTCTTTGCAACCAAATCTGGAAGGGAAAAGCTAAATGGTGAGAAGCTTTGATCACTATATACCATACATATTTATACTATTTTTATGTTGTAATTCTTGTGTCCTAGTGTATTATTTAGTTTTTGTCAGCATGAGGTTTGCCATCGTATTTAAGCGTTTCCTGTAATGCCACTTCATTTTCAGGGAAAGAATTGTAATTAGTAATATGAGGTCCTTTCGATTGTTAAAGCTCCTCAATGTACAAATGCAACCTTCTTGTTTATGAATTTCTCTTGAAATAATGAAAAGAGGCACAATTTTTTTTTTTTTTTTTTGCAATGAAATTATTCCAATGTTTATGATCCTTGAATATGCTTAGTCCTTGCTAGATTATTATTATAGTAAAGTTGTTATGCATATATTGACCTATTATAGCTCTTCTCATGTTCTTCCAATATAAGCATTTTCAAATTTACACTGAAGGTTGGTTCGGTTGCGCCGTTTTGGAATTGCATTGGTGGAATTACAACTCCAATGCAATTCCAAATACATTATTCGGATAAGTCTTGGAATTCAAGTGTAATTGAATTTCAATCCTAAACGAATGTAAAATATCATAAATCTTGAATTAAATTAGATAATGTAGATATATTTAAATATGTAAATATAGGTATGAAACTATGAATATATATATATATATATATATATATATTAATAAGTTTCAATTTATTCGTAAATCTCCAAATAAAGTGATTAATGTTAAGATCCAAAGGATTTGGTTCATATAACTCTAGCAATCGAATGAACACACGAAATTATTAAGTATATGCACAAACACGAACACACATATATATATATGCCCGGTATATGATTCAATTTTTTACTTGATGTCTTATAATGAATGTGTTGCATAAGGTCATGGCTTAGTAATGTAACAACTCTGAATTAAGATATCCTACTGCAGTTGTATTTATATTTATATATCTATATCTAGATCTGTCCCACTGCAGCAGGTATATACATATATCTATTTATGTGTCTAGATCTAGATCTATGTATTAACAAGTGTGATGAGTTCATTTCTGAAATTCCAGGAATTCGAATAACATTTATGTGTGTGTGAATTACCAAGTAAGATGAAAACATTTATGGAGTTTGAGGAATTCGAGCAATATATATATATATATATATATATATATATATATATATATTCATAATTTTATGTATATATGTTTGTATATATAGGCGTGTGTGTATATATATGTATATATATTTGGATATATATATAGGCATATGTATATATATATATAGGTCTTTGTGAATATATATATATATGTAAGTTTGTAGTTATGAAAAGTTAGTTGTTAGAGAGAAAATTTATTGGGTTGAAGACTTGGAGAATATTTAGAATTGAAAATCACAACTTTTCATGTGGAATTGGTGGATTTGGAATTGAAATGCAATTCCAAATTCAGATCATTTTTGAGCAAACGAATAATGAAATCTTTGGAATTAGAATGCAATTCTAAATCCAAGACCCAGAACGATGCAGCCGAACGAACCCTGAAAAGAATTGTGGGTAGATTGAAAATTTCAATACACGTCTTAGGAAGAACTTTTTTGGCACCAATTATTTGCCAATCTTTTAATGTCTCATTGGTATGGATTTGTATCATTTTCATCGATTTACCAAACCCATCACTGAAAACAAATGATGGTGTATTTAGAGGTCACCAACCAACATGCAAATCCAATCTTTTAGGGGACCAAGTGTTCGCTCCGAAAAGTATTTGTCATCCACCGAATAGCAGGGCCGATAATATTCTTAATTTTCGTAGGATTTCGAAAAATAATAATCATCGGCCGAATAGTAGAGCCGATAATATTCTTCGTATCCGTAGGATGCGGGCGTGCCAGAACCGGTGACGGAGTTCAACCGGTTCAAAAAGAACAAATCTTCGTCTCTTTTGAACATGTGGAATAGAATCAGGCGATTTACGAGAGAGATAACTCAACTCTCGTGAAGGGTTTTGATTGCCTCAACAAAGAAGACTTTTGGGTAACCGAAAGAAATCGCAAAAAGAATTGAAAGAACGAATGCTGAGAAATTAAATTGCATGAAAGTAAAGATTTCCAAAGAATTGAAAGAAACCGGTAATGTAAAGATTGATAAGAAAATAAAATTGAAGGTGCAAGAAATTGAAAAGAAACAATAAAAAAGTAAAATATAATGGAAAACTGTTATAGGAACATTTTATATTTGGTCGTGAACCTCTGTAACAGATGTATACATATATTATTTATAGCCTAAAAAATATCCTAGATAATCCAGAGATAAATAACTAATAAAATAAAAGACAAATAACCTAAATTTAATCCTACCTAAACACTAATATCAACTTTAATTTAAACTTTTCAAAAAGTGTCCAATAATCCAAAACTCCTTGGTCGACAAGAAATTCTTCAAACTTGTGTTCTATCCGTTGGGCAAACTCCAATTTGTTATACGGGATATCCATTGGGCCGAAACTCCAATCGATCAGTGGACCATTTTATCAATTTACGTGTTAGCTCATTTAGGGTGTCAACAATGCCCCCAATTCCAACGTCATTTTACTTAAAAAATATGGTTGTTGGAATTTTTCTTTAGCCCAAAATGATGCCAACACATTCTTATATCCTTGTATCATTGCCCCCCGAGTCTCTCACTTGAAAAGAAAAATAAAATTGAGTTGACTCAAGTGCTTTATTCATTTAGAACCAACAATAAAATGATTTTTATTCCCTTAATCCTAATCTTAATTAAGTAAAAAAAAAATCATTGACAGTGGATCAATGAACCTACAAATGACCCCAATATTTGAATTCGTAAACTCTTGGAGGGGGAAACAAACACGATTGGCCGGAATCAAATTATTATGTAAAGTCATATTAGCCGATCGTACGACCACTGCTCTTAAAAGTTTATAATTTTTTATAATTCCAGCAGTATTTACTGAAATTATAAAAAACGAAGTTTCCACCATTGAAGCCACTATATTCATCCAAGCCGCTACCATTTGGGTATCGGCCACTTTTGTGTTAGCGACAATTGTATTGGCCATATTGATATCAACAACTATATTTACCCCAGCGGCCAGATTAGTATTAGCAGATACCACTGTCTTTCTCAGCCAATGGTGAACGGACCGGCGACTGCCCCCCGAGTCTCGAATGACTCGAGATTCTTTTATTCTGAAACTCCTGTTTTACTTTAGCCAAATCAACTTGCCACTTTTGTTGTTTATCTTCAAGCTTTTGAAGCTCCTATTTTATTTCAGACTATCTCTGTGTCATCTGTTCATAATATGTTTTCTCCTCAGCAAGATTTGTTTGCACTCGTCGAGCGATTTCCCTCAATTGTAGGATTTCACCTACAAGCGCGGCCTTTGAACCTTGTGGTGACATGTTCACAATATTCTCTCAGCTACCTAGCGGTGTCCCATTGGGCGTGCCAAAATATGTTCGCTCCGAAAAATATTTGTCATCAGCCGAATAGCAGGGCCGATAATATTCTTGATTTTTGTAGGATTCCGAAAAATAATAATCATCGGCCGAATAGTAGGGCCGATAATATTCTTCGTATTCGTAGGGTGCGGGCATGCCAGAACCGGTGACGGAGTTCAACCGATGACGGAATTCAACCGGTTCAAAAGGAATGAATCTTCGTCCCTTTTGAACATGTAGAATAAAATCAGGTTATTTACGAGAGAGAGAACTCAACTCTCGTGAAGGGTTCTGATTGACTCAACAAAGAGAACTTTTGGATAACCGAAAGAAATTGAAAGAACGAATGCTGAGAAATTAAATTGCATGAAAGTAAAGATTTCCAAGGAATTGAAAGAAACTGATAATGTAAAGATTGATAAGAAAATAAAGTTGACGGTGCAAGAAATTGAAAAGAAACAATAAAAAAGTAAAATATAATGGAAAACTGCTATAAGAACATTTTGTATCTGGTCGTGGACCTTTGTAACAGATGTATACGTATATTATTTATAGCTTAAAAGATATCCTAGATAACTCAGAGATAAATAACTAATAAAATAAAAGACAAATAACCTAAATCTAATCCTACTTAAACACTAATACCAACTTTAATTTAAACTCTTCAAAAAGTATCCAACAATACAAAACTCCTTGGTCGGCAAGAAATTCTTCAAACTTGCGTTCTATCCGTTGGGTGAACTCCAATTTGTTATACGAGGTATCCGTTGGGCCGAAACTCCAATCGGCCAGTGGATCATTTTATCAATTTACGTGTTCGCTCATTTAGGGTGTCAACACCAAATTTAGTCATTCTTGTTAACAGGTTGGCCTTTGTTATGGAGAAATGAGGAAATGTTGCACATTCTTTTTCAAACCCTCCATTGTTTAACGCGTCAAAAGTCCACATATGTGGACCATAGTATAGCCCCGGTAAATGTTTATATATATATATATATATATATATTTTTTATTTTTATTGCCAAAAGGTCAAAAAGTTATGTATTTCCTTAATACTTTTCCACACACTGATATATATATATATATAGGATATTTATCAGGTCAGTTTTATCTATTTCTTTCCTTCAATAATTTTTCATAATCTGCTGTCTAGTTTTTTTATTTTATTTCCTTATCATTCGACTTCTCTTTGCAGGTTACTATTAGACAGACAAAGAGTGGTAAAGATATGAAACATGACCTGATGGTGATGGAGAACCTGTCATATGGTCGAAATATTACTCGCCAGTATGATCTTAAAGGCGCTTTGCATGCTCGTTACAACGCAGCTGCTGATGGTAAGGGGGATGTCCTTTTGGATCAGAACTTCGTCAATGACATGAATAGCTCTCCTTTATACGTTTGTAGGAGATCAAAGCGCCTTATGCAACGAGGTGTCTGGAGCGATACAACTTTCCTGAATGTGAGTTTGCAGTTAACCATTGCTACCATCCTCTTAGGATTCTTGAAGTTGATTCTAGTATCACCTAACCGATCATGAAGCATGCATAAACAATATTTGGTTGTTGTTCACGTAGTATTTATGAATATTCTAGTGTACAATTTCTCGGGTCTTTTACCGTTGGGACAAGCAACTCGAGACATGGATGAAGTACTCACTCGTTCCTAAGAATCAGTTGCCAACTGTCATTTCTCCGAAAGAGTACAAGAAGAGATTTCGAAAGTTCATGTCTATATACTTTCTAAGAGTCCCAGATCATTGGTGCTCACAAAGATCTTCTAACCCCTGCAAACTTTGTGGCATTGGAGGCTACTATTCCTCCAATCATCTAAATTGGCAAGACCAAGGGGAATGAAGTGAGTTTTCTGCATCAACTTTTCTATCTCAGCCTATATATATATCTTTTGTGAAGTGGTTTCTTTTATAATATTCTATATTCAAATGTTGTATATAGTTTGTCATTACAGTATAAATCCCCCACACAGTTTGCAATTTTTTAGCAAATTTTGGGGGATAATTTCGTTTCGATAGGTCTACCATTCCACACTTCGAGTCATGTATAAGTTTTTGTAAATGACAAGAGTGAATGTAGAAAGTTGCGATACTCGTCTTAGACTTCTATACATTATTCGGAATCAATTAAAAGAAAGTTCCTTATAAGGAGAGTGTGTTGTTAGTATGGCGCGTTTGCGTTATGATTGTCGCTGTAATATGCTGTTATATCGATCTCATTCTCTGATTCCCTTTGATGGGTATTAATAATTGTCAAAGTTAAAGAAAGTTATTTGCTTGATCAATTTTCTAGAGATTAGTTTCAGAACTTGCTGTGTTTGTTTTGACCTAAAATGGTTTATGATTTTCCTATTTCTCACATTTCTGTGTTCATTTGAGGTATTAAAAGATGCATAAGGGAGGCTTATGGGTAATCTTTTTCCCGGGAAAGTGAACTTCTGTAAGGAGCGTTTATGTGCTTAATAGCATACCATGTGAATTGCGAACACATGAAATAGATGTTACAAGATAGTTGTATACATGCATGATATATACGTGTGTGTGTGTGTGTGTGTGAGTGTGTGTGTGTATATGTTACCCAAATTATTTATGAAATGAAAAGCAGACTACAATATAGCTTATGAAGATTAGCAGCAAAGGTGAGGGAGATGTAACACATACCTGATTCTCAGTAGTGGGATGTCAATGCCACAACGAGAGAGTGAGAGAGAGAGAGAGAGGAAAATTGCATTTCTATCAAAGAGTTCCAAATGCAACTGGAATAGAGGTTTTTTCGGATCAAGATTAGATTGAGTTTGAAGATGTATATATATATATATATAAGCATTTGAATAAGCAGATAGATTGGATTAGAGTTCAAATGTGGACCAAATTCATTGGCCAAAAATTCAAATGGCTTTAACTTTTGAGTCTCGTGGCTAAACGGGTTTCATGTTTTTACAGTTGTATATAGTAGTATACATTATACAAACTTGTAAAAGTGATAATCCCGTGAGGGAGAGATGAACACGTGTAGTAGGTACTGCAAGGAAATGCAGTTTTCATACCATTACCAATTTACCACAGCAAATATATTTTGTGATAGTAAAACGATTACTTTCAATTTTATTTTATTTTCTATTTTCCAACCTTCACTCAGCAAATGTATGTGGTCCAAATCCCTAGCTACAGGATACGAGAGAAATATAAGGCAACATTATGTTGAACTGTAAGGCGAGAGGATTTGAATTCAATAGTTTGGGGGGGGGGGGGGGGGGGGGGGATTCAAGTGACTTCATTCATTCCGGATAAAGGCAAGGATGATGATGACATTATGTTGAACTGTAAGGTTTTTTATGGGTTGATGATTTGAAGCGAGAGGATTTGAATTCAATAGTTTAAGGGGGAAAAGGAATTCAAGTGACTTTATTCATACTGGATAAAGGCAAGGATGATGATAACGCGTTCAAAGTTTAAAGAGTGGAGGACCTTAACCGGTAGTTTCATAGTTACAATAGGAAAAAACTATATGGAATGCATACTCTGAGGATTTTATTACGCGCCCCAATTTTGTCTTCCCATCATCTCTGCTTACTATAACATTTCTACTTTTCAACCTTTCCCCATCACTTGTATGTGGTCCAAGTCCCTAGCTACAAGATACAAAAGATATGTAGCTCTACCATAACTGTTTTTGTCAATTGGGAAACACTATTTATGCTTTAGAAAATATGGAAACACCACTAAGGTTATTGAAGTCCTAATGTTGTCCAAGGCGGGGGTTGAAGGAAAATATAAGTACGGAACACCAAGCCTGCACTGTATAACTGCTGACAATATTCCTTAATCACATAAAATGAGTGGAGAGGGCTCAATAAATTTCTGTTATTTTCATTCATTAAGGTCCGCATCTAAGGGTACCAAGTGTACAATGAACTAAACAAAAGAAAACAATGATTATTGGGTAGTCTTAACTGTAAGAAAAACAAGAGAAAGATAGTTTAATACGATAGGATGTCCACAAACATATCGTTTACGCATTTCAGAGAACAAAAAGATATGTACCTCCTTATAAAGGGCATAACAGGTTAAAGAGATTAAAAATACTGACCCGGTGCCTATGTTTAGCTCCTTTAAAGTAAAGAAGGGTGTGGCGCTTCTGGTTTTCTGATATGTGCAACCTTGGCAACAGATGGGTGTATGGCACGATTACATCTTTGAGCAGCGAAACTTGGGTATGTTGTATCATATCCGATGAGCTACCATTGGATAATTTTGAGTCAAGCTGGTACCACCCCCCGAAATCCACCACTAGGAGAACAGCTGGGGCGATCTCAGATCTAACATGCCACATTGCAACAGGGTGTGCCAAAGAATGCCTCAAGTTTTATTATAACCTGACAATCCAGAGACTAAATCATAAGCTGCCACAGCAAGCATTACACTTATTTCTTCTCCTTGTAGCAGGTTATGGAGAACAAACTGTCATATACATCTGTATGACTTACACAACTACTAGCAACTGAGGAGTTGGGCTTCGAAAAATGTAGTCACAATTCATCATAGTTTATACAGATACCCACGTAATTGTCAAATGAAGCATAACTTGGATTAAAATATAAGAATTATCTTCAAATCAGAATAGTGGTCTTCCCTAATAAGAAGAAACACCATACTATATAGGGCTGATTCAGAAAAATAAAATAACAATATGAGCGTTTAAAGTATTTTAACACCTGCAACCTGAACTCATTTAGGTGGTGAAAACTTCAAGCAAATTATTAAGCTCAAAACTAGACTAAATTTTCCCACCCAAACCAACATCCACATGGCAAAAAAGAAAATCAACCTCTTATCTTTACTGCTAAGCATTTTATTCCCGATATTTATTTTAAACCAGCAAATCCATGAAAAACATCAAGCATGAAACTTTGTCACATAAAAAAGTATAAGAAGTTAAGAACCATTAAATATCACAATAAGCAAATTGCAATTATACATGAACACAGACATTGAGTCATATACATATACATATGCATTTAATTGTTCAACTTATTGAAAAGATTCACACTTTTGATAACACATTTTAGTTGTGGAATGTGTAAAGAACAAACACATCATAATTCATAAAGTACTACTAGTATTAAAAACTCAAAAATCACTCTCATATACCATTAACAACATCAACCATTACAACCACAAATTTTAAGTAAAACAACTATTGAAACAATTCAATAAGACCATTATACCTGTTAGAGCAAACACATGATCTCGGCCACCGGACCGCCTCCACGCCGCCGTCCCCTTCACAAAATCCACCACCGCCCTCTGCCTCTCATAATCCCCATTCCCCACCTTCTTCCTAAACACCCCCTTGGCCACACCCAACTGCAATTCGGCACTCAGAGTCGCAAAAAACGGCACAAAAACCACGTCGGCCGAGGCGACATCGAAAACCCTTTTCGCAAAAGATCCGGCTCGCAATTTCTCGGGGGTCATCAGATCACCCATGATCCAGTACTCGGCACTGTATTGCTTGATCAATGGATTCTCCGGGTACGGTGCGAAATCGAGCTTTTCCCGCGAAAGGGTCAATCGGATTTCGTTGTCGGCGTCGCTTCCGAGCCTCGAATCGGTCGTCTGAGACCAGTACTGGTCTAGGAGGCCATAGTTGAGCGATCTGGGTAGGTCTGAAACGTAGACTTTGATGGAATTGGCGGGGGATTGGGGGGTGTTTTGGGGAAGTAAAGATGGGGATGAGAAGAATTTAAATTGGTGGGTTTTGTTGGAGAAGAGGAAGAGAGAGAAAGCGAAAATGCAGAAGAGAGAAGTAACAGAGCATAGAGATGTGGGTTTGGGGTTTGTAGCCATTGGTTTCGATCTCTGTACTCTGTTGGGTGTGTTCTGTCACTTCTGTGTGCTATTATATATATAGTTGCAAGTTGCAACAATGGAGTGTTTGATTTGGGTCGATTCAGATTTGAGTGATAGGGGTAATTTGGTCTTTTCGGTAATGACATGGGCTAGCCCATGAGATGGTTATGTGGGCTTAATCAATCACAGGCCTGTGTGACTTTCACACCCAAAGGGGTTTTTGTTGTATCTGTAACTTCTGTTGCTAGATCAAATTAAGTATTCTAATTTTCAAAATTAAATTTGAAGCACAAGGTTTTTATGTAGCATTTAAAAGATTATTAATTTTCTTTAACCTCTTTATAAATTTTCAATCTTCTGAGTTTAGTTATAAATGATGACCATGTTGCTTAAAATTTGTTCTCTAGTTTAAGTAGGACTTATTAGTTTCAAGTGATATTCAAATTACGTTTACGTGGTTAATTTATTCAGATTTAAGTAGCGAATAAAATTATCAAACAATACTTGCACAATCATGTGTCAACTACAATTTGTTATCTTTTTTTAAGTAAGCTCTAAAGCATCACATTGTTCTTCCATAATAATCTAGTGTTGTCTGAAACTTTATTCTTGATAGCCAAAAATGGGCCATACTTAAAATCGGTAAGCTCTAATTATTTTAAAATTTATTTTAAAATTAACTCTTTGATAATAAGATCAACTAAGTCTTTTTCAAGGAGAGTGAAATAAAACATGAAATCATAAACTCCCAAGCAATGATCATGAGATAGTTTGTCACAAAGTGGCATAGAATGAGAGACCAAATCTTAATCTTCACCATGAAAAAGGTTTTTGAGTGCAATGTGAAATCATGTACATTTAAATCACCTCTGTAGGAGAATTAAATTCATCCATGACATATCAGAGGCTACAATGAATTACAATGACCAAAACATGTTGTTTAATAAAACTCAAAAATTAAGTATTCAAAATTTTAAGTACGTACTGAATGTTTTAAGTGGTGTTTAAAAAAATTATATTTTATGATATTTTTTATAATTTTTTTGTCTTCAGATTTCAGTGTTTAGTGGTGGCTCTGCCACTTAAAATTTTACCTCATTTTAAGTGGTATTTAATTTTTTTTATCAAACACACTTAACTGAATAAGTGTTTAATTTATTCAGATTTAAGGGGCAATTGTTGTTTGATAAAACTGAAAATTAAGTACTGAAATTTTTAAAATCTGAATTTTAAGTACTGAAGATTTAAAGTGGTACTTAAAAAAATTACATTTTCTGATATTTTTATAAATTTTCAGTCTTCATACTTCAGTATTAATTGATGACCCTGTCACTTAAAATTTATTGACAATTCCAATTTCCATTAGAAATAAAAATAATAGTATAACATTGAACATTGAACATTGAAACATATTCTAACCAAAGATTGTAACGGATCAAATCGCCTCTGGAATATCCCGTCCTTTTCAACACAAAAAAAATCCGGAAACTGTGATTAGTCAATAGTCATAAATTTTCGAATCATACGATTTTAGGTTGCCGAAGGCGTTGTAAGCGCGTATACTAGTGCACCTATAGGATGAAGTAGAACCCATTGATCAAGAAGAAAAAAGTGTGAGTGTGTGTAAATTGTAATGTATAAAAGCGAAGAACAGATTAGAGATTAATACTATGAAATATATATATATATACACATATATCAAAATATATTTTTATTTGAAGTTCAATTGATTCTTGTGACGCAATATCAATGGGACAATGATTCTTGAGTTATAAAAGAATAATGATCATGGTTGGCAAAAACGATTTTGGTTGGTGTATTAGTTTCGGTATCGATGTAACATAATCGGGTCAGTGTCGGGATTACGTAACGGTTTCGGCTATCGCAATCGTGAATTTTTGAAAAACTTGTATTGGCCAAAATGTACTGATATAGTACTTCTCACAACACAGTTAAAGTTTGATGATTTTTTGATAATTTTAAGTGAATTTTATTTATGCTTTAAAGACATTTAGTACACATAATGATTTATTAATGAATTTAAAGGTGTCGTTGATCTTCTTATGAGACTATTCCATAGTATTAAATTTAAACAAATAAATATACAAATCATAAAATATGTATTTTACTTCCAAATTAATACAAAATAATTAGAATATATACATGATTCACCACCAAAATGAATTACGAGGTGGATCTTCGGGTTCATGAGATAATTGTTAATTTTGAGCTATATGTTCATTGGATATTTGATTCATCATTAGTAGACCATCTAGTAAAATATATATTTTTTTCCTTTTACTTTTGTCCTTAAAGAACTTCAACTTACAACATTCACAATTTTTTTAAAAAGATTCCATAAAAGCTTTTATATATATATTTATTTTAGGTGTGAATTATATTAAATTCAAGAGTGTTTTATTATTGTGTAATTTAATTAGAAAATTACAATTTGATTTATTTTTTTTCAAAATCTGATACGAAAAGTTTAGAACCGATTGGTACCGGCGTTACGACTTCGGAACCGGCCGTTTCGGTGAGTATTAGCCAGTTTGGGTGTGTGAACTGGAACCGACCGATATACCGGTCCGAACCGGTAACAGCGGATATTTCATACTATGATAATGATTGAAACATATTTGGAATCAACCTTTTTCGGGATTGGGAGTTTGAATTGGAAAAGGAATTGAAATCGGAATGAAAATGGCATTATATTTTGTGTTTAAAAATAAATAGTAATTCAGTTATAAGAAAAATAATTCTTATCATTAGGTATATAATTAGTTGAAGTGTAATTTTTGTAAGATATAAGTTAATAAATAATTACCAAATCATTGACTACATTCAGATTATATACTTTGGGAATTAAGTTAGTTAGTTGTATCACTTATGCAATAAATAACATCAATTAGAGAACAGTTGTACATTAATTTTTTTTTTTAACGGAACAGTTATATACTTCTTTGAATATTAAATGCAACAGTTAAGCAAAATATTAGATCGTTCAGGCAACAATTCTACATCATCATGCAACTAAACAATTCATACTGTCATGTAGCCTTGTAGGTTATTATATGAGTAAATTACACTGACCTCCCCTAAAGTTTGAATAAATCTCACACGTGTGAAATGTTTTAGATTTATGACAATGAACCCCTTAATTGTAGTAGTGAGGTAGCAAATGTTAAAATTTAGGGTTACTGTAAGTGTAGATTTTTGCTTATATAAAAAGATATCCTTTATTGAGGCTCTAATGGCCATATATATAGCTCAGCCCCATACAACTCTCCCTATTTAGTAAGATCATGCTCCCAATTACATGGAGTCATGACCCACTTGTAGACCTGTCAATGGATCGGATTTTGATCCGAATCAGATCCAAATCCGATCCGATTAGCTGAATATGGATTGAAAATAAAATCCGATAACCCGATTAGGATCCGAATCCGATAATCCGATTTCTTAACAAATTGGATTTGGATTTATGTCATCCGATCCGATAATAACCCGATCCGATATAAAATATATTTATATATATATAAATATATATTTGATATTTTTATGTGTATATATTTAATACTGTACATGTATATAAATGTTAGTTGTTAATTATTTTATTATTTATTAATAATGATTGATCATAAATACAAGTATTAAAAGTGTGAATAATTTAGTATTTCAGTATTTATTGATTTTTGTATTTTTGTATTTTTTTAATTAGATATTCGAATCAGATATTCTATAATGAAGAAATTCGAATATGAATTAACTAAGTGAAAATTCGTCGAATTATCGGATTCGGATCGCGGATCGGGAGTTTTTGTCATCCTTATCAATAGACCTGTCAATAATCCGATTATGATCCGAATCCGATCTGAATCCGATATTAACCGGATATGGATTGAAAATAAAATCCGATAGCCCAATTAGGATCCGAATCCGATAATCCGATTTCTTAACAAATTGGATTTGGATTTAACTGATCCGATCCGAATCCGATCCATTGACAGGTCTACCCACTTGGTTAGCAACTACCCACTATCTCTTGGTAATGGGTTGTTACTTCTCATTTTCTAAGGAGTGGCATGGTAATGATGGGCTCATCTTATTACATGGGCTTTAGATCATGGGCCAATTAACCATTTGAATATACATGGGCCTAACCAATGCTGGGCTTTACAAACGGGTTTGGGCCTGTTAATTTTTACTATTTACACTAGTCCCATTCGTGTCTGGCATACGGGTTCATGGGCTTGACCCGAATTTCAATGAAATGACAATTTTACAGCTGTATATAATGACGTCAGCATCATTATTGCGAAGAGGTGTGTGATTTTTCGAAGTTCAGAAAAGCGGCTACTTGTTCCTTTTTCACCGTGTTTGAGGCATTGGGAACCAGTGCGCCTCCTCAGCCATTTAATGATAGCGGTTGGTATATCTAAGTCTATAATAACCCCCTTTTGGCTTCATTTTTTACTCTCACTTTCTCATCTTTTGTTTGTGATTTTAAGCAGTCGTCTTCAACCCTTCGCCGTTATCTATAGTTCGGTTGTCGGAGCTTCTTCGACCTTCTCGCCAGAATATTCTGTGTAAGCTCCTGTTTTTTCACTATGTTTGATAGTAATACTTCAAATTCAACCGAAGAGGTAATTCCTCGGGAATATGGATGGTCTGATGTTCCGAGCCCCCCTTTCGTGAACCCATCTTCTTCATCTTTGCCTTCTTCCTCTTCGCCCTTACTCAGTCGCCCGAACCCACCTAGCTTAGGAATTTCTTTGCCGGGCCATCAAGAGGGACTTTCTGTTTCTGGAACGCATGAAGGGGTAGATGCACCAACTATTCTGCTTATTGGGGCTTCTATTTCTATTCATTCTGTAGGGGCAGATGCACCTGAAGTCATTCCTGTTAGGGTCTCCACTAAATCAACCCCGTTTATGGCCGAACCTCTTGAAGCCCATAAGAGGAAAGCTGTGAATATCAAGAGTTTGAGAGATTGCAAGATCCCTAAGGAGGTGATCTTGGAGGAGTATGGCCCTTCTTATGATTTTAGGATATGAGATGGAGTGGGTCCGGATCAGGTGTTGATGTCTGCTCTTCAGATCAAGGCGCTTCGGTTCCCTCTTCATCCCTTATTTCATTTTATTTTCTTCACCCTAGGGATTGCTCCTCTACAGGTTAACCCAAACTTCATACGAATAATATCCATGTTGATTTTGATAAATAGAGATAAGAATCTGTCATTGGGTCTGGCAAATCTGCTGCTACATTATAAAATTATGGATCTGAAGGATTGTGAGGGAAGGTACAACTTTTACCCCTTCAAGGGTTGGTTCATTTGCAACGGAACAGAAAAGACGGAGAAGTACTGGAAAGAAAAGATGGTTCTGGTGAAAGGGGCATGGTTCTATCCTCACTTTAAGAGATGGCCGATCCCTAGAGTTTTTGGGCATCTTACCCTTCTTCCATTTTCTTTTCTGCATAAGGAGACATGCCTCTACTCTGGGTGTTATCAACTTAGAGCGGATTTTGTATACAAATTTTTAGGTTTTGATGATAGGGATATAGTGGCTCAGGATGTAGAAGCTCGTTTTGCTCTGCTGAAGTCTAAAGTCTGGTCGGACCGTAAAACGTGCATTGACATGCTTACTCCTGCCAATTTGCAGGGTAAATCAAGGTTGGGCGCTAGCTTCAGGATAATGATGAATCCGATCAAACCCATAGTTGAAGATGATGACGATGAGGTGGAGGAAGTGACTGTGTCACCAATGGGAAATGAACAAGTGCCCCCGAATTCTGAACCTCAAGCTGTGACTGTTGTAGTGGCGGGTGATGCATCAGGGTCTGCACTTGTGCAGACCACTATCCCTGACTTACTCCATTCCTCCTCTGCTCGAACCAAACCCGTGGTGGAAGACAGACCTGCAAAGAGGAGGAAGCATAAGGGGAAGGATAAAAGCCCAGTGTCCTCTGATCATGCTGCTCCCAATATTACTTCGATGGGTGCAATGATGGCTCGGGCAAAAGATCTCTGGACGCCTGAGGAGCTTGAGGCCCAAAGAGAAGCTAACCCTGATGACATTGTTGGTCGGGTTCCTGGCCTGATAATGGTGGTATGTGTTTTCCTGATCTTAAATTGCTTTCCTTGTTTTATTATGTCTGCTGATACACTTTGCCTTACAATATTTTTCTAAGCTCTTTTTAGCGCAAATGCCTTGTGTCTGCTTCATGAGGCTGACGTTAAGGAAATTGAGCACCTCAAGACTGATCTAGCCGAGAGGGATGAAAGGGAAAGAGAGCTGAAGGCTCAGCTGGGGGAGTTTCCTTCCAGAGTTACTAAGCTGATGGATGAGCTTGCGCATGCAAATGAGTTGAATGCAAAACTGTCCAGTGAGAAGGACAAGATTGCCTCTAACCATGAAGCTCTTCAACATCAGTTCGACATCTCTCAGTTTGCTCTGGAGATGTGTAAAAAAGGTGGAACTGGCATGCATGAACATTATGCAAGGATTAACCGGATAGTGGCTGGGGAGTTCTGGCGGAAAGGTTTTAATGCTGGCGTGAAAGATCCATCAAAGAGGAGGATCAAGGACCCCGACGCCATGGATGATTTCTTAGGGGTGAAGAAGCCTTATGCCAGTCCTGAGCCTAGTCATACTCAGAACCTTTTTACTGAATTTATCAAGGGATATCTGCCTGCTGACCCCCTCAACCCTTCTATAGAATTCTTCCCTCCGACCGAACATGTCGACTCTTTAGGAAAGGACTTCAGTGGTCCAAGCCAAACTAATGCCTTTTTTTATTTCTGTTTGTGATGTTGTACTTTTTATTGTGCCTTTCGGGCAATTTTGTAATATTCAAAGAACAACAATTTTTATGAATTTGACATGTATTTTTGTTATCTTCTTCAGCTTAATAGCCTCTGTCATTTCATTACTTGAAATATTTTCTATTTTGATCATCTGAAAGTGTGAATCAGGCTTAATAACCTCTGTCATTTCAACACTTAGGAAATATTTTCTATTTTGATCCTCTGAAAGTGTGAATCAGGCTTAATAGCCTCTATCCTTTCAACACTTAGGAAATATTTTCATTTTTAATCCTCTGGTGTTGTGAATCAGGCTTATTAGCCTCTATCATTTCAACACTTAGAAAATATTTTCATTTTTAGATCCTCTGAAAGTGTCAATCAGAGTTAATAGCCTCTGTCATTTCATTGAAATTCGGGTCAAGCCCACGAATCCGTATGCCAGACCCGAATGGGGCAAGTGTAAATAATAAAAATTAACAGGCCCAAACCCGTTTGTAAAGCCCAGGATTGGCTAGGCCCATGCATATACAAATGGTTAATTGACCCATGATCTAAAGCCCATGTAATAAGATGAGCCCATCATTACCATGCCACTCCTTAGAAAATGGGAAGTAATAACCCATTACCAAGAAATAGTGGGTAGTTGCTAACCAAGTGGGTCATGACTCCATGTAATTGGGAGCATGATCCTACTAAATAGGGAGAGTTGTATGGGGCTGAGCTATATATATGGCCATTAGAGCCTCAATAAAGGATATCTTTTGATGTAAGCAAAAATCTACACTTACAGTTACTCTCATTTCCATTCGATGAAGTTTGTTCTAATCCCACTTTGATATCTACCAACCTTAAATATTTCAATTACATTTGTTTGAATTTGATTTTTGTCTCACTAAGAGCCATTTGTGGTGACGTTACCTTCTAAGCACTATATAAATTAATTAAAATACCCACACAAAACACGTATTTTTTTTCCTGAATATAATAAAATAGAACAAAAAGGTAATTATAAAAATTACAGTGATGTCCGCCTATCTCAAGGGTAATAATTAGAATATTTAAAACTTTAGGGAGTAAAAATATAATTATGACAAATTTCAAAGAATGAAAGTGAGATTAACTCAAAGATTTAATGTAAAAAGTCTAATCTAACGTTTATATAATTTTTTGTTTTTTAATCATTTTAGTACGATTCTGATTGTCTTTTCATATTGTAAATAGTAAAAATTAACAGGCCCAATCCTGTTTGTAAAGCCAAGAATTGACTAGGCCCATGTATATACAAATGGTTAATTGACCCATGATCTAAAGCCGAAGTAATAAGATGAGCCTATCATTACCATGTCACTCCTTAGAAAATGGGAAGTAACAACCCAATACCAAGAGATAGTGGGTAGTTGCTAACCAAGTGGGTCATGACTCCATGTAATTGGGAGCATGATCCTACTAAATAGGGAGAGTTGTATGGGACTGAGCTATATATATAGCCATTAGAGCCTCAATAAAGGATATCTTTTGATGTAAGTAAAAATCTACACTTACAGTTACTCTCATTTTCATTCGATGAAGTTTGTTCTAATCCCGCTTTGATATCTACCAACTTTAAATATTTCAATTACATTTGTTTGAATTTGATTTTTGTCTCACTTAGGGCCATTTGTGGTGACGTTACCTTCTAACCACTATATAAATTAATTAAAAAACCCAAACAAAACATGTATTTTTTTTCCTGAATATAATAAAATAGAGCAAATAGGTAATTATAAAAATTACGGTGACGTCTGCCTATCTCAAGGGTAAGAATTAGAATATTTAAAATTTTAGGGAGTCAAAATATAATTATGACAAATTTCAAAGAATGAAAGTGAGATTAACTCTAAGATTTAATGTAAATGTCTATATAATTTTTTGTTTTTTAATCATTTTAGTACGATTCTGATTGTCTTTTCATATTGTAAATAGTAAAAATTAACAGGCCCAATCCCGTTTGTAAAGCCTAACATTGGCTATTACACAGGCCCCTGAGGTTATGGGCTCATGGCCCAATTCATAGCCCATGACCGAATTTATATATACACATATACATTAATGTCTTTATGGGAAATGATGGTGGTGATGTGGCAAGTCTTTATTTGGCATTTATTTGCATTTCAAAACGTTAGGCCATAACTTCCTCAATTTTTGCACCACGACGGCTTGTCGTGTAACATGCAACCTTCGGGCTTCGTACGGACTATTGGCTTGCCCCTTTATCACTATAAAAACACACCCTTAATCATTTGATTTCATCATTCCTCTTTCTCTCAATTCACGTTCTTGGAACTCCTTTCTCTTTGACTCCTGTAATTTCTTCAGCCGGCAATAGGAACCTCCATCGGAACAAACACTTACCCCTTTCTGAAGTTCTTCCTGCATCTACTCTATAAACTGTGTAAGTCAGATAACACTTTCTTCTTTTTAATTTTCATCTCTGTCCCCCATCTGTCTTTTCTACCTTTCTGAAACTATGTCTGATAATGACGATACTAGGTCAGTAGAGGAGGTCGTTCTGTCCTCTGGAATTGACCCTGATTCAACCAGTAGTGATAGTCCTTCTTCCGTCCACTAAGAGGCCCCTGCTCCAAAAATAGTTCCCCCGAATACTAACCTTCCGGGTTCGTCAATGAATCCAGAAACACTCGCTGCGGGGGGTTCTCATGATAATGATGAGTCTGTGAATCCCAATCCTTCTGAACCTTTCTCAGTTGCCCCTCTTTAGAAAACAAGGCCTGAGGTGGATGTAAAACATCTTCGGGCTGAGACTAATATACCCGGTGATGTTCGTGTGGCCCCTTACCCAGGCTATTTAGACTTCTCTAAGAGTGAGAGACTTCAACCAGGTAATATTTTGCTATCGGGGGTTCATCTCAAAATCTTAAGATTTCATTTTCACCCTTTCTTTCATTATCTCTTTTTTATGCTAGGGTTACACCCTCTTCAGCTTAACCCAAACAACTTTAGGATTCTGGCCATGCTTCTACTATACAATAGGGATCTGGACCTTAATCTAGGTTTATCCGACCTGCTTCTCTGCTATTTCTTCCAAAATGCCAAAGAAAGCAATGGTAGGTACTGTAAGTCACTAATTAGCCCTAGAAGGGGTGTGAATTGACGGTTGATGATTTGATAATATTTGTCGTTGCTTCACCAAACTCCGGTCAACAAAATTTATAATACCTACAAACACTTTACTTAAAATTGTATAGCAATAAGTAGGGTCGAACCACTCTCAACTTAGAAATCGGTTTGAGACTAGGATCCAAAACTATAATTCTCGAGATAAAAAGAAATTACTTAAAACAATTCTTGAATTTTTGAATAATAAACTAAAATAACTAGATAAAATTATCAAATGGTGGAAGAGGTGGAAGAAATCTCAAGGGAAGAGAATCCACCACCCGGGGTCTATATAAATAATATTATATATTTCTATTGCAAATTCTCCTCCAACCTATTAAACATAAACATAGATATTGGTAGGTGTTAGTCACTAATTAACCCTAGAGGGGGGGGGGGGGGGTGAATAGGGTGTTCAAAAATTAGGTCTAATTCTTTTCGAGATTGGAACACTCTCAAATAAAAAACTATATCACAATAAGCAAGTGAATGATTTAATTTGAACTTCTCTAACTATTAATTTCAAGACAAGATAGCATACAAGATATTCAAGCAATTATGGCATGCAAAATAATTAAGTAAAGAGAAAGAGATAGAGAGATTTGACACCGTGATTTTTTCGAGGTTCGGTAACTCCTATTCCTCGGCTCAAGAACCCCTTCTTGAGACTTTTCTCGATCCTTTCACTATGGCCCTTCCTTCACAGGTGGAATGACAAACCTTTACAACACAAGCCTCTCGAGCTTGTCCCTCAATCAAGAGAACAACCCTCTCTTGAACAATCGGTGGACTTCACTTGTCCGAGATTACAAATTCGTATGTAATCAATAAAATCACTCAAGAACAAAAACACTCAAAACCCAAAGGTGTTTATGGAAGATAAATCAATATAAGCTCAAGTGTTTTTGGTGATTTTACAATAGCTCTAGAAATGTATTCTCAAAGGGTATGATCAATGAATGATATTTGGAGAATAAGAAGAGATACTAGAGGTTTTGATTTTCAAAGAAACTTGGAGAAAATCAGATTTTCAAAGCTTGGTTTCAATGGCTTTTGTAGAGAAAATTTATGCAGAATTTTTGATAGTTTTCTTTCTTCTTGTATTTCAATCTCTTAATCTTCAATATACACATCTCATTCTATATATAGCATTGCATTAGGGTTTTGAAGAATGATTATAGTATTTGAAAGATAAGAGCCGTTTGAACACAATACACAAAACATGGGAAATGTTTTCTGAAGAATCTGCAGGTTTTAAGGAACTTCTAGTCGACTACTTCTCTGTTGTAGTCGACTACAATGGACCATCTAGTCGACTAGATTGAGTTCTAGTCGACTACTTTGGACCATCTAGTCGACTAGAATGAGTTCTAGTCGACTACATGAAGTAGTCTAGTCGACTCAAGCTCTTTTCAGTCGACTCTTTTGATGTGGATGAAAAACCTATAGCTACTGATTGTTTTAGTCGACTACTAGAAAATACACAGGCTCATTTTAGTCGACTATAACATGAAAAATATTTAATAAAAATAATTTTTTTTCCGTTTAAGTTCGGTAAAGCGTTTTTCATTTCATTTGAATTTGGTTCATTTTATACTTGAGCTTATACGATAAAATCGACGCATAAAATTACCTTGTTACAATGATCGCTCCCCGACCTATCTACCCCAAGTCTTGAGTCTTCGACTTTCGCCTTTGCCGTTGATTTTCCATTTGCGCTTCAATTTCTTTTACGGCTTTTCGCTTTAATTCAAGCTTTCTTTTCGAACTTGCTTTCCGAGTCGTTTTCTTTCCGAGTTTGTTTTCCGAGTCGTTCACCTGTCTTTTGCTGAAAACTTAAACTCGAAAATTCATTAGTATCAAAAACTCTTCAATGGTTTGTTATCATCAATTTTGGAATTGTTTGCCGAAAGTAAATTTCAAAGCCAACAGTAGGCATTCCCCGTATTTCCATTAATTGGTAATCACGGAAAATCCTCCCTTTAATGTTTTGGTTTAATAAAAAATAAATATAAATAGTGGTAGGCATTCCCCGTATTTCCATTGATTGGTAATCACGGAGAATCCTTCCTCTATTTTCAACCTCTATTGTAGGTTTTGTCACTTGAAAGAATTATTTCGGGAACAATAAGAAATAAAATAAAATTATGTATATCTTACCCAAGGTGGCTTCATCACTCCCTTGAGAAGATGTTTAAGCTAGCATAATGATATAGAAATAAAACATGATGATAGAAGAAATTTTCATTAACTAAGAAAAAGATTACAACAAAAATAAAAACTTGATACAAGACTAAACTCTCTCTACAATTTCTCACTCTCTACCCTCTAACTCCTTACAATTTCCAACTACTCTCCTATTTATAGAGAAAATTGGAATATAATGACATCTTGTAAAGTGAAGTTAGATCTACTTTTCTTTTCTTTTTCTTTGAATATTGATGCTTTCCAAGTCATTTTCTTCTTTCTTCATGTGCATTATATTCTCCATCTTTCATCCATGTGCATCATATTCTTTCTTCCATCCATGTGCATTCCTTTCTTCACTGTAATATATTTTCTTCATCTTTTCCAATTCAAACCTATAAGAAATAAAAAGATATATATAAGAACATTTATGTAATAAAATGGTGAATTAAAGATTTATTTTTGACATTTAAAATAGTGATTTTGTGAACTTATCAAATTACCCCCAAACAAGCTCTTGCTAGTCCTCTAGCAAATAAGGACAAAATGATTAGTTCGCAAAATTAGACTCTTATTAATTTTAACTAAAGATGTGCCACTTTCGCAGGCTGCTTTTGATTGCATTTACCATATGCAATAAGGCCTTAAACTCCTAGATTACCCTAGTGGACGAGCAATAGCCTCGTGAGGGTTGGATATATTACCCACAACTTCTTCATTCTTCATTTTCATGCATTCATGTATTCACATATTCATTAATCAAGCCATGATACAATATATAAGATAATATGAATACAAATACTACCACTCACTACCGAACAATAACTATCTCAAGCTAATAATATGAATGATCCCCACTGAAGTAAATAATTTCATTACTTTCTATTCCCAATCTAGACAACCTTCCGTGTTTTTGTGAACATTCTACTATGGTATGTCAATCTCTCTTCTTCTATTTCATTGATCAAACTTTGCCATATTTTTCATAAAAACTCATTATTTCCATCATTTCACTTCCATCCCTTTTTGTATTTATAAGCTCCGGACTTTCCAGTGAGGACTTTTAGTCCCGACCAACTGGGCCCGAACTTCTTCCATGGGATTTATGCTCATTAGTTTTCTCCCCTTTTTACGCGAACAATGATATTGGTGATACCAAGGTCCGGTTACTCAGATCGAAGAACTACTTTTTGCATTTCTTTGAAAATAATTTTTTTAAATTTTCTCCATTCTATCTCCCCTTCTCCCCTTTTATAGCGGCAAAGCTAATTTTTCAACTCCATAGTCAAAGATCAACTATTTTTCCCATAGTGAATGTGTGCATGTGCTTATAGGTCAAAGCTGTCCTTTTCGGTTTCAATTTCACTAATTTATTTACCTATGTAAAATCACATCATTTCACTAACTCAATCTAATCATTACTCTCATGAACGGGAATATCGCATCACATACTACGGATATATCATAAACATAAACTTAATCAACTTATAATGCAAAAAATTCATGCATAAAAACAAAAAACTTTTCCAAACGAAATCAATTTTTCAAATTTTTTTTTTTTTTTTAATAATGAAATTCTATTTTGATTAAATAGATATCCACCCCCAAACAAAAATAACACTGTCCCTAGTGTTTAAAAATACATCTAAGAGACAAATTGGAACAAATTACCGCAATTGAGGTGGTGTTTTTGGAGTATAGTCCCTGCAAAGATTCTTGGCAAAAGAAAAGTCAAGTGATTGAAAATATTATGACAGACTTTCCCCCCAAACAAAATCTAAACATATCCAAATAGAGTGAAAAAAAATAAAAATAAAAATAATAAAATTGATAGAAAAATTTACACAACTGACTGGGCTGCCTCCCAGTAGCGCTAAGTTTAACGTCTTCAGCCAGACTCAACAGATGTGCTACCCCTAAATAGATCAGTCCGAATAAATCGGATCAATGAGGAAAATTTCCTCATTTTCAGAAGTTTCAAGTTTTAGGAAAGGCTTTAGACGATGAGCATTAACTTTAAACAACTGTCCATTCTTAGGGTCTTGTAACTCAATGGCACCATGACTAGAAATGTGATGGACATAGTACGGGCCTGACCAACGTGACCTTAACTTCCCAGGAAACAATTGAAGACGGGAGTTATACAAAAGAACCTTTTGTCCTATGAAAAACTCCTTTTTGAGAATGTGTTTGTCATGTTCCAACTTAGTCTTGGCTTTATAAATTCTTGAACTCTCACAGGCATCATTTCTGATTTCTTCTAACTCATCAAGTTGAAGGGTCCTACGTTGACCGGCTTTATCATAGTCAAAGTTCATGGCATTGATGGCCCAATAAGCACGGTGTTCGAGTTCAACAGGCAAGTGACAGGCTTTGCCATAGACCAATCGATATGGGGACATTCCTATAGGGGTCTTGTAAGCAGTACGGTATGCCCATAAAGCATCCTGGAGACGAAGACTCCAGTCCTTCCTTGTGGGGTTAACTGTTTTCTCTAAGATCTGTTTAATCTCCCTATTAGATACCTCAGCTTGACCATTGGTTTGAGGGTGATATGATAAGGCCACTTTGTGCTTGATTCCATATTTGGACAACAGGTTTCCAAAGACTTTGTTGCAAAAATGTGAACCATTGTCACTAATTATGGCTCGAGGTGTTCCAAACCGAGGTAAAACCTGGTCTTTGAAAAAACGCACCACAACTCTATGGTCAGCTGTTTTGGTGGCTAAAGCTTCTACCCATTTTGACACATAATCAACTGCTAAAAGGATGTAGAGATTGCCAAACGAGGATGGAAATGGTCCCATGAAATCAATACCCCATACGTCAAAGATTTCAACGACGAGAATCGATTGTTGAGGCCATTCGTTTCTTTTGGTAATCTTACCTAGCAATTGGCATCTATGACAAGCTAGATAGTATGTGTGGGTGTCTTTGAAAATGGTCGGCCAATCGAATCCTGATTGCAAGATTTTTGCAGCAGTTCGTTTGGAACTGAAATGGCCACCACATGCCTGGTCATGACAGAAGGAAATGACAGACTTTTGATCTACCTCGGGAACACACCTACGAATGATCTGATCTGGACAATATTTAAACAAGTAGGGGTCATCCCAGAAATATTCCTTAGCCTTGGCCAAAAATTTATCTTTCTCTTGTTTGGACCAGTTGGAAGGAATTTGACTAGTCACAATATAATTGACAATATCTGCATACCATGGTGTATGAGATATTTCAAATAATTGTTCATCAGGAAAATAATCAGAAATGGGAATGGAGTCACTAGTGGATTCAATAACAAGACGGGACAAATGATCAGCGACTACATTCTTGGAACCTTTCTTATCTCAAATCTCAAGGTCAAACTCTTGAAGAAGTAAGATCCAGCGTATCAACCTAGGTTTTGCATCAGATTTGGACAAAAGATGTCTTAACGCTGCATGATCTGTATAGATAATGACCTTAGATCCAACCAAATAAGATCTAAACTTCTCAAAGGAGAACACGACTGCAAGCAACTCTTTCTCAGTGGTTGAGTAGTTGATTTGGGCATCATTTAAGGTTTTGCTAGCATAATATATGACATGTTGTGCTTTATCCACTTTCTGGCCTAAAACAACACCTACTGCATAATCAGACGCATCACACATAATTTCAAAAGGCAAGTTCCAATCAGGTGAGCGAATGATAGGTGCAGTAGTGAGTGTTGACTTTAAGTACTCAAAGGCGGACTTACAGGCATCAGTAAACTCAAATTGTGCATCTTTAGCTAGAAGATAGGTCAAAGGTCTAGCTATCTTACTGAAATCTTTGATGAAACGCCTGTAGAAACCGGCAAGACCTAGGAATGCTCTAATATCTCGAACAGATTTAGGGATAGGTAGATTGGAGATTAGATCAATTTTTGCTTTGTCTACCTCAATTCCTGCACTGGAGATATTATGACCTAGGACAATTCCCTTTTGGACCATGAAATGACACTTTTCCCAGTTAAGTACCAAGTTATTGTCACGACAACGTTGAAGTATGAGAGAAAGATGGTCTAGACATTGCTCAAATGATGACCCAAAGACAGAGAAGTCATCCATGAAGATTTCTAGAAACTTTTCAACCATGTCACTAAATATTCTCATCATACATCGCTGAAATGTAGCTGGTGCATTACACAAGCCGAATGGCATGCGACGATAGGCGAATGTACCGAATGAACAGGTGAAAGTAGTTTTGTCTTGGTCATCAGGGTGGACAGGAATTTGATTGTAACCAGAATAACCATCTAAAAAGCAATAGAAGGCCTGACCAGCTAATCTTTCTAACATTTGGTCGATGAAAGGAAGTGGAAAATGGTCTTTTCTAGTCACGCTATTCAATTTCCTGTAGTCTATGCAAACTCGCCATCCAATTTGAATGCGAGTAGGAACAAACTCATTATGGGCATTGGACACAACAGTGATGCCAGACTTTTTAGGAACTACCTGGATTGGACTCACCCATTGACTATCAGAAATCGGGTAGATGATATCAGCGTCAAGAAGTTTGATAACTTCTCCGCGGACAACTTCTTTCATATTGGGGTTAAGTCTCCTTTGAGGTTGTCTACAGGTTTTCGCATTATCTTCTAAGTGAATGCGATGTTGCACCACTAGAGGATTAATGCCCTTGATATCATCAATGGACCATGTTATGGCTTCCCTATTTGTCTTAAAAACCTCAATTAATTGGGACTCTTATTGCTTAGTTAACTCAGAAGATATTACCACTGGAAAAGTCTCAGATTCACCAAGATACGAATATTTTAAAGTCTCGGGTAAAGGCTTTAATTCAATATTAGGTGGTTTCTTTGCATTTTCAGATTCAGTGTTAACTGGCAAGGACAATGATTCAAACTTGGATTAATACTTGGGTGCTTCAAAGGGTGGGGCAGAATCTAGCAAATCATTTACTTGGCTAATGTTATTAGCTTCGTCCAAATTATCATCAAAATGGGCTAGACAATGCTGGAGTGGATCCTCAGGATATGAGTGGTTAAAGGTGTGGTTAGTCAATGAATCAATGAGACAAACATCTTCAACAGACTCTGATTCAATGGGTTGTTTCATCAAATTGAACACATTGACTTCCACTTTCATGTTCCCAAAGGTTAAGGTCATGCTACCATTTCTACAATTGATCAATGCATTGGCTGTGGCTAAAAATGGTCGACCTAAAATGATTGGAATTTGTTTACCTTGGGTTGGTTGAGTGTCTAACACAATGAAGTCTACTGGGTAATAAAAATCATTAACTTTTACTATCACATCCTCAATGATACCCCTTGGAATTTTGATGGATCGGTCAGCTAACTGAATTCTAACATCAGTTTTCTTCAAATCAGTCAATCCCAAATCCAAGTAGACTGAATACGGTAACACATTGACATTGGCACCAAGGTCCAATAAAGTTTGACCTTCAAAATTTTCTCCTATCCTACAAGTGATAGTTGGACTACCAGGGTCTTTGTGTTTAACCACAGCTTGATTTTGTAGGAAGGAGGAACAATGTTGGGCTATGAAGGCTTCCTTAGGGATATTGGTTTTCCTCTTGACTAAGTCTTTAATGAATTTTGCATAAGAAGGAATTTGCTTAATAGCAGTGAGAAATGGAATGTTAATCTGGAGATTTTGAAAAATCTCTAAGATTTCACTGTATTGAGAATCCTTCTTATTGTTGACTAGTCTAGAGGGAAAAGGTGCACGTGGAATAAACAGCTTTGGAATGACCTCATCAAGCTTAGGACCTTGGTCCTTTTTGGATTTTTGGGAATTGGGTGGAAGAGATTTGGATGGTTCAATTTCATCACTGATGGGTGGCTCAACCTTATTATCAATTTTGTTTCCTGACCTGAGGGTAATGATGGAATTTACATTGGCATTTGATTGGTCAGAAGTGGAAGGAGTCCCTACAAGATTAACTCCTTGTCTTTTTGGATTGATTTCGGGTTGGCTAGGCAATGTACCCCTTTGTCTTTCAGACAGAGCTGCAGGGAGTTGACTCAACTGATTTTGGAGAGACTGCTGAAATTGCAGTTGATTTTGAGTCAAGAGATCAAAGTTATATTCTAACTTTTGAAATCTCTGATTGGAATGCTTATTGGATTGATCAAGATTAAGGGCAAGCATTTTCAAAGTGTCATCATAATTGGAAGTATTATTGACCGGTGGGACAGGAGCAACATAGTTATTCATGGGATCAACTGCTAAATCTCGGCTTGGATTGAACTGGTTATTCCTAGGGAATTGATTTTGAGGAATTATTGGTCCTTGAGTTTGAGGTTGCCTATTGGAGTTACCTTGAAAACCAGACTGACCACTTAAGTTTTGTGGAGGTAAATTTTGCCTCCATGAAAAATTAGGGTGGTTTCTAGTATCATGATGGTAACTTTGGCTAAATGTATTAGGCAATGGTCTCCTAAAGGTATTGAAAGCACAAACTTGCGCATCCGAAGGTTCAGATGTACAAGAGACCGGACATTCCTCTGTTGGATGAGATAAACCAAAACAAACATTGCATTGTGCAGGGGTAGATATTAGGGCAAATGCATCAAACTTTTTACCTAAGTCTTTCACTCCCTCAGCAAGACTTTTCATCACAGACTTTAACTCATTTTCAGATTTGATGTCATAAAAACCAGATGTTCTATTAATTTGATCATTCCTAGAAAATTCATTATCATTTTGGTTCCAATTCCAATTTTGGGAATTTTCAGCTAGTTCCTCCAAAAATATATATGCTTGGTCAGGGGTTTGGGCATTGAACTTTCCTTGGTGCATTGACTCAATCATGGTTCGGTTCATAGGTGAAAGTCCCTTATAGAATAAATGAACTAGTTGTGCTTTATCAAAGCCATGGTGTGGACATTTGAGTAGGAAGTCATGAAATCGGTCCCAAGTTTGATGGAATTGTTCCTAAATTTTCCCTCTAAAAGTACTAATGGCATCTCTCATTGATTCAGTCTTTTGCATGGGATAAAACTTACTCATGAATTTCCTTGCAAGTTCATCCCATGATCGAATGGAGTCGGGTGGAATGGAGTTTAGCCATGATGCAGCTCTATCTTCTAAGGACAGGGGGAAAAGACGCAGTTTGACACCCTCTTCATTCAAATTTTGATTTTTGAATGTGTTGCATATTGTTAAAAACTTCCCTAAATGGATATAAGGTTGTTCGCTTTCAAGTCCATGAAATTTTGGCAACATATTAATTGTGGCGGGTCTAATCTCAAACTAGGAAACCTAACTAAACGCTTGTTAACTCGTAACCACTGGGGCATAAACAAAAAGAAACCTTAAAAAAAAAACTAGATGATGGGCAAATCACACAAAATTTTTGGCTTTGTTATCTTGAGCTTAAATTCAAGGGTGATGAATTTTTAAATCTAATCTTGTAGAGAATTAATAGGATGGTGTCCAAATTAATTCTCTCCTAATTAGACAGCTCATACTCTATTTCAGATTAAGTCGATAGATTATCAGTTAAGGATCATCAAACTAACAACGGAGTAGTTCCCAGGAAAGTGTGGCGAGGCACGTGGCCTGCTTAATGGCGCGTCAGCCACACTCCTAGACAGAATTTCCTACCGTTTATCAATTTGATAATGACTCACTGGAGTGATTACCAACCGCTTCCTTCCTAGAGGGCCTATAAGCTCGTAACCCTAAATTGGATTATTGCTAATGAATTTTAAAATTAGGCTCATGGTTTAACAAATGCAAGGATTTTTGTGATTTGTGGGCCACGGAAACGGGTGATGAAATCCCGACCGTATCTTGTGGGAATTTTGCCCTTAAGTATCTTATGCAAAATGCTAATTAAAATATGCACACACAAGAGAAAAATAAAATAAAAATAAATAAATAAACACGGGAGCTTAGGGGAATTTCTAATGTTATACCATCCTAGAATTCGCATGCAAAATTTTCACCTAATCTAGGAAAAAAATAAAATAAAAAATAACAAGGGTTTAGAGATATGGAACCTGACTGACGAACCGGTACGGTATCTCCTGCAAAAGAAAAAAAATAATAATAATAAATTAGTAAATAACTAATTATGAAAAAAAAAAATACAGAATGAAGGAAAAAGAAAGAAAAAAATGAACATAACAAAATAAAGGAACAAGTAACAATTTTGTACAAGAATGAGTGATCTGTGCGTCACTTTTTATATATTATATATATATATATTTTTTTTTTTTTAAAAAAAAAAAAAAAATTCTACAAGAACCTACTGCTACTGTTGTTACACAGTGAGCAGATTAGAAGCTACTGCAGTTTGAAAGAAAAAAAATTACGTTTTTTTTTATTTTTTTTATACAAGCTTCCAAAATGGTGAATTAAGAAATGAAGCACTAAATGGTCACAGAGATACTAATGCGGAGTGAATGCAGGCAGTATCATCAATAAGGCACAATAACATTAATTATACTGCATATGTTGTAGGACTTGTTCACTGCCACGAATCAGATTTCAAACTACTTTCAATAATTTTTTTTTTTTTAAGTGTCACTAAAGCTACTGGAATTCTAGTAAATTCTAGTGGACGTAATTTTATTATTATTATTATTTATTTATTTTGTTTTCATTTTTTTTATTTGCAAGAACATATTTTTACACTGAACAAAGTAACAGTAGTAACAAATTCTTTTCAAAATTAACCAAAATGAACAAAATACAAAAAATTAAAATAAAGGGAGGGATTGAAAGTTCGGGTGGTTTCCCGACAATTTTAAGTTGAGGATCGTTGACTCCAAATTCTCAATAAGAAATAAAATAAAATTATGTATATCTTACCCAAGGTGGCTTCATCACTCCCTTGAGAAGATGTTTAAGCTAGCATAATGATATAGAAATAAAACATGATGATAGAAGAAATTTTCATTAACTAAGAAAAAGATTACAACAAAAATAAAAACTTGATACAAGACTAAACTCTCTCTACAATTTCTCACTCTCTACCCTCTAACTCCTTACAATTTCCAACTACTCTCCTATTTATAGAGAAAATTGGAATATAATGACATCTTGTAAAGTGAAGTTAGATCTACTTTTCTTTTCTTTTTCTTTGAATATTGATGATTTCCAAGTCATTTTCTTCTTTCTTCATGTGCATTATATTATTCATCTTTCATCCATGTGCATTATATTCTTTCTTCCATCCATGTGCATTCATTTCTTCACTTTAATATATTTTCTTCATCTTTTCCAATTCAAACCTATAAGAAATAAAAAGATATATATAAGAACATTTATGCAATAAAATGGTGAATTAAAGATTTATTTTTGACATTTAAAATAGTGATTTTGTGAACTTATCATGAATAGGGTAATAAAAAATCTTAGCTACTTTTTGCACTTAACTTGATTTCAACAGTTTAAGTTAAACTAGAAGTGAGCAATAAACACTTCTAAATAACAATACATTTTTTACTTATGAAAGAAATAATCAAGCAATAATGTAAGTCAAGATAAGGCAATCATGCAAATAATCAAATGAAAAAGCAAGATAGAGAGAGAAAGATGACACCGTAATTTTTATGAGGTTCGGTAACTCCTACTCATCGGCTTAAGGATCCCCCCTTAAGACTTTTCCAATCTCACATTATGGCTTTTCCTTACAGGTGGAATAAAAAAACCTTTACACACGAGCTAACGAGCCCGTCACGCAAACATGAGGACAAACCCCTCTGATGGATCAATGAGCTTCACTCACTTGAGGATCTTTATCATTTTATAAAGAAAGGATACACTCAATAAACACTCAAAACCCTTAGGGTTTATGAAGGATACACAATGTATAAGCTCAAGTGTTTAATGTGATGTGTTTGATTCTCTCAATATCTTACACACTCTTAGAAATCAATGACTCAATAGTTGGAACAAAGATCTTCTCTAACTAGCTTCTCACAAAATGATTGGAATTGATTGAGATGAGTCTAGCTTTTAATGCTCAAGCTTTTCTTGTTGTATATTATCAGAGGAATGAAGAATAATAACAGCTTTTCTGCAGAGGAGTAAAGAGGTGTCTTCTACAAGCAATATCTCAACATATATATAGCTAGGGCCAGAGTTAAGAGTGTGAGTTGAGAGTAGTGGTAGCTGGGGATAGTTGAGAGCCATTAATGCACTGAAAATAACCATTTTTAGTTTCATCAATTGACTAATTTCTATCTGTCAGTCGCATGATTTCTGTCTATCGGTCGACTAACATTATTATGTTGGTCGACTGACAAATAGCTCAAAAACTCTCTGTCGTGGTCGGTCGACTGACAAGAATTATCGGTCGACTGACAACACTATGTCGGTCGACTGACAAATACTCCTAATGAAGCTCAAAATTCTCTGTCGAGGTCGGTCGACTTGCAAGTGATTGTCGGTCGACTGGCAGTACTGTGAGTCTACTGATTTGCATGGTCAGTCGCCTGATAGTGCAATTTTCATTTCTTTTGATTTTTAGGATGAGCTTCTATGTGTGAAAACCTTACATAAAACCTTTGATACAATTCACTCACCATCATATATACCCAAAGTCTTGATTCTTCAATCTTCTGAGTCATTTCAAAAGTGAAATGACATTTATGTCCTTCCTTTAAGCTTTTTGCTTTCGATAAAAATTATGTTATTCTGTAATGCTCAACTGAGTAAACACATTAGTACTAAACACGTACTTAACATTTTGTTATCATCAAAACGGATAATTGTTCTTTGATTGACCCTCAGGCCAACAGGTACAACCTCTTTCCCTTCCAGGGTCGGGGCATATGCTCTGATACGAAAAAATCTGATAAAGGATGGAATGAGAGAATGGTAATTGTTAGTGGCAACTGGTTTTACCCTTTCTCTCTGACATTCCCGATCCTAAACACCTTCGGTCCTGTTTGTTTGCCTGTCTACCGTCCCCTCCATAAAGCTTCTTATTTTTGTGAGTTCTGTGACTTACATCGGGGGGAATACGCATATAGATTTCTAGGCTATGAGGATAGAGAAATTCCCTTATCCCTCATAAAAGAACGGTTTC
Source organism: Cornus suecica (assembly GCA_963922005.1). Classification (NCBI taxonomy): domain Eukaryota; kingdom Viridiplantae; phylum Streptophyta; class Magnoliopsida; order Cornales; family Cornaceae; genus Cornus; species Cornus suecica. Next base: position 12,039,621 of record OY998246.1, on the reverse strand, counting down.
CACTTCTGAAGGCCAAGATCTGGAACAATGTCCGATTTGCCACTACTCTTCTAACTAAGGCCAATCTGGAGATGATTTCTAACTTGGGCGCTGCTGTTGACATGATGGATTTGCCCCTCAAACCCTTTTCTGCCAGACCTACTTAGGTTCCTGAAGGGCTTAATCTGGTTGACCCCATACCACTCTCGACAGCACCCCGGCACCTCCGGTACCTCCGCCCGCACAAAGTCCTACAGATTCACCTCAGCCTCCTCCTGTAAATGCTGTAACCACCAGGTCTCGATCTGGTACGAGTGGTGGAGCGGCCAACAAAAGACCCAGGACCCATACTACTGATGCCTCAATGAGCGAAACTCCTCAGGCTCAGGATACCCCCCGTATTGCCATTCCCTGGGAGCCAAAGTTTCTCCTTTCCGATGGGACTTTGGTCTGTGCTGACCATCTTACCATCTGTCATCCAAAAGCCCTTCGGGCTATGGCGAAGGGGGTTTGGACTCCTGCCAATAGGGCTGCTCAGTCGAAGATTTCCAGGACTGAGCTTTTCCAAAAAGGCTCCTCGATGGCCATGGAGGTTGGTGATTCGACTTTTCTTTTATACCTTAGTTTATTATTTTTACTTCGTTCTGCACTAACATGCACTATGTTCCCTATCTGTGTAGCTTCTTTATGGGATCCAAGCCTACAATCATGCCCTGGAGTCCGATGTCCGGGAAATGGCCAAGATGTAGACTCAACTTCAGCAAAATAACGAGCATCGTATCACTCTGGCCAGGGAGGCGGATGGTTTTTTCCAGAGTGTATCTGAGCACAAGAGCCTTCTGGAGAGCGGAGAGGCTGAAAATAGGGCCTTAGCTGCTGAACTAGCAGAGGTGAAGGCAGCCTACTAAAAGATTGTTGCCGAAAAGGTGGAGTCAGATAATCTTCTGGCTTTTGAGCGATCTAAGGTAGAGATGTGCCACTTGGGTGGTCTGGATATGCACAAGCGGTATATCACAATTTGTGACGTTCGATCGGTAAGGGCATGGCGGGATAGGCACGAGATGGAGCATATTCCCCTTGCTGATCAGGAGTTTAAGACTGCCAAAGATTTTGATGCTTTCATGGGAGTGCCCCTTCCTTATAAAGACTCACCGGCTTCTGAGAATGAGAAACGGTTTGCTGCCCTCCTGAAGGGAGAAGACTAGCTTTCCCCCTAAGTTAAATAGGACTTAGGTTCTCTGCACTTCATCATGTACTTACCCTTTCAGAAGGGTGTTTTTGTATTTTCTATTTATTTTAATGAAAAAGGATTTTCCCAATTTTGTGGTATTTTGTTCTTGTTATTTCAGTTTAGCTATTTGACTAGTCCGAGATAAACATTTTTGAACTCACTACTTAAACATTTTTGAACTCACTACTTAGGAAAATTTTCATTTTAGTATTTAGTCTTAGGACATCTGACCCCTGAGACTTGTTTTTATCATCTGGTTAGTTCAAATCAGTTTTTGAAATGAACACTTAGGAAAATTTTCATTTTAGTATTTAGTCTTCGGGCGTCTGACCCCTGAGACTTGTTTTTGTCCTCTGGTTAGTTCAAATCAGGTTTTGAACTCAACACTTAGGAAAATTTTATGTTCATATGGAGTCTTTGGGCATCTGGCCCCTGAGACTTGTTTATGTCCTCTGGTTAGTTCAAATCAGGTTTGAACTCAATACTTAGGAAAAAATTTCTGTTTATACGGAGTCTTTGGGCATCTAGCCCCTGAGACTTGTTTATGTCATTTGGTTAGTTCAAATCAGGGTTGAACTCAACACTTAGGAAAATTTTCTATATTAACATGGCATCTTCACAAGGTATGATCATTCATATATAATATGATTTTTTATTTAAAAAAACTTAGGAAACATGTAGCAGAGGTGTCGAACATCAGGTACATATGCTTTATTATAATCAGCAGAAGTGTCATGTGCAAGACATAATTTTATTTTACTGTTTTAAGGAAAAACTATTTAAGGATAATACCTCTTCAGATGATAAGCGTTCTGAGAGTTGGGCTCGATGTAGCCTGTCTCGTTCTTCCGTACCCGATAGGCACCGCGACCGATGACCTCAATTATTGTATAAGGTATTTCCCATGTCTCCCGTAACTTGCTAATAATCCTATTTTTTCTTCTGAGCACCATATCGCCTACTTGAAACTCTCTTCTTTTGACCTTCTGATTAAACCGAGACCTGACTTGTTGTTGGTAGGTGGCCAACCTTATCCCAGCGACTTCTCTTATTTCTTCTTGTAGGTCCAAGTCATGGGCCAGGTGCCGATTATTTGGACCTTCTTCCCAGGCCTGACTTCTTAGCGTAGGCACCTTCAATTCGGTCAGGATCACGGCCTCGACCCCGTAGGCCATGGCAAAAGGGGTCTCTCCTGTTGGTTGTCTTGAAGTGGTTCGATAGGACCATAAGACCTCAGGTAATTTTTCCAACCAAGCCTCTTTTGCTTCTTCGAGCTTTTTTCTAAGTGTATCAAAAATTGTTCTGTTTGTCCTCTTGGCCTGTCCATTTCCCTATGGGTAACCAACAAAAGAAGTGTTCTGATTGATCCCATATTTTTCCAGGAACGCCTGAACTTTCCTGTTATCCAGGTTGGTGCCATTATCCATTATTATAGTTCGGGGTAGACCGAATCTATAAATGATGTGACTCCAAATGAATTTTATAACATGGCTACTTTTGATTATTGAGTATGCCTCAGCTTCCACCCATTTGGTAAAGTAATCCGTAGCCAAAAGAACATGCGTAGTAGATCGTATGGCCTGCATGAGAGGACCCACAATATCCATTCCCTATCGGGCAAAGGGGTGAGGGATAATTGTTGGATTTAGCAGTTCCGGAGGTGGATGAATGGCATCACCATGAAATTGGCATTTTTTACAGTGTCGGGCATATATTTCAGCGTCTCTTGACAGATAAGGCCAGAAGTACCCCTGGGTGAGGACTTTATGGGCTAAAGACCTTCCTCCGGAATGATTGTCACACGATCCAGCATGTATCTCTTCCATGACTGCAGAAGCTTCGGAGGGTGTGAGACATCTTAAACATGGCCCGGAGAAAGACTTGCGGTAAAGTTGACCATTGTATAGAGCGTTTCTGGCGGCTTTCATTCTTATCTTCCGGGCTTCTGGTTTTGACTCAAGTAATGCACCCGTCCACAAATAGTCTGCTAGGGGGTCCATCCAGCTTGGTTCCCAAGGAATGACCATCGCGTCCTCGGAGGGCTCCAAGCTTGATCGGATGATGAAGTCCACTGGTGTTGTTCGATTCATACTTTCCCCTGCTGCGGAGGCCTGGTTAGCCAAACGATCTGCCACGATATTGTCCCCTCTGGGGATCCGCTCAAAGGTTAACTAATGGAATTCCTCGGCTTCCTTTAGTACCAAATTCATGTATCCTTCCATTTTAGGCTCTTGGGTTTCATATTCCCCATTCAACTGACGTACGACCAATTGGGAATCACTTCGTATCTCTGCTTTCTGCACTTGAAGGCTTCGGGCCAACCGAATTCCTACTAGAAGGGCCTCATACTCGGCTTCATTGTTGGAGGCTGGAAACTCCAATCAAACGGACTGCTGAATTTTAGTCCCATCGGGTGTTACGAGCTCTACACCAATCCCTGCTCCGTTGATATTTGACGATCCGTCCACGAATACTACCTATAATTCTGGTTCATTTTCTTCTGGAGCGTCCGTAGTTTCTGTTTCTAACAGAAAGTCAGCTACCGCTTGCCCTTTGATGGCGTTTCGGAGGACATAGGTTATGTCATAGATTCCCAGTTCTATTGCCCATTTGGATACTCGACCTGATAATTCGGGCTTCGCCATTATGGATTTGATCGGGGTTGTAGTAGGTACCACGATCGGATGTGTTTCAAAGTAATGTCGAAGATGTCATTTTGCATTGATCAGTGATAGTACCAGCTTTTCATGTTTGGAATAACGGGTTTCTGCATCAGCAAAGGCTTTGCTGGTGTAGAAGACCGACATCTGGTACCCCTTGCCCTCCTTGACCAGAGCGGTGCTGGTAGATGTTGTAGATATGGCTAGATATAAGTGTAACGACTCGTCTGCTTCCGGGGTTGCCAGTATGGGAGGCTTTGTCATGTAGCTCTTGAGCTTTTTCAGGGCTTCTGATTGTTTTGACCCCCAGACCTCTCCTTTAGCTGCTTTTATAGAATGAAAAAATGGTCGGCACCGATCAGTTAAGCGAGAGATGAAACGACTGAGGGCTGCTACTCTCCTGGTTAGTACTTGGATCTCCTTCCATGACTTCGGCTCTCCTATTCCCATGAGAGCTCTGACTTGAGTTGGGCTCGCCTGTATTCCCGTCCGATCAATTATGTGTCCCGGAAACTGGCCTGAGGACACTCCGAAGGAACATTTTGATGGGTTGAGCTTCATCTTGTACTTTCTGAAGGTGTCAAACACCTGCTGCAGATCAGTAAGGTGGTCACTTTTTGCCTTGCTTTTGACCACCGTGTCATCAATGTAGGCTTCTATGGTAGATCCCATCATGCCCTGAAAAACTTTGTTTCTAACCTATGAAAGGTTGCACCTGATTCAGTGATGAATGCGGTCTTTTCCTCGTCATTGGGGTTCATTCGTATCTGGTTATATCCAGAGTATGCGTCCAAAAAACTCAAGTGCTTGAATCATGCGGTGGCATCTACCATCTGATCGATCTTTTGTAAAGGAAAACAATCCTTCGGGCATGCTCTGTTCAGATCAGTGAAGTCCACGCACACTCTCCATTTCCCATTATTCTTCCGAACCACAACCACATTTGCCAGCCAGGAAGGATATTGCACTTCTTTAATGAATCCGGCTTGGAGAAGTCGATCAACCTCTTCAGCTATAATCTGGTTTCGGTGAGCCCCCGTGCGTCTTTGTTTTTTCCTGATGGGTTTTACGCCGGGATCCACGTTAAGGGAATGTTGGGCCACTGAAGGATCTATACCGGGCATATCCATGTGGCCCCAAGCGAATACATCAACATTGGAGCATATGAGGGCCTCCAATTCTTCCTTTTCCTGTATGTCGAGGCCAGAGCCAATGTAAGTCGTCCTTTCAGGGTGGTTGGGGCAAATATGAACTTCTAGCAAAGGTTCAGCTGCTATAGATGATCCCAAACCCTCATCCTGTAATTCTATTGATGATCGGGTACTGCCTTGGATTTTGAATCTTGTTCCGATTCTGCCCTCTTCCTCAGACCTTTCAAGGTGACGGTGTAACATTCTTTGGCTGCCACCTGATCTCCTCTGATGTCAATCACATCAATTCCATTTGGATCGACGCATCGCATGACTTGATGCAGGGTGGACGGAACTCCGTGCATCTGATGGATCTAACCCCTGCCCATGAGAAGGTTATATGAGGGTTTGACATCTACCACCATAAAACGTCTCCCTGAGCCTTGCTGCTGTTACTGGCAATTGGATCTCCCCCACTGGTTTTACTCTTCTGTCATCGAATCCTGCTATCGGGCTTCTATAAGGAACTATCCTTGGGGTTAATCTCTAACTTCTCAAAAGCCCACTTGGTGATTATGTTGGCGCTGTTTTCTGGGTCAATTATTACTCTCTTGATCAGGCAGTTTGAGACCATGAGGGAGATCACCAAGGGGTCGTCATGTGGTGATTGAATGTTCCGCATATCTGCAGAAGAGAAAGTTATCCATGCATTTTCTTTCGGGCTTCGAAACTCGCCGATTTCTCCAATGCTCCACAGTCTCTAGGTTTAGCGCATCTAGGATCTACGGGCTTCCTCTACTTCTAATCGGCTTGGCCCTCCGTGAATGACTTTTACGGGATGACCCGTTGTCCCCTTGACGAGCGTATGTGATGTTTGATCTGATCGGGTGCCCTCCTTAGAAACGTATTCGGTAAATTCACCTTTTGTTATCATGGCTTTTACTTACCTCCTGAGGCTTCTGCACTCGTTGGTGTGGTGTCCATACTCACCGTGGAAGGAACAGTGCCTTGACATGTCTCTCTGTTCCATTGGTTGTTTGATAGGTGGTGGTGACCGGAAGATCACTTTACCCTTAGTCTCCTGATATAGTTTGGCAAGGCTAACCTTTAATGGTGTGATCTTGTCTTCGAACCTTTGGCGTTTCTCTAGGACTGGGGAGGGTGCAGGTGGAGCGCCTGGCCACTTTTGATCTGGTGCCCGATCATTAACTTTAGGTTCGGATACTCTCACATCTACGCTTGCAAAGGCTGCCCTTCTTTAGCGTATGGCCAATTCTTCTTCTATCCGAAGATGTCCTTGTGCCCTCGAATTGAGTTCCCCGATGTCTGCTGGTGGTCTCTTGACCAATGACTGGTGGAACTTGGTTCCAGGAATCAAGGCCATCCTGAAGGCCTCGACGACTGAGTGCTGATCACAATTATCAATTGAGGACATCTCAACGTTGAATCACGAGACAAAGCTTTTCAAGGATTCACCTTTTTCTTGGATCATGGTAAATAGACTAGAGATGGTCTTTTTTTGTCTTTTATTGCCGAAGTATTGGGCGATGAACAACTCACAGAGTCTGAGCCAGCTTTCAATAGATCAGGGTGGTTGCTTCCTGAACCATAACAGGGCTGCTTCGGTCAGGCTGGTGGGAAAGACTTTGCAGAGTAAAGCTTCATTTTCGTTGTAGACATTCATTTTTGTATGGGCATGGTAGATGTGTTCCGTCAAATCATTTGTGCCATCGAACAGGGTGAACTTCGGTAGCCTGAACCTCTCCTGGTAGGGCACACTGGTGATCGCCAGTGCAAATGGTGTCTGCTCGGCGTCGATGGATACCTCAGAGGCCAGATCGTTCGGGGTCTGAATCTTCAGATCCTTAAACACCTCCATTTGGAATCTGATAATAATTTCCTCCAATTTTTTCATGGTCAGAGTTTCCTCGAGATTATGTGTCCCGAGCACCTGTAGGGATGATTCTGCATATTCCTCCTGATCGTTGTTGGACCTTGCGTGGTGGTTGTCTATTTCCGATTGGTGGCCCGCAGACCGTTCCTGCTGGTTGGATTGTTCGCCATTCTGGGCTTCTCGGGGGTTTTGCAGCAGGGTCAGTTTTGCCACCAACTCGACATTTTGCCTCTCCAACTCGGTGGTCCATTCCTCCAAGGCCCGCCTAATCGGATCTTCGGTTTGCGAAAGTTGGCCTCCGTTCGGAAGTTACTCAGATTGTTGCGACCAGATGATAACCGCCATGGGTAATGTCAATCTAAGCTCCTAGTAGAGAGTGGGAAGCTGTTGAAAAAGATTTCAAGGACTAGGTTTCCCACGTACGATGCCAATTGTGTAGATGCAGAAAAATACACAACGAATTAGGTTTCAACAAAAATTGAATATATCTTTATTCATCCTTTGGCCATGTATTTATACATAATTCAGTAGATGGGTAAGGCCCATCTACCCAAGTTTACCAATCCCTTAAATCATGGGATTTGGTAAACTCTTTTCTTTTTTGGGTTCTATCTTCCATAAGTGGGACAAATCCCTTACTTGGGGATCACTCATTTTCTAGAGACTTCCATGGGGCCAGGCCCATCATTCTTACAGCCCATCAGTCCTATGGCCCATCTTTATTGGGCCATATAAATGTTTGGTTATTACAACCATGAAAAAGGTTTTTGAGTGCAATGTGAAATCATATACATTTAAATCACCTCTATAGGAGAATTAAACTCATCCATGACATATCAGAGGCTACAATGAATTACAATGACCAAAACATGTTGTTTAATAAAACTAAAAAATTAAGTACTCAAAATTTTAAGTACTGAAGGTTTTAAGTGGTGCTTAAAAAAATTATATTTTATGATATTCTTTATAGATTTTTCGTCTTCAGACTTCAGTGTTAAGTGGTGGCTCTATCACTTAAAATTTTATCTCATTTTAAGTTATACTTAATAATTTAAGTGGTTTTCAATTTTTTTTTATCAAACACACTTAACTGAAGTACTAAAAATTTTAAGATCTGAATTTTAAGTACTGAAGATTTTAAGTGGTACTTAAAAAAATTACATTTTCTGATATTTTTGTAAATTTTCAATATTCAGACTTCAGTGTTAATTGATTACTCTGTCACTTAAAATTTTACCTCATTTTAAGTGGCACTTAGTGCTTGTTTGGTAGACGGTGTAGAGTTGGTTTTTGGTTTTGGTTTTGTTGGAGTTGGGTTGGAGTTGGGTTGGTTGGAGTTGGTGTGGTTTTATTTTGGTTCCAAACCATGTTTGGTGCAGATGATTTTGGTGTGAGAAAAAGTGATGCTGAAAAACCAAACCATGTTTGGTAGAGTTGGTATGGGTTGAAATTCTGAATATTAATATATTAATAAATATTAATATTAATATATTAAAATATATTAATATTATAATATTAATATATGAGTTTCACATTTTATTTATTAATAAATATTAATAAATATTAATTTTATTTAATAAATATTAATATATATTAATTTTATTTAATAAATATTAATATATATTAATATTAATATATGGGTTTCACATTTTAGTTATTAATATATATTAAAATATATTAATATATGGGTTTCACATTTTATTTATTAATAAATATATTAATATTATAATATTAAAATATATTAATATTAATATTTTTTAATATATTAATATTATAATATATTAATATATTTAATTTTTCGAAATATTTAATTTTTCATAAATATTTAATTTTTCAGAATATTTAATTTTTTGAAATTTATTAATATCAAAAATGAATTTGCTACAGTGTTGGTACCAAAACCAAAACCATGAACCATAAAAAATGATGGTTCCAAATTTTGGCTCATTCCTTCACAAAAGTTGCACCATGAAATTGCTACAGTGTCTACTCCAAATTTTCACACCATTTGCCAAACATGGAGTGGAGCAAAATTTTCAAACCAAACCCAAAATTTTGGCTCCACTCCATGTTGCCAAACATGCCCTTAATGTATTAAGTGATTGTCAAATTTCTTATCAAATGTATTTAACTGAATAAGTGCTGAATGTGTTCAGATTTAAGTGATAAAAGTGTTATCAAACATGCAAGTGCTGTGAAACACACGTTCTTATGACTATCCCAAATCAATCCTTACGTGCCAATTAAGGCAATTAGTCAATAGTCATAAATTTTCGATGTCAAAAAACAAGCTGACAGACAGTCGAATAAATCGGTGTCTGTCAACTTGTTATGAACGTGCCGATTAAGGCATGGTGGGTCCCGGAGATGGGAAGCGGAGACATGAAGAACAATAAATGATTCCGTGGATTGCTCTTCCATTATTAACGGTCCTATGTCCTTATATATATATATAAATTGTATTGATTGTAACCATAATCGAATCATACGATTTTAGGTTGCCGAAGGCGTTGTAAGCGTGTATACTAGTGCACCTATAGGATGAAGTAGAACCCATTGATCCAGAAGAAAAAAGTGCGAAAGTGTGTGTAAATTATAATGTATAAAAACGAAGAACAGATTAGAGATTAATACTATGAAATATATATATATATACATGTATCAAAATATATTTTTATTTGAAGTTCAATTGATTCTTGTGACGCAATATCAATGGGACAAGGATTCTTGAGTTATAAAAGAATAATGATCATAGTTTGGCAAAAACGATTTCGGTTGGTGTATTAGTTTTGGTATCGATGTAACATAACCGGATCAGTATCGGGGTTACGTAACAGTTTCGGCTATTGCAATCGTGAATTTTTGATGATATTGATATGGTACTTCTCACAACACAACTAAAGTTGCACATGGTGGCCAAAATGTACTGATATGGTACTTCTCACAACACAACTAAAGTTTGATGATATTTTAATAATTTTAAGTGAATTTTATTTATGTTTTAAAGACATTTAGTACACGGAATGATTTATTAATAAATTTAAATGTGTCGTTGATCTTCTTATGAGACTATTCCATAGTATTAAATTTAAACAAATAAATATTCAAATCATAAAATATGTATTTTACTTCCAAATTAATACAAAATAATTAGAATAAGTACATGGTTCACCACCAAAATGAATTACGCGGTGGATCTTCGGGTTCATGAGAGGATTGCCAATTTTGAGCTATATTTTCATTGGATATTTGATTCATCATTAGTAGACCATCTAGTAAAATGTATTTTTTTTTCTTTTACTTTTGTCCTTAAAGTACTTCAATGCACAACATTCACAATTTTTTTAAAGAGATTCCATAAAAGATTTTATATATATTTTTATTTTAGGTGTGAATTATATTAAATTCAAGAGTGTTTTATTTTTGTGTAATTTAATTAGAAAATTACAATTTAATTTAATTTTTTTCAAAATCCGATACGAAAAGTTTAGAACCGGTTGGTACTGGCGTTACGACTTCGGAACCGGCCGTTTCGGTGAGTATCGGCTGGTTCGGGTGTGTGAACCAGAACCGACCGATATACCGGTCCGAACCGGTAACGGCGGCCCAAGCCGGTTCGTAACGACGGATATTTCATACTATGATAATGATTGAAACGTATTTGGAATCAACCTTTTTCGGGATTGGGAGTTTGAATTGGAAAAGGAATTGAAATCGGAATGAAAATGGCATTATATTTCGTGTTTAAAAATAAATAGCAATTCAATTATAAAAAAAATAATTATGTACAATATTTCTTATCAGTACGTATATAATTAGTTGAAGTGTAATTTTTGTAAGATATAAGTTAATAAATAATTACCAAATCATTGACTACATTCAGATTATATACTTTGGGAATTAAGTTAGTTAGTTGTATCACTTATGCAATAAATAACATCAATTAGAGAACAGTTGTACATTAATTTTTTTTTTTTTAACGGAACAGTTATATACTTCTTTGAATATTAAATGCAACAGTTAAGCAAAATATTAGATCGTTCAGGCAACAATTCTACATCATCATGCAACTAAAAAATTCATAATGTCATGTAGCCTTGTAGGCTATTATATGAGTAAATTATACTGACCTCCCCTAAAGTTTGAATACATTTCACACGTGTGAAATGTTTTAGATTTATGACAATGAACCCCTTAATTGTAGAAGTGAGGTAGCAAATGTTAAAATTTAGGGTTACTCTTATTTTCATTCGATGAAGTTTGTTCTAATCTCACTTTGATATCTAATAACTTTAAATATTTCAATTACATTCATTTGAATTTGATTTTTGTCTCACTTAGGGCTCATTTATGGTGACGTTACCTTCTAACCACTATATAAATTAATTAAAATACCCACACAAAACACGTATTTTTTTTCATGAATATAATAAAATAGATCAAAGAGGTAATTATAAAAATTACGGTGATGTCCGCCTATCTCAATGGTAATAATTAGAATATTTAAAATTTTAGGGAGTCAAAATATAATTATGACAAATTTCAAAGAATGAAAGTGAGATTAACTCTAAGATTTAATGTAAAAGTCTAATCTAACGTTTATATAATTTTTTGTTTTTTAATCATTTTAGTACTATTCTGATTGTCTTTTCATATCAAGGAAGATTTTCTTCATTATTTGCTAATTTCTAATTTTCTAATTTTTTGTTAGGGAGCTATTGAGTTAAAGAGCCAATTTAAGAGAAGTAATAATAATAAATCTCAAACTCTCCCCTATAAACCTCAGGGGAGGTAAGTGTAATTTATCCTTATTATATCTTCAGAACAAAAGCCAAACGGTCAAACACGCCCACTAGCAGCACTGTATATATTCCTATATACATATATATCTATGTATAGACTCCTAAGCGTGAGCGTGAAAGACCAACCAACTCACACCAACGAAACCAGACCCTGCACTCTGTTCCAGGTCAAAGTCCCAGTCTTCCTCTTCCCCTATTTCTCTCTCCTTCTGTATCTATATACCCTCTCTCAGCTCAGACCCAGATTCACAACACGCACAATCCCAATCCCAAACACACAGTCTAGAGTTAGACTGCGTGTAGATAGAGAGAGAGAAATGATACCCCCATCTCTGCTACAAGCAATTCTCCTCTCTCTCATCTTCTTCACCACCACCACCGCCGCCCAATCCTCAGACATCCCACTAGGCTCAACCCTCTACGCCTCCAACCCCAACACCACCTGGGTCTCCCCAGACAACACCTTCTCCCTCGGCTTCATCACCGTTGGCGCCACCCACTTCGCCGCCGTCTCCTACAGCTCAATCCCCCTCTGGGTCGCCGGCGGACTCGACGGCGGCGGCGCAGACTCCTCCGCCTTCCTCCAGCTCCGCTCCGACGGCAACCTCCGCCTCGTCAACGGCTCCGGCGCCCTCGTCTGGGAATCCAACACCTCCGGCCGCGGCGTCTCCGCCGCAGCCCTCGACGAATCAGGTAACTTCGCGCTCAAAAATGGCACCCTCTCTGTTTGGTCCACATTTGATAATCCAACTCTTACCATTTTGCCCTCGCAAAATTTCACAAGTGACCATGTTTTGCGATCTGGGTTTTACTCATTTGACCTGTCTAGCTCTGGAAATCTAACCCTCTTGTGGAATAATACAATTGAATATTGGAATTTTGCCCTCGCAAATTCATCTTTTAGTCCGAACTTGACAAACCCTAGTTTAGGGTTTCAGTATATTGGGGTTATAACCATTTCTGATCCTTCGCTTTCGGGTCCGGTCAATATGATTTATAGCAGTGATTATGCTGAGGGTAATAATACTAATATACTTAGGTTTGTGAAGTTGGATGATGATGGTAATTTGAGAATTTATAGCTCTGCTAGGGGTAGTGGTTCGATCACTGAGACTTGGTCAGCTGTTGGTGATCGGTGTGAGGTTTTTGGGTATTGTGGGAATATGGGTATCTGTAGTTATAATGATTCGGGTTTGGGTCCGATTTGTGGGTGCCCATCCGAGAATTTCGAGCTGATTGATCAGAGTAATAGTAGGAAGGGGTGTAAAAGGAAGACAGAGCTTGAGAATTGTCCAGGGAGTGCAACTATGTTGGAGTTGGATAATGCCAAGTTCTTGACATACCCTCCTGATTTGTCCCCACAGACTATCGCTTCGGCTGATTCACCTTGTAGGTCGAATTGTCTTTCGAGTTCCGCTTGTGTGGCTTCAACTACGTTAGCGGATGGAACAGGGTCTTGTTACCAGAAAACACCGGGTTTTCTTAGTGGGTATCAGTCCCCTACACTTCCTAGCACTTCATATCTCAAGGTTTGTGGTCCATTGAGTCCGAACCCTTCTGCTTCTTCGGTAAATGCTGGCAAGAATAAGGGTTGGAGGGTGCATGCTTGGATAGTTGCAGTTGTAGTTGTGGGTACTATTTTTGGTTTAATCATGTTGGAGGGTGGTTTGTGGTGGTGTTGCTTTAGAAATAGCCCCAAGTTTGGTGGATTGTCCGCTCAATACGCACTTCTTGAATATGCCTCTGGTGCACCGGTCCAGTTCTCGTACAAAGAGCTCCAACGGTCCACAAAGGGGTTTAGGGAAAAGCTTGGAGCAGGAGGATTCGGGGCCGTGTATAAAGGGACTCTTGCTAATAGAACCGTTGTCGCAGTGAAGCAACTCGAGGGAATTGAGCAGGGGGAGAAGCAGTTTAGGATGGAGGTTGCGACAATAAGCAGCACCCACCATTTGAACTTGGTGAGACTAATTGGATTTTGCTCTGAAGGGCGTCACAGGCTTCTGGTGTACGAGTTCATGAAGAATGGTTCTCTCGATAACTTTCTCTTTACGACTGAAGAACAGTCGGGTAAATTGTTAAACTGGGAGTACCGTTTTAAAATTGCGCTTGGGACTGCAAAGGGGGTGACATACCTTCACGAGGAGTGCCACGACTGCATTGTTCACTGCGATATAAAGCCAGAGAACATTCTCTTGGATGAGACATACAATGCCAAAGTTTCAGATTTTGGTCTTGCGAAACTTGTAAATCCGAAGGACCATAGGTACCGGACCTTGACAAGCGTGAGGGGAACCAGAGGATATTTGGCTCCAGAATGGCTTGCGAATCTTCCCATCACTTCCAAATCAGATATTTACAGTTATGGTATGGTTTTGTTGGAGATAGTGAGTGGGAGAAGGAACTTCGAAGTATCAGACGAGACAAATCGGAAAAAGTTCTCTACGTGGGCTTACGAAGAGTTCGAAAAGGGAAATGTGAGAGGAATAGTCGACAAGAAGCTCCATGACCAAGAGGTGGATATGGATCAAGTGAAGAGAGCGATTCAGGTAAGCTTTTGGTGCATCCAAGAGCAACCATCTCAGAGGCCAATGATGGGAAAAGTTGTGCAGATGCTAGAAGGGATTATGGAAATCGAGAGGCCACCAGCCCCGAAGGCTGTGATTGAAGCATCCATTGGCGGAACCAGTGTAAACGTGAGCAGTAATGTCAGCGCTCTCTCCACTGTCGTGGCTTCAGCCCCGGCACCCTCTTCATCGTCATCATTCCGAACTCTGGGAATTCAATCTTCTGTTTCGATTAAGAATGCAGAAAGGCCATCTTCATCCCTTCTACATTCGGACCAGAAGTGAACCTAGAAGAGTCAAAGGTACTGCTTTTGGGATCTTATTCTTTGCAACCAAATCTGGAAGGGAAAAGCTAAATGGTGAGAAGCTTTGATCACTATATACCATACATATTTATACTATTTTTATGCTGTAATTCTTGTTCCTAGTGTATTATTTAGTTTTTATCAGTATGAGGTTTGCCATCATATTTAAGCCTTTCCTGTAATGGCACTTCTTTTTCAGGGAAATAATTGTAATTAGTAATATGAGGTCCTTTTGATTGTTAAAGCCCCTCAATGTACAAATGCAACCTTCTTGTTTATGAATTTCTCTTGAAATAATGAAAAGAGGCACAATTTTATTTGATTTTTTTTTTTTTTTTGCAATGAAATTACTCCAATGTTTATGATCCTTGAATATGCTTAGTCCTTGCTAGATTATTATTATTATTATTATAGTAGAGTCGTTATGCAGATATTGACCTATTATAGGTCTTCTCATGTTCTTCCAATATAAGCATCTTCAATTTTTCACTGAAAAGAATTGTGGGTAGAAAATTTCAATACACGTCTTAGGAAGACATTTTTTGGCACCAATTATTTGCCAATCTTGAATGTCTCATTGGGTATGGATTTGTATCATTTTCATCGATTTACCAAACCCACCACTGAAAACAAATGATGGTGTATTTAGAGGTCACCAAGCAACTTTGAAATCAAGTTGAGTCATTCTTGTTAATAGGTTGGCCTTATATATATGTGGACCATAGTATAGCCCTGGTAAATGTTTATATATATATATATATATATATATATATTGCCAAAGGTCAAAAAGTCATGTATTTCTTTAATACTTTTCCACACACTGATATATATATATATATATATTGCCAAAACGTCAAAAGTTATGTATTTCCTTGTACTTTTCCCCACAAATATATATATATATATATATAGAAAGAGAGAGAGATTATTCACATCAAGGAACCAAGTGTGTAAACTTCCAATAATGCCAACGTGAGCATTGTTCTGTCTGCTTTTTGTTAATGAAGCTTCAACATTTTGTATCTTACTAGTTTGGATACGAGCTTCATATTTTTTCGGAAGAAACTAATAAATAGACAGTTTGAGGTCAGCTGATATTGAAACATGTTCGAGACTATCGATGTTCAAATTACACCGTCTCTAATAGTTTAAGTTTTTAAAAATAAAAATGAGTAGCATAAAAATAATTACACGTAAAGATAATTAGTTCAAACTTTGAACCGAACTTTTTATTATTCCAATTCTAAGGCCACAAATTACTGATTTTATTACAAAATGTTGAAGCCTACTGACAATGAAAGATACTATACGCATCAATGCACCATAGATATGGTAAGTGATAGAAACACAAGTGCTGCTACAAACAACAAAATTGCAACTCCTCATTGCCAGAAAATGGTACAATTGTTACAGTCTCCATCAGAGCCTGTTTTGTACAAATTATACGAGCCTACCGTAATAAATAATACAAAACAAAGAATAAAATTTTCAAAAAATTATACAACAAGCTACAAGCAACGCAGATGCAAACACCCAACTTAAAAAAAAAAAAAGTAGTAAAATGAAAATTCTACCATGCACAATCACCTGTTGAGGCTCAAGTTGTGAAGTTGATGACTACAAAGAATCCGCAGAACAAAAAATGCCACTGTCAGTATCACTGTTTCGATGTAAGTCTGTCTATGTCAACGACCCCAGTTTGCAGGCCATTCACAACTCGGAACGCACTGTTCTTTTAGAAAGAAAAGCGCTTTCACATCTTCTTAACCCCTATCTTTTGCCTTTACTTGAAGTGGTCTTGCCTAATAATTCCAACAAATTCAGGGTGCAGTTCGTCATCGTCTTTCCGCTTCCATATTTCACCATTTGCGCGGATATGCCAGGATATTTGAGGAGAAAGCGGCATGTATTCTGCACCAAATAAACTTGGATTTGTAAGGCATAAAGATTTTAGAGTCTTGCATGAGTAAACTCTACCAAAGTATTGCCCAGCCGATGCAACGAAATACCAGTCACAAAATACAGTTGCTTAGGATATTGCATATCTGCAGGTGATGGCTTATAACAAAATTGCCTAAGTAGGTGGGAGTGAGCACTCACCCTTCATAGTCAATTGTTCAACTCTCTAACAACATGAAAGACTATTGTAAACTCTTAAATAACATGAAAAAAATATAGAAAATCCAAAACTTCTGGGCTATCTTTTTATCGTGTATGGGTCCTTTTGGCGTATTGTTCATCAGCAGTCTACCCATTAAAATGAACAAGGAGAGGCCTATCATTAGCTGAGCCTATTCTATTCTCTTTTCTTTTTTTCCTCTCCGAGTCCATGACCGTGCCACTCTTCCAGCAAACAATTTACTTAACAACCAATAAATCAATTTTTTTCATTTATTTGCAATTATGATCTGAATTTCCTTGGTCTTTTTATAATCGTTCACTAGGTGGAATTTTAGTATGATCTCACAATGGTTGAAAAGTAGGCCACTACTCTTTCCGGTGTTAGAAGTCCAGGTTGACAAGTCTGGACGCTTTTTTTTTTTTTTTTTGGAAGGTAAGAAACTCACACACACTGCCTCCACTGAGGCTCGAACCCTTGAGGACCAGAGAAGAAAAGATAGGGGCTTGTTTGAGGACCAGAGAAGTCATCATTTTGTGCAAAAAGATGTCAGAAGTTAGGTCTTGGTCTTCCCTTTATCTCACTGTGTAAAGGACTGAAAAGGGAACGGCCAATGTTGTGCCATTGTCTAGGTCATACAGGCTACACAAGATTGGCTTGCTCATTGATAGGTCGTGGACTGGTTACTTGGTCAACTCGATAATGATGACCAAGCCACTCTTGTAACTGGTTGCGACTATCCATTAACCATAAGCAACAAACCAAAACCAAGTTGCGTCATAGTAAAAGATTTTTACAAGTAGCAGTAAGGATAAAATGAAATAACTTACCCCAAAACAATGTTGAAATGATCCAATTAATAAAAGCAAAGTCATTCAAGTTAACAGGGTCAAATCCAATTTGACATAAATTATAATCAACAATTTTCAAATATTTATGTAAAATACAACTCTCAAGACCCATTTTCGCATACTAATCCTTCAGAATAAATCCTAAAAATTTTAATCGAGAAAAATTCAATCAAATTCGTTGAAGCAAATAACTTAAAATTCAAAATTCAATTTCACTTGATTACAGAAATACATGATCAAGTTCAGATTGGTTTTTCATCACCCGAATGCCTAAAACCAAACCAGTCTCTACTGTTCCCCTATTCTGGGACAGAAACTGAACCGACCGACATACAAAACAGAAAAAGAAAAAAAAAACACGAATCGGGTCGGGTTGACAGTTCTACTGTTAAACTGTGTACCCCTAGCTAAGCCCAAGTAGTAGGAACTCAGGAAAAGGGACTTGGGAATAAGGCTTTACCAAATATGATTATAAATTCCCCATTTACCTATTGCTTATGCACACAGAATGGGAGACGTATTTAAAAGAGGAATCAGATGTCTAATGCACTAATCCTCAAGTTCTAAATATAGGGGTCACGCTATTTGTTTGTCCTCTAACTCTTGTTGAATTTTCTTATTATGAAATATACGCAAATAGCTTCCAAAGTTCCTATGAGCATTGCGGAATCTCATTTAACACATAAGCTGGAAAAGAAGGGGGAAAAAGAACTCTAAAGAATAGGCACCATAACAAAAGGCTGCATCCACTTGGTCTTCGCACATTTTGTGAAGCGAACAGTATCCCAAATCTTGTAACAAAAACCATACACGAACTGGCATGTGTGGTGTACCCGAAACTGTCCAACTCCAACACATCAAGTTCACGAAAGAAGTGTCAAAGATGTTGAAGCTCTTCATATCCCAATAGTGAAGCTACTAGGAATAACTAAACCATATTAGGTATCTTGAGATGCATATTTAAAATCACTTGAGTTAAGTGCTATCCTAAACAATAAAAAACTTCCGGATAACCAGTTGGTATAGATATTTGAAAGACAAGGGAAGTACTTTGCTGATACCGCAAAGCACATAAAAGATCAACTATTATAGAGAGCACGGACAACTACTCTTTTACATAATTTGGCAATACTTGGGCAAAGACAAAATAATTAGTTATAACACTAAGCAAGGCATAGAAGCAATCACTTCTCAATAACATCAAAGCTAACCCATGCTAAGCACATTAATTCTTTAGTTCCCCAATATGCAATGTTTTACATTAATATGTCATACTTATATAGATACCTGGCATAGGAGGTGGATCTCGATCTCTTGTACTATGCAATACCATAGTACCTGAAAGCACGGTTATGAATCCACAAAGCACGGAAACAAGACTGCTAGCACTCTGACCAACCCAATCCTAAACAAAGCAAAAGTTTACATCACTCACAATTTTCGCGAGTGCAATAATGTTTCAGTTTGATAAAAGGTAAGGCAGAAACTACAATAAATGAATCTTGAAAATACCTGAAACATTATTGCACTCGCAAAAATTGTGAGTGATGTGAACATGGCATAGTATATTGGAGAAACAAGTGCTGTATTAAAAGTGTCCAAAGCCTAGAGAAAAGCCAAAGTCAGTCTCTAAACACATTGTCTAAATCCGAGCTGAGCAAAAAGTCTAAACAACAAAAAAAAAAAACAGATAATAAAGGTAGTTCATATATGTACACAACATCGCAAACGTATTCAATATAATACTAGATAATACTAATGTTTCCATCAAAAAAAGATATGCTCAAATGCTTGCTTTTGAGCCTGACATTTCTATGCCGAGTGTATGCATGTGAAAAGGATCGAATCCTCTTACGTTACTTTGAATGGAATCGCTGTGGTTCAACAATACAGAACTTTTCAGATGAATCTAGCAGATTTGTTGACAAGGCATAAGGGAATAGAACCAGAAATTAAAAGTAATAGATACATTTTCTTGTTACAACTACATAATGCTAATATCCTGAGATCGATCTATAGATCGGAAGCACCAAAAGCCTTAACAAGAAGCTTGACATGCCGGAAGAATGAAGGATATGGAGTCAGAAAGATGGATGAAGTGAAAAAGGTAAGAATTTATATTTGGGTTTTGGGAGCAAAGATTTGAGTTCTAGGGTCTCTATCAGCAATGTGTTTCTTAAAGCACTAAACACATGTGCATCCCTAACTCCGAACTTCGATAGGACATCTTATACTAATCAATTGAAATATATATACACACACACATACACATATAAAGCCAGTGTACAAAAAAGAGAAGTTCCGGTTGACCAATTCAGATTACATTCTAATTGTCTGACACTTGAACATAAATGATTAACAGCATAAACATAGAGGGTCAAAGAGATCATTTCTTTTAAATTCAACTCACACTAACTTTCTTAAATTGATCATCAAACAGCACCGAACCAAGCAACCATTGATGATTAGTGTTTTTTTCAAACACTCACTAAAATATTAAATAATATCATATTGCATATGAATTAGGAGAGATACAGTCTTTGCCTACAAATACAGTGCAAACCAACTTTGGACTAATGTTGCCTAACTTGCAGGTGCTAAAATTTGCCTTTCCAACCTCCTGCTTGGAATGATTTTAGGGTTTTCTTTAGATAATCCTTTGCACTAGACCCATGAAACTTATCCTACAAGTTGGAAGTCTTGAATTTGCAAAGAAGGTACTTCAACAAGCATTTGAACACTATCATTACTTAAACCTCTTAAGTTGCCATTTTTTTCTGGGGGAGAAGAAGAAGAAGAAAATGACCTTGTTTAAGTAATTCAACTGAGTGATAATACATGTAAGTGAAACCATTGCAAAAACCCATGTTTGGAAGTGGGCGACCTGGCTTGAACCCTCAAGTGTGAGTTTTATGGCAATGCCTATTGCTTTTATACTCATAACCTGCAAAGAAGCACCAAAAAAAGGTCTTAGAAAGAACAAAAGGAAGAAAAATAAATAGATAAATAACAAGCATCCCTCAGGTAGTAAATCTTTATTGTGATTGTATTTGTTGCATGTACTTTTTTTTTTTGAAAGGTAAGACAATATTATATAAAACCAAGGCAAAGCCTACCTATTACTTGGGGCATACCCCAAGGGCGGTATCCCCAAACCCACCAAAGAGTTAAACTCAACTCCCAAATAAGGGGGATAATATAATAACCACAAACCATACCAACTACAATGAATACAATGAAAGATAAAGCCAAGATGGTACAGACAAGTGAATAAACTCATCAGCAATTTCCTATCTATCATTAACCCATTTACTCTGACAAAGCAAAAATAAAGCAAATCAAGCACACCCATCATGGTCCCCATCTTCAGCACACTAAAGCCTGAAACATCCCTCAGCAAACCCTTTAACATAGACCCTCACATTTATAGAGTATAAGAAATCAGGAGCACAAACTCTACAAAGCTTCATACCACCTGGAGGCAGAAAGCATCTTGTGCAGACCCACACACATTACAAATATGCATGTACTTTACTGACACATATGGAGGAAGCTTTTTATATCAACAAAAGAAGGATGGTCACTTATTTACCAGTAACAACCGAGAACAAGAACGTCTAAAAAATCTTCTAATTCATGTGTCTTTTAGAAAATTTATCTCAATAAATACAAGATTTATCATCATATGTTTGAGACAAGGGGACTCAAACATGAATCATAATCTAGCAAAATTCACCATGTCTACAGAGAGGCCAATATAACATAATTAGAAACCAGGTATTTCTTTCTCTCAAGCATGGCCCTTTGATTACTGCAGCTATGATGTTCCCATAGCAATGACATTCACTTAAGAGTAAGAGACTCGGCAGTTCAGGTACACTAAAAAGAAGAGACTTGTAAAATTGAAGCTTGAATGCTGAAGGATACGAGACCACTAACCGTCAAAGAACCAAATATGGAACATATGCTGATATAAACCATTATGTTTGTCTGCCCATATCGTGGTTCGCAATACAACACCAATACCAACACTACTGCTATTGCTGAGGCTGTGTACAAGAGGAAAGCTGGGGAAACCAAATTAAGATTATCAACCACATACAACCTAGAGGACCATTTGGTACAAACAAATGAAGTGGAAATAATGATCAGATACAGAAATTGAGTTGCATTATGTTTACCCGGCTGTGTTGCTAAATCCCAGATTTCTTCCACTGAACTTATACTATGTTCACTAGGCGCATGCAGCACAATTACGGTAGACCCCACAACACATAAAACGCACCCCAGTATTCCCATTTTCTGCAATTTCTCCTTCAATAAGAAGTGTGCTAGAACAGCACTAATGATGAAACAAACAAACATCACAAAATGTTTTTCCTGAAACAAATTAATTAGACGGATCAAAATCACAAAGAATCGACATTTACCTAACAATTATACTTAAAGCTCCAAGCGGTGTTACAAGAACAGCAGGAGCATAAATATAAGCTATGAAATTTGCAAGCTCTCCAACAATCACTGCCAAATTTTGACAAAAAGAAACAAGTTCCCAAGTTACACTTCATCAACCTCATATAACATCAACAACTAACGGCAATGTAAAAAGTTTGGGCAATGCAAGACTTACTAGTAACCATGCCAACCCACCAAAGTGGCTGTACAAGATATCCATATCCCCCTGAACCTTCATAAAATGAACAAAAAGTGCATCAAAGAAAAGTCAAATGAATAGACTCAAATTACAAGATGATCAGCTACATCTATTGTTAGCTTTTCTTTAGAATATGTCCACGTCAAATTACAAAATTCGTTAGGGACCCCACATCCCTGGTTACCTATTTGTACACCATCTGCCTACAAATCAACTACTTTGACGAATTTATCATTTACTCAGCCAAACTTCTCTCAAACAATTTGGGCCAGCAAACATTTTCTGAAGTTTGAAGAAATCAAAGCTCAACAAAAATCTCAATGTATGTATAGTCGATCAATACTAGTCTTATAACCTATACTAAACATTATAAGAAAGCCAAGCCCCCCTCATACCTTTAGAAAACAGATAAGTTACAATTTCGCTATATTCCTAATACTAATCTTGCAAATGACTATTCATGCATCAATAATTTTGCGATTTTTCAGAGAATATAACCCATGTTATACGATTTAGTCATCAACTTCTGCAAAGCTCTTTAGTTATTGATTTGTTTCTCCACAAGTTCTTACTAAAATAGTTAATACCTTCATGTTCCTATAAAATCAAGCTAGCCTCTTGATTTTGTGGGCAATTGTGCTATAATGGTTGTTACCAGTAGTGACTCCAGCAACGTTTAAGGGAAATAATGAAAATTTATTAACTGTGTGTCATAATACTTCATTCTTGACTGCTAAGATAAATAATTTTATCAACTTTGCCATATTCCTTAGACTGATCCTAAAATGAAACTTAATGTATTAACAAATCAAAGGAATTTGTATGAATTATTTACAGTTTACAGATCTAACTCCCCATAGTTCCTTAGCTAAGCTAATTTATTCTCTCAAAACAAGCTCCTACTAGAATTCAAAATACACTTCTCAGGACTACTGTGAAAAACCAAATCTATTCTTTTAATTTTGCAGGCTGCATAGAATTCTTATTACAACTCTATTCCCCAAAAACATCCACGTGAATAATGCAAAAATTATTTCTCAACTGTTAAGTTTCAATGGTGGCAGGAAAACCCACTGAAGTGTACAACTTTCCACAATAGCAAAATGCAAGGCAGAAAAACAAAGGGTTGGTCCGAAATCACGATTGGACCATTTGTTATATATCAACAAACTTCATTCTTAACTGCTAAGACACTTATTTCTGTAATGGCGGGAAAACCCAATGAAGTGTACAAGTAAATTTACACAAATTTAGCCACATCTGAGGCAAGAGCGCATAGGGTAGCCTCAAATCACAATTTAACAATTCGTTATATGTCACAAAACTTCACTCTTCACAAGAAAATAAATTCAGTACTGGCAGGATAACCCAATGAAGAATACAATTAACAGTCCACACGTAAAGCAAAATCTGAGACAGAAACACAAAGGGTGGGATCAATATCACCATTGAACCATTTCTTGTATGTCAAAAACTTCATTCTTAACTGCTAAGACAATAAATTCAGTAGTAGCAGGACAACCCAATGAGGTGTACAAGTAATATTCCACAAAATTAGCCAAATCTCACTCAGAAAAACAAAGGGTAGGCTCCAAATCACAATTGAACCGTTTCTTATATGTCAAAAAACTTCATTCTTAATTGCTAAGATACTAAATTCATTAGTAGCAGGACAACCCAGTGAAGTTTACAAGTAACTTTCCACAAAATTAGGAAAATGTCACTCACAGTAACAAAGGGTTGGCCCAAAATCACAATTGAACATTCTTATAGCTCAAAAAACTTCATTCTTAACTGCTAAGACACTAAATTCAGCAATGCCCGAAAAAAAAAAAAAAAAAAAAAAAAAAAAAAAAAAAAAAAAAAAAAAAGAGGTATTCAAGTAGCTTTCACAAAATCAGCAAAATCTGAGGAAGAAAAGCAAAAGGGTATGCTCAAAATCACCAAAAAAAAAAAAAAATGAAACCCAAATCCTAGAAACTTACTGGCGCGAGTGCCTGATGCGCTTGCTTTCTGGAGACCCTTCTTCTTGATGATGAAGCTCGACCCAATGAATGCGCTTGAAGCCACAGCCAGAATAAATCCAATCAAATTGTCAGTAACCATGACCGAAGCAAATCTATGATTCGATCACCCAATAGTGGGTTTTTCATCTGAATCCCAATAATTGTATCAATTGAATTAATATAAACGAAAAGGGTTTATCAGAAATCGGCAAAAGAAATTGGGGAATCAAAAACCCCTAAATTCCAATCCTGATTGTATTAAGAATTGAGGTCTAACATTCAAAGCGTCTTTCAATTGATGGTGATGTACGTATATAAATCTATGAATCGAGGACATAAATAAATATATATATATACGTATATGTTTATAATAATACGTCACCTAACAGTCCGAACTACGGTCATTGTTTTTGGTGACTAATACGTAATTTTTGTTTTGGGTTATTCTTACAAACACCTCTTGAGGTTTGCTATATTCTCACAAACACTTCATGAGGTTTGCTATATTCTCACACACCTCCTCAAAGTTCAATATTCTCACTCGCACCCCCTAAATTTAAACTTTATCCCACTTTCACCTCCTCAAAGTTCAATAGAGGTTGTCACTTTTTTTATGTCACCAATTAACTCTTATGTAAAATATCCATATTGCCCTTAGAGTATATGAAATGACTTAAATATCCTTATATGTTAAATTGGATATATTTTCTTATCCTTAACTTATAGATGTGAGTTTACTTTTTATACATTTGTCAAATATATCAATATACACACACACACACCTTTAAGAGACCCATTTAACCCTAAATCGTTTCTTTGCTCCTATCTCTACTCAAATCCCTCCTTCTACATCAATCTTATTGCATTTACATAGGGGTGCAACTTGGGCCAGCCCAACCCGAATCGGAGGTCAACTTGGGGTTGGCAGCAACCCAGCCCAACCCGCCCAATTCTAAGTTGGGTTGATCCAAGCCCGACCCGAGTGGGACGGGCGGGTCAACCGGGTTATTTTTTTTTTACAAAATTTTTTTTAAAAATTAAGAGGTTTTATATGGTATGTCATTCTGATTTAAAAAATGAAAGGAAAACAGAAAAAAAAAAAAAGACTTTTTTTTTTGCAAATATTGTTTTTTATTTGTAGATGATAAAAATAATTACAAAAAAAAAAAAAAAATCTCCTTCAGGCGATCTGATTTGTTTTGTTTGATGTTACCATTTTTCACAAATAAATTTAAACGATCAAATTAAACAATTGATAAGCTTACTAATTAAATTAGAGCATGTTGTTGTAATATGTAGGCAAAAATACAATTTTTCTTTTTTGCAAATATTGTTTTTTATTTGTAGATGATAAAAATAATTACAAAAGAAAAAAAAAATCTCAATCTATATCATATACAACAATAAACACATATTTGTTTCATATATATGTATACATATATATTTAGGAATAATTTTAGATTTATTTTCTTATACAACAATAAACACAGATCTGAATAAAGATCTGTTTTCCTATATGTATTAATAAAATCGAGATTCTTTTCCTCATCTACACATATACATATACATATACACACACATATATATATATATATGAAACAAAAACACACAAGATGTACAGAGATGGAGAGGATGTAGAGAAAGGGGAGCAAGTTTATAGTGGCATCGACGACAAGAATGAAGAGAGAGAGATACATGAGTGTTTGCAACTGTGTAGCAGAGAGAGAGAGAGGCGTGAAGGTTTGCAACTGTGAGAGGAGATATAATAGAGGTCAGATTCGGGTTAAGCCCGACCCGCCCGAACTCGCCCATAATAAACTTAGGTTGGGCCCAAACCCAACCCGACTTTAAAACACCCAGCCCGATGAGCCCGAATTGCTAATTTTTATGGGTTGGGTTAGGCTAGCCCGCCCAAGTTGCAGACCTACATTTACATATATATCTAAAATATACTATTGTACCCTTGAACACCCATGCACATATATATCACCCAATATGTATATATATATATATATATATATATATATATATATTTTTAGGTCATCTTCTCCGACCAACTTTATTTCCTTACGATCTCATTTCTCTGTCATATATATATACCTCATATATATATATATATATATCAACGACTTTATTCCCTTTGTCATTAATCCTATATCTCATAAAAAAAAACCATTAAAAATTAAAAACCCATTTATGATATAAAGAAAAAACCTAAAAAAATAAAAATCCCCATTTTTTTTTGGGTTAATTTCAGTAAACCCCCCTATACTATCCAGATTAATCAACTAACCCCTTGTGTGTCCACTTTGCCCCCTATACTATTCAATTTCATCAAATTGCCCCCTCACTTCTCAAAATGCCTAAACTACCCTCAATAGTATAAGGGGGTTTAGTGAATTATTTCGGAAAAAATAATATATACTTTTTGCAAAAAAAAAAAATTTGAAAAAAAATCATATTTTGTTCCAAAATATGAATTTTTTTTTCGAAAAATATATTTTTTTGCGAAAAAGTATATATTATGTTCCAAAATATGAATTTTGTTTTCGAAATTTTTTTTTTTGCGAAAAAGTATATATTATGTTCCAAAATATGAAAAAATATTTTGAAAAATATTTTTTTTGCAAAAAAGTATATATTATGTTCCAAAATATGAATTGTTTTTTAAAAAAATAATGTTTTTGCAAAAAATATATATTATGTTCCAAAATATGATTTTTTTCTGAAAAATAATTTTTTGCGAAAAATATATATTATGTTCCAAAATATGATTTTTTTTTCCGAAAATTATTTTTTTTGCGAAAAAGTATATATTATGTTCCAAAATATGAATTTTTTTTTCGAAAAATAATTTTTTGCGAAAAATATATATTATGTTCCAAAATATGATTTTTTTTCCGAAAATTATTTTTCGAAAAAAATATTCATATTTTGGAACATAATATATACAATTTTGTTCCAAAATATTATTTTTCGAAAACAAAATTCATATTTTGGAACATAATATATACTTTTTCGCAAAAAAAAAAATTTCTGAAAAAAAAATCATATTTTGGAACATAATATATATTTTTTCGCAAAAAATTATTTTGAAAAAAAAAATCATATTTTGGAACATAATATATACTTTTTTGCAAAAAAAATATTTTTCGAAAAAAAAATTCATATTTTGGAACATAATATATACTTTTTCGCAAAAAAAAAATCATATTTTGAAACAAAATATGATTTTTTTTCGAAATTTTTTTTTTTTGCAAAAAATATATATTATTTTTTCCGAAATAATTCACTAAACCCCCTTATACTATTAATTTCACTAAACCCCCTTATACTATTGAGGGTAGTTTAGGCATTTTGAGAAGTGAGGGGGCAATTTGATGAAATTGAATAGTATAGGGGGCAAAGTGGACACACAAGGGGTTGGTTGATTAATCTGGATAGTATAGGGGGGTTTACTGAAATTAACCCTTTTTTTTATAAAAATCATAATCCTCATTTCAAAACTGTATATACAGATTCATATATATACATATGCACACGGAAAAGGATTAGATGAGTCGGGTGTTGGGCTCTGTGTTGGTTCTCTGAAAGAACGGGTTGGTGGTGTCGGTGGTTTAGTGGAGCAGATCTGGTGGTTGGGTTATTGCTGGAGGTTGTTCGTATATTGGTTAGTCGATTAGGTGATGCAGCGGCTATTGGTGGTGGCGCGTTTGATGCAATTGTGGCTTCACAAATCATCCAGTGGTCCCAACATATCTCAATCAAATTGAATGAAAATATTCGGATGATCAATTTACCAAGCATTACCGCTAAAACTAATGCAAACACTCCAAAAACTGTAAACCCTAAAAATTTGTGCTTAAATCAAAATAATACTATATGTTTATATTATATTATATATATATATTAAAAAAGGTGTTCTAGTCCTTTAATATTAATACGACTGTTTCTTCGTGCAATTTGAAGGGACAAAGCTTCGTTTACATATAGATGAAGGTTGAGATTCAAAGATCTTCTTTCTCTCTAAAACTCTAGATCTAGATATTTGACAAAATAAGAGAATTCCAAATATAAACCTAATAGGGGCATAATATACAGTGGCAAAAACGTAACTTCGCATCTAACCGTAAGTTAGGCGGATGCCCGTTTGGTTCAGGGGGTGTGAGTGAGAATATTGAACTTTGAGGGGATGTTTGTGGGAATATGACAAACTTCAGGGGTTGTTTGTGGGAATAACCCTTTGTTTTTCTAGGAGGGAATATGTTCGCTGTATACACTCACACCCTAGGGATTATATTATTTTCAATTTATATAAATAAACAAAAATTTATTTTTAAAATATTTGTAAAACCTTTGCCAAACACTTAGGGTGCATTTGGAAATGCCTTTTTTGCTTTTGTTTTTATTTTTTTCTCTCAAGTTGGGGTCAAAAATGCATTTGGTGAACAAAAGGCCAATTCCATTCCTAAGCACAGTAAAAAAAAAAAAAAAAAGTCCGTGAAATGGGTCCAAAATGAGAACATCATTTTGATGTTCTTTGTATTTTTGAATTGTAGCTAAGCAACACGTTCTCAGAAAATGAGAATCAATTCCCAAACTTTTTCCAAAAACACTCTTCTCTTTTCTGCCGACAACCTCTATCCTAGGGTTTAGAGCCAATTTTTCACAGCACTCAACAATTGGCCATGAAATGGTGATCTAGGGTACCCTCATCCTCACTCTCGCCCGATCTAGGGTTTCGATTAAGAGAGGCGACGACTAGGGTTTGATTGGAATGCGCGTGAAAAACAGTTGGTTTGCACAGAGAGACGATTTGAACTCAAGTAGGGTTTCGATTTGAACTCAGGTTCACTCTTCCCCCATATTATGTGTTGTTGGAGCTCAATTTATTAGTGGATTTTTCTGTATTAGGGTTCAGTGTGTATGTGTATGTGTGTGTGTTTCTGAGTGTGTGTGTGCGTATGTTTTTATGTATGTGTGTGTATGTTTTTGAATGTGTCCTAATTTTTTAAGGTTTTGTTTGTGTAAAACCCCCAAATTTATGCCTGTGTGTTTGTCTTTGAGTGTGTGTTTATGTGTGTGATTATGTATGTGTGTGTGTAAGACCCCCTAATTTTGATGCTTGTGTTTCTCTGTGTATTGGTGCCTCTGTGTGTGTGTGTTCGTGTTTGAGTGTGTGTTTCTGTGAGTGTGACTCTGTATATGTTCTCTATTGTGCTAGGAAAAAAGAAGAGAAGAAAAGGAATTTGCTTGAGAAAGCAAAATCATTTTCGTGACTAGTACAAGATCTTCACTCCTATTTATTTTCCAGTTTTTTTTTCTCTCTTCGTTTTGCTAAAACCTGGATTTATGGGGATCTGATTTCTGAATAGTCCTAAGGTGTGGGAAAAAATGTGTTAGAGAGCATATTACTGAAGAAGTTTACAGAACTTGAAGGTTTAACTTGTTAGCACCATCCCATTACAATGTTGGATTTAGTTTGTGGCAATGTTTCATTTTCTAACTTCGAGGATATTTTTTTTGTGGCTAAACTAAAAGATGTACTCTTGACGGAAATTTGAAGCATTGCCTTTATTTTTCTCTTTCAAAATTAGTGCCCAAGGCTCTTAAGGATAATGTAGTCATGTATGTTAATTGTTTATAGAATGTAAGTCAAATCTGAATTCTGAAAGAGGGATAATTCATTTACATTGTCTGCTAGTAAGTTTGTGTTTGAAGCTCATGAGCACAAAGTTGAAGATGATTTTTTTGTTGACTGATTCTTTCTATATTAAGTATCAACATTAGGATTTGTATATACCTTCCTGAAAGCTTTAAATTGGGAGAAAATGAGAGTGAGTGTGAGAAGCACAAAGCTTTGGTTGCATGGCTTCTCTCTTAATTTGATTAATTTATGTTATATGTTAATTTTGTGATTTTGGAGGTGTAAAGAGTGATTGTTGAGGCAGTGGTTAGATTTTCTTTTTCCATTTAGGACTGTTGATTGTTAGTTAGAAAAATAAAAGTTTTGTATTACTTGCCATTTTCTTTTTATGTATTATAAAATACTATTTTTTAGGTTATTAGTTGAAAATTTCTGTTTGTACTATTTATTGTATTAGAGAAGGTACCAAATCTTCAGGGTACTTCTCTGATTGTGGAAAGTGTGGCTCTGAGTTTGTCAATCTCATTTTTAACCTCAAAGACAAGTTTTAGACTCAATCAATGTAACTTCATCTTGAGTTGATTTAATGCAAGGGAAACAACTAGCTAGTATATTATTTACACAAAATTTTACCTGTTATTCAAGGAATTCATAGTTGCTATAATCCTTCCTTCATATAATTAATTTATGTTCCCTCCCATATGTAGCATTATATTAAGTTTTTAAAAAAATTCTTAAAACTTTTAGGCTTTCAGACATCACATTTGACAAGGGACTTCCATTCTTTTGTTATTATGCATCTCTTTCATGTTGGAAGCTTAGAGTATGAGAGGTTGTTCAATGTGCATAAACATGAAGTGTGTCTTCACTCTTCAGTCATCTGAAAATTCAAAGAGCAAACAACAGCTTTGAAAATTTTGATTAACTTTGAGTAAAGTCCATTGAATTGTGATGCTAGTAATGATGTATGGTTCTCCTTCTAAGTATTATTCAGTTATTATAATTCTCAAACTAACACGTGTAAATGGGGCAAAGGTGAAATAGATTTTTTTTTAAACAAGCCATTTAAATGATGAAGAACATTTTATGTTAATTTTGAATATATACTATATGAAGAACATTTTATGTTAATTTTGATTATATCCTATAAGCTTTTATTTAACGAAGGAAGCTCTCTCTCTTTCTCTCTCCAGCCCCTGGGGCCTTCTAATCCTCATGTATTATTTACAAACTTTGGAGGCGAATTTGTTTATACTCTTAACTTCCAATTGGTGTGTCCTTTCATGTAATATTTGGTAGGTGTTGCAAGAATTAAACTTATATATAGGTTTTGAGACATCACAAGAGGGTGAGTGGGTAATTTTAGGTCTTAACGGTTCCTGGGAGTACTTTGGTTGTGACTTTAAAAGGCATAGATGGTTGTCCAGGATGGCTCCTGCATTCACTGTTGTTGGCCAGGGCAAGAGGAGTGCTATTTTTCTTGACTAGAGAGGGAGAGAGACTGGAAAGAGTCAATATAAGCGTGAAGTTATTATATTGCAAACCTTCACATGTAGCATGAGAGACACCAGATTTTATTTTGTAGTTGATGGTGTTATATTATATTTTTACTAAAATTGTTCTTTTATCTTGATAAGATATTTGAATTTTCATGCTTTAAATTCCTCACTTTGCAGTTTAAACACTGGAGTTCTTATAAATAGTAAACCATTTCTATTACATATGATAATATGTCAGTTAGTGACCTTTTGGAAAGTTTTGGAAATGTGTAAGGAAACTGGGCTCTTTGGTCTACCAATGAGACATATTTTGACAAAAATCAGTGTGTAGGTAATTTTAGAATTTTTCTGTTGTGTAGTCTCTTTTATATTAAACAATTTTATTTACTCTGTATTGTTTAATTTTTATTTTTAGTCCTCCACAAGGGGGAAAAATAAATTTGCCAAACATATATATATATATATATATATATATTTATATATATATATATATATATTTATATATATATATATATATATATATATATATATATCTTAAACCACATCTCCATTTACTAGTGATTAGCTTGCTCAACTCCTCTGGTTTAAGGTAACCATAGTCACATTCCATATAATTTTCTTGACATTTGTATAAAACAACCCCCACCACTATCATATAGTCACATTTCATATAATTTTATTTTTGTGTTTAATCAAAAAAAAATTCATATATCACTCATGCTGTCTTTGAAGTTAATGTAGAAAGTTTGTAATTTTTGGTTTTCCATTTGAGAAATAATAATGGTACTCAACTGGGTTCTTCATGGTTTTGCTTCAATCAGTACTTAATAGAACTTGAATCGTTTATACTTCTTTAATAACTACATATAATGTTAAATTAAAGTTCATCATTTGTAAAACTGTAGATGGATGCTAATGTAGAGGAAGGTATTGCGAGCGAAAATCAGACTCGAGTGTTAGAGGATAGTAAACTTTGGGGTAAGGCGTAGTATGGTAAGTTGTTGAACCTAATGGAAGAGCAGGTACACCTTGGTAGCGGGACTAACAAGGGAGCATTTAACAAAACTGTTTGGGAAAATATTATCAATAGCCTTCAAGCTAGTTTTGGAAAAGATTACGTACTGAAAAAAGTTAGGGGCAAATGGAATAGGGAAAGACCAATTTGGAGGAAGTTCAAAAGAGTCAAGGAACACACATGAGTTGGTTTTGACCCTACTACTGGGTTGGTGACCATGCCCCTAAACTATGGGAGACTATGGACAATGTAATTAGTAATATTAAATTTTCTATAATTTACACCAACTTTAAATTTCTTTGATTCGTAATGACTGTATAGTTAAATATCTTATGTTTTGGTTTTAGGAAATCACTGGGTCCAAAGGCAAATTTATGGGTAAGCCGTTCGTGTACCATAGGCAATGGAGCGTTATAAACGCATACGGGGAAACTACGGGTGAACATGCCATACCTTCGACACAAATACCGGAATCCTTCCCACAGTCCTCCACCCGTCCAGTTCTAGTAGTTATCGGGGATGATGATATTGATTTTGACGAGCTCATAGGGAGTCCCGGCCCAAAACGTAAGAAAAATAGGGAAGAAGGTATGATGAAAGTAATGTATGATTTCATGAGGGTGATTGAGAAGACATCAGAGAGAATAGATGAGAAATTTGAGAAATCATCCTAGAGTGTGGTAAGTGCCTTTAAGGAAGCCAGTTCAAAGTCAACTCCCCGAATGGAGTCCCCTGAGAGTCGTAGTGATGAGGCCACCTCCCCCTCTAAGAAACCGTACGGTGAGTTTCGAGTGTGTATTGAAATCTTAGACACTATAGAGGGAGTAAATAGTGTGCATTATTCTAGGGTTGTGATGGCGTTGGAGAAGTTTGTAGCACTCCGAAAATTCTTTCTCAAAGTTTCAGATGATAGGAAGCGTGATTGGGCGATGGGTCTTTCTTAGAGGGGGAGTTTTTCGTACTTTATTTGGATTACTATATTGTTGAGTACTATTTTGGTAATTGGATGATTTTTATTTTCTTTTATTTGGAAGACTGTAGTTTGCTTTTATTTGGATTATTGTTTGTTTTTTATTTGGATGACTGTAGTATCTATGTAATTTGGATTATTGTTATGTTTTTATTTGGAAGACTGTAGTATAAACCTTTTTAAATGTCAAACTAATTTGGATGTTTCATTTAAGTCTTATATTTCTTTGATTTTATTCTATTTTTAGTGTTTACTCCAATTTTATTTTTAGTTTTAAACGTGCTATGAATGTTTGGTATGTTGTTAATTTTTGTATATTTGTCATTAGTAGGTAAATCAAGACCATTATGAGATTCCCAGAACGCTACCTGTTGAATTCGTTTAATAATGAGCTAGCACCTTATTGTCTTGATAACTCCTTGTGAGATCATATAGTCCGTGGGGTTTGCATGATGTTGGAAGCCTATTATATGGAGATGGAGAATGAACGAATGTCATGTAGGAATTCGATTCTGAGGGGTTCTACATATGTCACTGAGATACTAAATGGGCATCCGGATAGATGTCATCTAAGTCTCCGGATGCAACCCAACGCCTTTCGGAGATTATGTGACAAGTTAAAGTCTTTAGGGTTAACTGACTCTAGAGGCATATAAGTAATTGAACAAGTTGCAATTATTTTAATAGTCCTAAGCCAGAGTCTCACGACTCGGATGGTTGCCGAAAGATTCAGCATTCAACTGAAACCATATACCGGCACATACACAAGGTACTTCCTATGGTTGGACTTCTTGGGAATGAAATCATTGTCCCTCCTAACAGGAGCCAAACTCCACAACATATTCTGAACAAAGGGTCGGGATTCCACCCATTTTGAGATTGCGTGGGCGCAATAAACGGCACCCATGTGCCTGCCCATTTAGATGCCGACAAGGTACATCCATATAGAGGTAGGAAAGGCTTTCCAACGCAGAATGTTATGGTAGTTTGTTCGTTCGACATGTTATTCACATATGTCGTAGCATCCTGGAAAGGGTCAACTAATGATTCAAAAGTATTAAATGAATGCATTCGAAGATCGGCTTGGAGGTTTCCCAAAATGCCACAGGGTAAATATACACCTCCGATGATAATATTTCATGAAGTATATTGTTTAATTAATTATTGATTTATTTTAATTGTGGATATGTTAGAAAAATATTATTTGGTCGATTTCGGATATGCCAATCAACCAGGATTTCTTGCCCCCTACCGGGGAGTAAGATATCACTTGCCCGAATTTCAAGCAGTTAACAATAGATGGCATGACAATGAAGATTTGTTTAATTATAGACATTTCTCACTACGGAATGTCATTGAGAGGTGTTTTGACATGGTTAAGCAACGGTTTCCAATACTAAGGTTAATGCGTCCATACAAGTTCCCGACCCAAGCTAGATTTGTCATGGCTAGTTGTGTTATGCACAACTTCATAAGGTTGCTTAGAGAACTGGATAACATATTTGATGGTACAGAGGAACAGAACGCGGATGATGGGGATGGGGCTGATGATGATGATCATCATCATGATGAGGTCTTACAAGGTCAGCATGGCACCCAATTTATGCAGGAGTTTCGCAATAATATAGCTAATGAGATTTGGCAACATAGACAGTAGTGTACCACTTTGTATTTTGATGAACAATTGGATGAATGTAACATATTTGTATGCGTAATAGCTTTTGTAGATTATGGTTCTATGTATTAACTTTCCTTGCTTTACTATTATTGGATGACTCTAATATATATTTTTTGATTGATTGTGGAAAAAGAAAAAAATAGGCATGTATGGAGTTTTGGGCCACGGGCCACCTTGTAGGTGTGGCAAGGGTCATATGGTTCTTTATCAAGCCCACACGAAGGAAAACTATGGACGGTATTTCTATCAATGTCCAGATTGAGAGGTATGATTTAAGGTTATCGTATATAATATTCTAAAATATATATTTTGAAGTCTATAATTGATTATATTTCCTTTGCAATTATAGGATCACTATCGTAGTTTTCTGTGACTGGATAAACTAAATGCGGAAGAGCAAGGAATTAATGAAGTAGAGGATAATAACAATAATTTGAGCAATGTTGTTGCTGATATTTAACAAGAACAACATCGGCAAAAGTACATGCTATATATGGGTTGTATCTGCCTCAGTTACTTATTGGTACTTATGTGCATTCTCATATTAATTGTATTTCTTGTTATTGTACTAAAATGAAGAGATCCTAGTGGTATGAGACGATGTTGTAAAATATTGTTGACATTTATGGAGTAGTATATATGTAGAATATGTTGGGTATTCAAATAATGGTGTCATTTTATTTTTCTCTTTCATATATTTATTGCTACTTATTTTATGAAGAAAAAAATTTACTTATTATTTTAATAAAAAAATATATTATTAATCATTTTTAGGGGAATGTGTTGTATGAATTTTTTCAATTCCAACACTTATATGCAAAAATTTCAGTAAAATATTTTAAAAAAATAATTCAACTACCAAACATGTTTTTCTGTTTTTGTTCTCAGAAATCCAGGGAACACAGACGCTGCCAAACATGTTTTTCTGTTATGTTCTCAGATTTTCTGGTCTACCAAACGTGTTTTTTTATTTTTTGTTCTCGAAAAGTTTTTAGACAAAATATCCAACCAAACATGTTTTTGATTCCGGATTACCCTTAGGACAAGAACAAGAAAATTTTTTGTTCTCAAGAGAAAAAAAACGACAACGAAAACACTAGTTTCCAAACGCACCCTTATGGTATGTTTGGGAACCCTTGTTTTTGTTTTTGTTTTGGGAACCAAAAAAACAAGAACCATTTCTTATTCTTCTCTTTATTTTCTCACCCTAAAAACAAAAACACAAAGTTGTTTGGGACCACACATTTTTTTGTTCTCACACACAAACACTCGCCTTTTTCTCTCTCACGATGGTGGTGGCGATTAGGTTAGTGGTGGTGGTTTTCGAAGGATGTTAGGGTTTTTAAGGGGTGTTCGTGGTGGTGGTTGATGGTTGTGGGTGGCGGCGGCGGGTGGTGGGTGGTGCCGATTGGGATTGAAGAGGTGTGTGCGTGTGTGTGTGTGTGTGTATTGGAGGTGGTGGTGGTGTTCGTGGTGGGTGTTGGTGGTTGTAGTGGTGCTGGCATGGTGGCGGCGTTGGTGGTGGTGGAGGGAGGACAATGACGGGTGGTGGCGTGGTGATTGTTTTTGCAATTATTATTATATTTTTTTTAGGGAAATCCCAAACTGAGAATAAGAAAATAACTTTTTCTTGTTCTTTTGTTTTTTTGTACTACTCATCAAAACAATTTTCAAACTTAGAATAGAATGAACAGTAAATGGGGTTTCCAAACAAGTTTTGTTCTCATGAACAATGCCAAAAAATAAGAACAAAAACAAAAACAAGGGTTCCCAAACGGGCCCTTAAGTGAAAACATATTTTTTTTCTTTTTTTTGAAAAACGTTATAACTAAAAGAAAAATATTAGAAATATTTACATGACTTGAAAAATATTTTATCAAAAAATAGATAGAGATTGTATGAATTATATAATTATTTTTTAAATTATATTTTACTTTTTACAAGTCCTTATCAAAAGTTTGACGGACAGACTAGTTTTGTAAGAGAGAAGATTTAAGAAATGAATATTAATAAGATTAAGAATGTTTATATCATGTTTACATCATTCACATTTAAATTACTTAGGAGATGGTGGAAAAAGCCTAGAAGGGAGGAGTGAATAAGTTTTTTATGGATTTAATGTGAAATTAATTGCGGAATAGTCAATTTTAATTCAATTCTTTCGCAAGATAATCTATGTAATAATAAATATAAGTGCAGAAAGTAAATCAAAGATGACACCAATATTCTTACGTGAAAAACCTTGGAAAAACTCCAAGTAAAAAATCACGGATACACTATAGTATCGATGCACTATGAATCAAAGAAGTTTACAGACTCTATGAAGCTATGATTTACAATAACTCTGATTTGCCTTTTTCACTCGACGTCTGAAAGTCTTAAATCACTCACGCTACCACGAAGCTATCGCTCCGAACTTCGTACTCTGACGGCTCCGCTTCTCAATGGATCAAAGAACCACTCTCGCTCTGATTTTCGCACTCTCACAGATCCGCTTCTCAACGGATCAATGCAAACCACGTTACAACTAGTGGTGTGATGATTTTTTAGTAACTAAATCATCCAATTATGCATGAAGATTTTAAAGGTTGAAGCATAATTGAATAACCTTCAAAAACTCAAGAGAATCTTGATATAACATGATCAAGCAATATCTTTCTCTCACTCTCTGCAAACGAATCTGATATGTAGAAGAATTACAGAGCTCTCAAAAAATATAATTCACAACTCACACCTCTTCTCTTAAGTTTAACTCCTATATATAGAGATGAGAGTCTCCAATTAGGGTTTGGATTTCTTTTCCTCTAAGTCTTTGACTTTTGACCATAACGTCCTCAATTATTGGGCAATATACCAATTGTTGGCCTTAAGATTTTAATCTAAGGGTAATTCCGTAATTTTGATGATAACAAATCATTAATGATGTATTTGTACTAATGACTACAATGAGTATTTGTCCAAGCTTGGAAGAACAGGAAAATCATATATGGATCACGCGGACAAAAAGATCATGGCGTTGCATTTAAAGCGAACGAACAAGAATATCAAATGCAAAAAGATTGAAGTTCAAAGATGATCAAGAGCAAAGAGATTGAAGCTTAAAGTTAATCATTTCAAAGAGGATCAACCACTACTTGAAGATTGGGTAGATAGGTTGGTGAGTGTTTAGATTTTAACTGTCAAAGTAATTATTTGAATTATTTTGAAGCTCTAGAAATCTAAAATCATTATGCATAAAACTATTTCTTGAAAACAAATAAATACCAAATTAATGAATTTGGATTTGAGAATTAGCATTCAAAGTTTTGCAAATTAAATACAAAATATTTGGAGACTCAGCTCACCCCATTTCCAAACTCAGCTCACCCTATTCTCACAATTTTCAAATGCATAACTCAACTCACCCCATTCAGGAACTCAGCTCACCCCAATCCCTGAATTGCTTTTCAACGGCTCTATTGCCTTTTCAAACGGCTCTATATGACTTTTTGTCATATTTTATGCCAAAAATGATGAAAATGTTTGCTATAAAAGGACTTAAAACTCTCTTTACAACCCAACTCTTGCAAACTCAATCATACACTTTCATATACACTTTTGTATCATCATTCACATATTTTCAAGTCTAGAGCTTCAATTTTTTTTATTCAAATTCTTACTCTAGTCTTGTGAGCAAGAGAGCTACAATTGTACAAATCAATCTTTGAGAGATATTCTAGTGTACAAGATCATTGTATTCAAAGGGTTGGTGTGACCCAATTTTAGGCTAAGAGAGGGTGTTCTCTTAGCAAGGAGAAGTGGTGTGCTTCTTGTGAAGGTTTTGCTCTCCACCCGTAAGGAGAAGCCATAGTGGATTTGAGAAGTCTCAAGAGAACCTTGAGCCGAGGACGTAGGAATCAAGGGTATTCTGAACCTCGCTAAAATCGCTTGTCCAAGTATTTATAATTCTCTCTCTACTTTATTTTGATTTATATTGCTTTGTGTTTTTATATTAAATCATCTAGCATTGCAATTATATTTATCAATTAGAAAATCGAATTAAATTCCATTGTTTAAACTAAGACTCTATTCACCCCCCCCCCCCCTCTAGAGTCATTTATCGGGCAACAATTGGTATCAGAGCAAGGCTCTAATTTAAAGGCTTAATCACCTTAGAGAAAAGATCATGTCAAACAATGGTGTTACACACATAGAGGGTCAATCTAACAATAGACCTCCTTGGTTTGATGGTTCAAACTATAGTTATTGGAAAACTAGAATGATTGATTTTCTTCAAGCTATAGATTACCAAATATGGCAAGTTATTGAAAATGGACCATTTATTCCTATGAAAGAAATCGATGGCAAAAAGGTGCCTAAGGAGGCAAAAGAATGGGATGCGGATGACCGTAAACTTATCTCAATAAATGCTAAGGCCAAAGTGAATTTAAATTGTGCAATTAGTCCAAATGAATTCAATAGGGTATCAACTTGCACAACCGCCAAAGAAATTTGGGATAAATTAGAAATAACATATGAAGGAACCTCACAAGTTCGTAAGTCAAAAATTGATTTACTTATGCATGAATATGAACTATTTCGCATGAAAGAAAATGAAAGCATTAATGATATGTTTTCTCGATTCACAAATATTTTGAATGGTTTGAAACATCTTGGTAGACCTATGGCTAACTCGGATATTGCAAGAAAAGTTCTTAGAAGTCTTCCGGCCAAATGGGATGCCAAAACTACCGCCATCAAGGAATCTCATGACCTTACTAAACTTAACATTGATGAGCTACATGGTTCACTTCTCACGTGGGAGATGACTCTCAAATCTCGTGAAGAAGAATCAAAACCAAGGAAAGGATTAGCTCTTCAAGCCGCCTTCAAAGAAGCGTTGATGGAGACCGATGATCTCGAAAATGATGATGAAGAAATAGCTCTCATCACCCAAAATTTTAAGAAATATCTTCAAAGAAAAAGTTTTCAAAGAAGGAATCCTATGAGGAAGGGAGAACCATCCAATGAGGCTAGCAAAAGAGATACACCCACGTGTTTTCATTGTGGAAAAGTGGGTCACTTCAAAGCCGATTGTCTCAAGCTCAAAGGCGAAAAGGAAAAGAAGAAAAATAAAAAGGTTATGCAAGCTACATGGGAGGATGATGAATCCGACGTCTCAAATAGCGACAATGAAGTGGAAGAAATGACAAATCTTTGTCTCATGGCTTTCGATGACGAGGTATGTAATGACTCTCTTAATAACACTTTAACTTCTTATGATGATGTTGTAGACTCATATAATGAATTACAATAAGCATTTAAAGAAATTCATGATGAATTGAGAAAAATGATTTTGAAATGTAATTCTCTCAAGAGAGAAAATAAATCTTTATTACTTGAGCTTTCTAAATCTAAAGAAGAAGTTATTTCTTTAAAAGAACAAAAAGAAAACACTACTCCTTCAAATGATCTTATTAGCGAAAATGTTTTACTTAAAAAGACCATTGATGATCAAACAAATATATTA
Source organism: Cornus suecica (assembly GCA_963922005.1). Taxonomy (NCBI): domain Eukaryota; kingdom Viridiplantae; phylum Streptophyta; class Magnoliopsida; order Cornales; family Cornaceae; genus Cornus; species Cornus suecica. The sequence continues at coordinate 11,999,108 of OY998246.1, read as the reverse complement.
GCCAAATTTACAAAAGGAAAGGAAAACTTGGCTATTATGCTTGGAAGCCAAAGAAGTTCATTCTTTAAAGAAGGATTAGGTTATGATCCTTATCAAAAGGATGCTTGTTTATTAAAGAAAAGAAATCCTTTACATGAAACTTTCATTAAAAAATCTTTGACTCATTTAAGATGTAATTATTGTAAGAGGAGCGGACATAGAATATTTGAATGTACCAAAAGAAAGAAAAATAACATTAAGACAATTTGGGTTATCAAAGGCACTTATGTTAAAATTTCTAACCACAAAGGACCCAAGGATATATGGGTACCAAAATTAGTTACCTAATTATTTTTGTAGGTATGCTTGAAGTCCTCCTCTTCCAAGGACAAATGGTTTCTTGATAGTGGGTGTTCAAGACACATGACGGGAGATAAATCAAAATTTCTTTATCTCAAGCCTTATGATGGAGGAAATGTGACATTTGGGGATAACTCTAAAGGAAAAGTAATTGGCATTGGAGCAATTGGTATTTCTTCATCTCTCTCTATTGATAACGTGTTTCTTGTTGATGGATTAAAACATAACTTGTTTAGTATTAGTCAACTTTGTGATAAAGGTTTTAATGTTATCTTTAAATCTAACCAATGCATTGTTGAACATGATAACAAACAAGTATTTGTTGCTAATAGAAATGGAAATTTATATACATTGCTTTTATGTGAATTGCATGACCAAGATGTAAAATGTTTTGTTTCTTCAAATGAAAATAGTTGGTTATGGCATAGAAGACTTGGACATGCTAGTATGGATTTATTATCTAAATTGTCTAGAAAAGACTTAGTCAAAGGCCTCCCAAAGACTAAGTATATTAAAGACAAAATTTGTAGCTCTTGTCAATTAGGGAAACAAGTTAAGACATCATTTAAAAGCAAAAAGAGCATTACTACCACAAGACCTCTTGAATTAATTCATATGGACTTGTTTGGACCGGAAAGGGTTATTAGTATAGGTGGTAAACTTTATGCATTTGTCATTGTTGATGATTTCTCTAGATTCACTTGGGTCTTTTTTCTTACACATAAAAATGAGGTTCACTCTATCTTTTCTAAATTTTGTAGAAAAGTTCAAAATGAAAAAGAATATAAGATTAAAACCATTAGAAGTGATAGAGGAAGGGAATTTGAAAATCAAGATGTAGAGAGATTTTGTGATGACAATGGTTATGATCATAATCTCTCGGCCCCTAGAACTCCTCAACAAAATGGAGTTGTTGAAATAAAGAATAGATCTCTCCAAGAAATGGCTAGAACTATGCTAAATGAGCATAGCTTGCCTACATATTTTTGGGCCGAAGCCGTCAACACCGCATGCTATGTTATTAATAGGGTAATTATTAGAAAGACCATTGACAAAACTCCATATGAACTTTGGTATGAAAGAAAACCCAACATTGAGTATTTCAAGGTTTTTGGTTGTAAATGTTTTGTCCTAAATGATAAGGACAATCTTGGTAAATTTGATGCCAAATCCGATGAAGGGATTCTCCTTGGTTATTCATCTAGGAGTAAAACATATAGAGTGTACAATAGAAAAACTCAAGCGGTAGTTGAATCTATCCATGTAACATTTGATGAATCACCACTACCTTCACCTAGACCAAACCAAAGTGATGATGAGTTTAACGATATTGAACAACGTGTCAATAAACTCAATATGAATGAAAATCCAAATGAACTTTCACCAAACTCATCCCAAGATGATAAGTCTTCCAATGAACCCTCTCTTGAAGAGTCACGTGATACTCTTCCCAAGAGTTGGAAATATGTAAGAAATCATCCTATTGACCAAATTATTGGAGACCCTTCCAAGGAAGTTAGCACACGTTCTCAAGTTAATAATGTGTGCAATTACTTGGCATTTGTATCTCAATTTGAGCCTAAAAACATACAAGAAGCCGAAAATGATGAATCATGGTTTCTTGCTATGCAAGAAGAATTGAATCAATTTGAAAGAAATCAAGTGTGGGAATTAGTTCCAAGACCGAATGATAAAACCATTATAGGAACTAAATGGGTATTTCGGAATAAAAAGGATGAATCGGGAATCATTGTTAGAAACAAGGCAAGACTTGTTGCCAAGGGATATAATCAAGAAGAGGGAATTGATTATGAGGAAACCTTTGCCCCCGTTGCAAGGTTAGAAGCGATTAGAATGTTACTTGCATTTGCATCTCACATGAATTTTAAATTATTTCAAATGGATGTTAAAAGTGCATTTTTAAATGGTTTCATTGAAGAGGAAGTCTATGTAGAACAACCCCCGGGATTTGAAAATTTCACCTTTCCCAATCATGTCTTTAAGCTATCAAAAGCCTTATATGGCTTAAAGCAAGCTCCAAGAGCTTGGTACGAAAGACTTAGTGGTTTTGTACTTGAAAATGGATTCAAATGTGGTAAAATAGATAATACTCTCTTTACTAAATCCATTAATAGTGAATTGTTAATTGTTCAAATATACGTAGATGATATTATATTTGGATCAACTAATGATACACTATGTGATGAGTTTGCTTCTATCATGCAAAACGAGTTTGAAATGAGCATGATGGGAGAACTCAACCTCTTTTTAGGGTTGCAAATCAAACAAACACTTGATGGCATTTTCATTTGCCAATCCAAGTATATCAAAGATTTGCTAAAGAAATTTGGTTTGGAGGGAGCCAAACATGCCAAAACTCCTATGAGTTCTTCCTTGAAACTTGATAAGGATGAAAATGGCATTGATTTTTATGTTAAGAAATATAGAGGACTAATTGGTAGTCTTTTGTATTTAACGGCTAGTAGGCCGGACATTATGTTTAGTGTTTGTTTATGTGCTCGTTTTCAATCATGCCCTAAAGAATCTCATTTTATTGCGGTTAAAAGAATCTTTAAATATTTGAGTGGCACAATTGATCTTGGCTTATGGTATTCACGTCACACATCATTTGAATTAACTAGCTATTCGGATGCCGATTTTGCCGGATGCAAGATTGATAGGAAAAGTACTAGCGGCACTTGTCATTTCTTAGGACACTCCCTTGTATCGTGGTCATGTAAGAAACAAAATTCCGTGGCTTTATCAACGGCGGAAGCCGAATATGTAGCCGCCGGTAATAGTTGTGCTCAAACGCTATATATTAAGCAACAACTTGAGGATTTTGGGCTTACCTATGATCATATTCCGATTAAGTGTGACAATACGAATGCAATTTGTATCTCAAAGAACCCTATACAACACTCTCGAACCAAACACATCAAAATTCGGTACCATTTTCTTCGAGATCATGTTTCTAAAGGTGACATCGAACTTGTTTTTGTCAAAACGGAAGATCAACTTGCGGATATTTTTACAAAACCCCTTCAAGAGGATCAATTTTGTTCAATCCGAAGAGAACTCGGCATGACACGTGAATTTGAGGTAATCTAAATTATTATTTAAAAATCTATATATAGTTATATATATATGTTTGTGTCTTTTTACATATCTTCATTTATAATTATATTTGTTTCCTATACATATGTAAGTATATATTTAGTTTATTTTTAAAAAAAATAAAAATAAAAAAAAAAAGAAATCTGTTGACTGAATTCCATTCAGCTAAGCTAAGTTTTTATGTCCAAAACTTGGACAAAGCTAGGAAAGTACTGACTTTTCCTTCTCAACCGAATCTTGTTTCAGCTCAGCCGAATGAAGTTTTTTTTTTTTTTTGAATTAAAAAAAAAAAAAAAAAAGAAAAAAGAAAAGGGCAAATAAATCCTAGGGTTCTCTCTAACGCTCTCTATTATCGCCGCACCCATCCACCAACAGCTCGACCATCTTCCTCCGCTGCGAACCAGAGCCATCCACCGCCGCGACTCACAACTCTCTCCTCTGCATCACCGCTGCTCTGTTCTTGTGACCGACCACCAGTACCTACCCTTCACCGCTGCTGTGTCTCTGCGAACCAGCTATTCTACCACCAAGCTTAACCATCACGCCCTCACTCGCGCGAACTAGGGACGAAATTCCAGCTTCCCGTCGCCGCCAAGCCACTGTGCTTTGTGGTTTGGGCCGCCGTCCTCCTCGGCGTCAGCCTCCACCCCGGAAACGTCTCCGACGAGCACCCATTCTGTCATTTCCCCTGCTGTGAGCATTTACCCATATCATACATATATATATATATATATATATATATATATATATCCTGCGTATATATATAACTATATATCCTGCGTATATATCAATATATATCCATATATATATACCCTGTTTTTCAATTCATACATATATATCCATCGAAAATTGGTGTTGGCAATTCAAAGTTTGGAATTGATTGAAAGCTTGGGATCAAAATTCTGAAACTTACCCTGTTTTTCAAATTTGAGAATTCCGAAATTCTGGAGTTTTTGTACATTAGTGAACAAACTTTCAATTACAGCTCTTATTTCAATCACTCTCCTGATTATGGGTTGGTTTCGACCAATTTGATTCTCTACTTATGCTTTGACAGTTTGAACAAAAATTTGGGTTGTAGAGTTTTCGGAAGATCTGAACATGAATTATCAAAAGCTTTTAAGGAAAATTTGGACCTTTTTGAAGCTTTGACAATTTCCTTTTGTTTTTCTGAACACTAGTTTTATTTTGGGAGCAAAATTTTGGGCTGGAAAAACATTTTGGCTAATTTTAAAAATAATTTGGAGCTGTCAGATTTCTTTCTGGAAAATCTCTCCGAAAATGGCCCCCAAAACTCGAGCCCAGCGCTCTTGCCCCCAGCGTGTGACTCGTATCCCAAACAGCCCCTGTTCCGGTTCCAATCCCGTAACCCCCAATCCGGTTTCTCCCTTTCCCACTCCGATAGTCAAAATTCATGGGACACCCAAATGGCAACAAAAATTCGAAGGCACTTTTGCCCATCGCAATATTGTCATTTGTCGAGTTGTTACTTCCGAAGATTGTGAAAAAGCCCACCTTAATATGTATCGCCTGTTTGACGCTATTGGACTAGGACATTTCGTCTCCATGGATGTTCCCGTCTTTACTCGGGCAACTAAGCTCTTCTATAGCCATCTTTCAACATCAAAGACGACCCTGAAGTCCTCTGTCCTCGGAACTGTAATTGAACTCAACTGTTCCAACCTCCGTCATTACCTTAATCTTGATGAAGGAGGCATTCAACACTACAATACACACAAGTGGTACCGTTCTCCAACTTTCAATCCTGTTGAAGCTGTTCAACTCCTTTGTCATAATCCCAACACCAAACCTGATTCCCTACTCAAACATACTCAGCTTACTCTTGAGGCTCGCCTTGTGTACAATATAATCACACGCAATATCATTCCTAAATCTGGCGGTAAGTCCGACGTATCCCGTATGGAGGCTTTTCTGACATGGTGCGTGTTGGCAGGTTGCCGGTTTGATTTGGCCTTCACTATGTTCAATCACATGAAGGCTTGCCTTAAAAGAGGCAAACACCTTTGCTATGCCATGCCTCTGTCTCATATTTTCGAATCACTTAAGATTAACCTCTCCCAAGAGGCCCGAACCCGTTCTCGCATCATTGATCGTTTCGTGCCTCGAACTCTCCGAAGCATGAGGTTGTTAGTCGACAAAAATGGAAATTGGTATGATCCGAAACTATCAATACATCCATAGCCTGTGATTACTAATGATGAAGAGATTGAAGATACACCAGCTTTCCAGCAAGCTCGTGCTGCTTCATCACCACATTCTGACCCGGAAAATCCATTAGCCATGATCGCAGCTTCTCAAGTTCGGATGGAGTCCCGGATTGATGCTTTATATTCACGAGTCGATGAGGGTCTTATAGGTTTATCATTACGTATGGACAAAATTCAGCAGCATATGCATCATCTAATGGATCGACGCTGATTGCTCTACGGTTTTCCTCGATGGCGGCTCTCCGCCCTTTCTTTTTGCTGTGACAAAAGGGGGAGAAGTATGTGTGTTATTATCATGTTATTTTGATATTTACTAAACTTGTGTACTGCTTATTTTATAACATGAATCTTTTGTATTTTGATATTTACTAAACTTGTGTACTGCTTATTTTATAACATGAATCTTTTGGGTAATGTAAAAAAAAATTATGCATATTGACAGGGGGAGAATTTGTCTAAAATTCAAGCCTACTTACATTAATATACATTATCTCTATGCACACATTAATATTTTGTCATCATCAAAAAGGGGGAGAATGTTGGCCTTAAGATTTTAATCTAAGGGTAATTCCGTAATTTTGATGATAACAAATCATTAATGATGTATTTGTACTAATGACTACAATGAGTATTTGTCCAAGCTTGGAAGAACAGGAAAATCATATATGGATCACGCGGACAAAAAGATCATGGCGTTGCATTTAAAGCGAACGAACAAGAATATCAAATGCAAAAAGATTGAAGTTCAAAGATGATCAAGAGCAAAGAGATTGAAGCTTAAAGTTAATCATTTCAAAGAGGATCAACCACTACTTGAAGATTGGGTAGATAGGTTGGTGAGTGTTTAGATTTTAACTGTCAAAGTAATTATTTGAATTATTTTGAAGCTCTAGAAATCTAAAATCATTATGCATAAAACTATTTCTTGAAAACAAATAAATACCAAATTAATGAATTTGGATTTGAGAATTAGCATTCAAAGTTTTGCAAATTAAATACAAAATATTTGGAGACTCAGCTCACCCCATTTCCAAACTCAGCTCACCCTATTCTCACAATTTTCAAATGCATAACTCAGCTCACCCCATTCAGGAACTCAGCTCACCCCAATCCCTGAATTGCTTTTCAACGGCTCTATTGCCTTTTCAAACGGCTCTATATGACTTTTTGTCATATTTTATGCCAAAAATGATGAAAATGTTTGCTATAAAAGGACTTAAAACTCTCTTTACAACCCAACTCTTGCAAACTCAATCATACACTTTCATATACACTTTTGTATCATCATTCACATATTTTCAAGTCTAGAGCTTCAATTTTTTTTATTCAAATTCTTACTCTAGTCTTGTGAGCAAGAGAGCTACAATTGTACAAATCAATCTTTGAGAGATATTCTAGTGTACAAGATCATTGTATTCAAAGGGTTGGTGTGACCCAATTTTAGGCTAAGAGAGGGTGTTCTCTTAGCAAGGAGAAGTGGTGTGCTTCTTGTGAAGGTTTTGCTCTCCACCCGTAAGGAGAAGCCATAGTGGATTTGAGAAGTCTCAAGAGAACCTTGAGCCGAGGACGTAGGAATCAAGGGTATTCTGAACCTCGCTAAAATCGCTTGTCCAAGTATTTATAATTCTCTCTCTACTTTATTTTGATTTATATTGCTTTGTGTTTTTATATTAAATCATCTAGCATTGCAATTATATTTATCAATTAGAAAATCGAATTAAATTCCATTGTTTAAACTAAGACTCTATTCACCCCCCTCCCCCCCCCCCCCCCCTCTAGAGTCATTTATCGGGCAACACCAATGATACCTTTTAATCACGTCCCAAAGTGGTTAGGAGTGTTAAAATATTCGCAATAAATTTCCTTAAAAATATACAGCCGACACTGTCGAGAACTCGGGAACTAGGTCGAGATCTTGACAATTTAAAATTGTCGAGTTCTCGTGGTAAGGTTGTCGAGAACTCACAAATGCTAGTGGCGCTTGGTGGAGACTAGTGGCGAGCCAATATCTCTAGAACGTTTTCACATTTGCGCCATTATTGTTGTGGCGGAGTAATATCCCGAGATCTCGAAAAACACAAATTCAAATTTTTTCTTTCTTCCTTGCAGCATTTCTTCTAACCGTTGTTCCACTCCACTTCATTTGTATCTTTGCCACTTTATACTTGAAACATAAACTCTTAACACTAAATATTTAACAACCGAATCTTACAACACTCAACATGGTTATTGATCAGAATATGTCATCACACACAAATGTTCTTACACACATGTAACATTTCAATTGGCTTACATCATTTACATGTAACAGTTGAATTGGTTAAAGATATAATTTCATTTTTTAATTATCTAAAAATAAGAATAATTGATGACAATATATTGAAGGATCCGTCTTGCGCTCTAGAAACATTTTGATAGGCCGGTAACATTTATGTTATAAACCTTAATATTGCGTTTGTTACGCAAGAATTGAATGGAATGAAATAAGAATAAGAATGAGAATTTTTTTTTTTGTTTGGTTGGAGTATCACTAAATAGGGAATGATTTTTTTTTTTTTGTGTTATTAGGGAATGGAATGTTCATTCCATAGATTTACTAATGCTTCATTTGGATGGGCATGAGAGAAAAGAAAAAAAATGATAACATTAGTTATGATAGAAAAGAAAAGAAAGAAATGATAGCTACAATTTGTATTTATCTTTGGATAAATAATGAAGGAAAAGAAAAGAAATGATAACATTCGTGTTTGGTAAGACTAAAGGAGAAAAAATATATATATTATAACTCATTTACTTCATTTATCTTATTACCCTTATCTTTTAAGTTATATTTTTTTAAATATTGAGGGCATTTGTGATTTTAAAAGATATACTTAATTTATTATCATTTCTCTTCAAATGATAGTAAATGAGGGATTTGGAAGAATAAGTTATCCCTCCAAATTATTTATTTTCTTTTATAAGTGGCAACCCAAACACATAACTCTTTATTTTTTCCTTCCAAATCATTCCAAATCCTTCAATTCAAACAAAGCCTAATGGAATGAATTTTCATTCTCTGTAATGAAAATTTTGGAATAAAAAATTATTTCAAGAGAATTCTCATTCCCATTCTAAAATAAAAACCAAACTAAAGAATGATTATAATAGGCATTACATCGCTGAGTACGAAACCCAACATAATTACTAAGCATGTAAAAGATTATACTGAGTAATTTCTTATGATTAGTTTGAATTACTAATGTCCCTCAACTGAATTTCATTGTAAATTCTATTCGGACACATTTCTTTATACATAGCCAATATGATTTTGTTCTTATGAGTATACATGGCCCATCTAGTCTACATGCAAGACGATTGTTACTTAGTTTCAGAGATGGTAATGGGCCGGCTCTGGAGGATGTGGAAAGAATTGGCCCAAATCTGAATGCATCCATAATTGGGCTTTTCTGCTTCTGGGCCATCTGTCTGGGAAAAAGAGCACCTATGGGCAATACAGCGTCCATAGCAACCCATTTGATTTCAAGAATTATTGCTCCACATATAGGCCTACTTTTAGAGGCTCTTATCCTAAATCAGATCGCGATGGAAAAAAAGATTGAGTGTATATATAGGTGGTCGTTAGTTTTATCTATCGGTTTAAATTTTTGAATCACATCACGAGGAATCTGATCTGTTCAACTACGGCCTACTCATATGTTCACTGTTCATTGAAATTGGGTAATATATAAGTTTCATCTTATTTTCTATATTCTTAAAATTGCATTAAAATGTTTATGGTAAAATATGCTTGGTTGTCAATGTACAAAATTATCATTATTGTCCTTAAATTTAAGGCGTAATACATTGTCACATGGTTTTTTTCATCTACATATGGTCTCTCAATTCTAGATCAAATACAACCTCGAATGTGGATAATATGCAAACAATTTAATTAGAAGTGATTCATTGGTGTATTTGAAACCTAAACAAAGAAGGAAAAGAAAAAAAGTTGATTCTTGATACATTTGTTCTATATGGTACCAGTATGTTTGAATACCTGTGATGTCCCACATTATCCGTGTACAAGTGAAGAATATTCAAACATGACATGTCAAAAGTTTCTTAGTGTGGCACATTATAAAAGCAATGCTCTTTCTGTGAGTAATTTTAAGAGAAAAACATCGAATAAGAACAAAATTGATACTTAGGCATGTAAACTAAAGTTAATTGCTTCTTTATTTTTTCCATATATATATTTTTATTTTTTTTACCTCTCCAAATTAAAATGGGATTGAACAAATTAAGTAAATGCTTGTTGAATAAAACAAGAGTAAAGAATTATATATTGCACTTTATAGGTTCCATTCTTTTATAAATTGAATAGAGACAAGAAAGAATATAGGTCAGTGCATTTGGAGTCAGCCCAAAAAAGTGAAGCTATGTGAAGGAAGAAGGCGACAATATATTTTATGACTTAAATGTGTCATAAGTCATAAGACTAATGACTTATGAGTGTTCTTAATCACATGATTCTAATTCATACAGTGATTCCTCTTATATATGACATGGTTTTGTTTATTAAACACAATAACTCTCGTATGTCTTGTTTGAATTGATTTTTTAAATATTAATTTTAATTTTTGAAAGAAAAAAATTGTTTTGACACATTTATTTATATGTCAATTTTAGTTATTCAAAATTATACGATCGTAGACCGAACAATAATTTTTCCTTATTTACTTCATAGTTTTACTTTTACATATAATTTTCTCTCTCCCTTTCACACCCACCCACATATATAATGCTTTTAGCATGCGACAGAGTAGTAGCTTCCCATGCCAAGCCATTAACAAGCCTAGGACAAACTTTATAGGGTGGTTGTATTTCTTAAATAATCAACCCTTTTAAAAGACGACCATGCCATTTTTTTTATTTTTGTATATTTTTGGGGACCAGACCTCAATTTCCCAAACAAAAACAAGAACAAAAAAGAAAAGAAATGGAAGGTGCTTAGGGCCCTTTTGGCTGAGCATATTTTTATTTTTGTTCTTATTTTTTCCATTATTCATAAGAACAATAACATGTTTGGTTGCCCAAATATTATTCTTGTTTTTGTGAAGAGTGTTGAGGACAAAAAACATGTTTTTTCAGCCTTAGTTCAAATTTTATGAACAAAAAAAACCTGTTTCACCTGTTCAAAAAAATCTATTTTTTTGTTCTTGTTCTCAAAGAAAAAAAAATGAAAAATGATATGAACAAACCAAACTCAGAGCTATGCTTACCTGAACAACACAAATCAGAATCAGATCTCCCCCAAATCCAAAACCCTAAATTCACAAACCACAGACCATGCCATTTTTCAAAACCTCCTTGTAAACACAAATTTTGTCTCCGAAATTCTAGGAAACAAAATAAGAGCAAACAATTAATTTTATTGATAATAAATTATGAAATAAAGTGGTACAATTCTCTGTGGTCGATTCTTAAATAAATAAGAATCTTCCTTTAATTAAATCACCTAAAACTCCGGTGCAAGGGCTTTGAAAGCTTGATCTTGAACTGTTACTTGATTGTTGCTTGTGTTCTTCGGAATTGAAGAGATCTTGATTTGCTGAAGGTCTTTGAAGAAGAACGGCACAGGTGTGGCGTGCTTGTTATTCTTCGTCTTCAAGAATTTCAGAGGTTTTGCTGAGTTGGAGTCGGCAGAACTTTGTTGCAGTCTTCTTCTCCTTATCTTTTTTTTCTTCTCTTTTTTTTTTTTTTTTTGTGTTGGGTGGCCTTGTATTTATAAGCCAAAAGTGGGGTCTTAATTTTGGAAAGTACCCACCAATTATTCTTAAAATCCCATAAAATAATATATATTTATTTATTTATTATTTATGGGAATAAATCCAAATTTAATTCTGAATTAAAAACATATAACCCCAACCTCTGAGAATTTGACACGTGTCCATTTGTGGGACCCGTAATTGTCAATGAATTTGACCGAGACTTATTGACTTAAGTCGACCGATCCAACGATGATTAAATCATCACCAAATTTATGTGTCTACAAATTGCCCCCGCTTCAAAGCTTGGCTTCGTGCATGCTTGTCTTGCAGGAGTATACAAGTTTTGAAGGAATTTTTTTTTATTTTTTTTATTTTTTTATTTTTTTGCCATCTCCACTCAATCAGACAATTTAAGGCTTAAGTAAATTTTATTTAGGCCCAAGTCATTCTAATTCCAATATCACTAGGAAATGATTTATGTCCATATGGGTAAGGATTTATGTCCATATAGGTATGATAATCACTCTATGTGCTTGTTTGGTAGACGGTGTGGAGTTGGTTTTTGGTTTTGGTTTGGTTGGAGTTGGTGTGGTTTTATTTTGGTTCCAAACCATGTTTGGTACAGATGGTTTTGGTGTGAGAAAAAGTAATGCTGAAAAACCAAACCATGTTTGGTAGAGTTGGTATGGATTGAAATTCTGAATATTAATATATTATAATATTATAAATATTAATATATTATAATATTATAATATAACTTCATTTACACCCCCTGAGGTTTGTCCTATCATCATTTTGACCCCCTTAGGTTTGCATATCTTCATTTACACCCCCTTATGGGGTGAAATGTCTAAAATACCCTTATACCAAACACCCCTTAAATTAATTTAATCCCTAAACCAAACACCTCCTTAGAATCAATTTAACCCTCAAACCAAACACCCCAATATCTATTCAATATTAATTCTCTCTATCTCTCTCTCTCTCTAACTCTCAGACACACACACACACACGCACACACACACATATATATATATATACACACACATATATATATAGATCTATACACACACATATATAGATCTATACATATATATATATAGACCCATCGGGGGCGGCGGGAGGGGGCGGCGCCGACGGGGAGGTGGTGGGAGGGGGTCGGCCGGCGACTTATATATATATATATATATGTGTGTGTGTGTGTGTGTGTATATATATAGATAGATCTTTATCTATATATGTGTGCATATATATATATATATATATATATATATATATATATATATATATATATATATATATATATGTGTGCGTGCGTGTGTGTGTGTGCGCGCGTCTAAGAGAGAAAGAGAGATGAGAGAATTAATTTTTTTTTAATTTTATATTTATTTTCGAATTTAGTTTTTTTTTTTGAAATTTAATATATATATATTTGAATTTTATATTTATTTTTAAATTTTATATTTTTTTTGAAATTTATAATTATTTTCGAAATTTAATATATATTATTAGAATTTTATATGGTTTTTTTTAATTTTATATATTTGTCTTGAATTTAATATGTTTTTAAAAAAAAATTTAAAAATTTATATATATTTTTGATTTTATATTTATTTTCGATTTTATAATTTTTTTTGAAGTTTAATATATATTTTTAAATTTTATATATTTGTTTCAAATTTTTAATGTTTTTTGTGATTTTTATATTTATTTTTGAAATTTAATATGTTTTTTTGAAAAAAAAATAATTTCAAAATTTATATATATTTTTTAATTTTATATTTATTTTCGAATTTATAATATTTTTTAAATTTTAATATATATTTTTTCAAATTTTATATATATTTTGAAATTTTAATACAAATTAAATTATTAAATGATGGGAGGGGGTCTAATTGATAAAAACACTATCCTTGTTTCCAAACAGAATAAGGATAAGACATTGAGGGTAGTTTAGGGATTTTAAAAAAATTCAGGCTGATGTCATCGTTCAGGGGGTCTAAGTGATGAAAATATTGAAAAGTAGGGGGTGTAAATGAAGATATGCAAACTTGAGGGGGTCCAAGTGAAGATAAGACAAACCTCAGGGGGTGTAAATGAAGTTATCCCTTAATATTAATATATTAATACATGGGTTTCACATTTTATTTAATAATAAATATTAATATATATTAATATTAATATATATTAATATTAATATATTTTAATATTATAATATATTAATATATTTAATTTTTCGAAATATTTAATTTTTCATAAATATTTAATTTTTCAAACTATTTAATTTTTTGAAATTTATTAATATCAAAAATGAATTTGCTACAATGTTGGTACCAAAACCAAAACCATGAACCATAAAAAAAGATGGTTCCAAATTTTCCAAAATTCCTTCACAAAGTTGGCTCCATGAACTTGCTACAGTGTTGGTACCAAATTTCCACTTCATTTACCAAACATGGTTTGGTGCCATTTTTTCAAACCAAACCCAAAATTTCCACTCCATTCCATTAGCCAAACAAGCACTATATATACATTGCCATCCACCCTAGGTTTTCAGAGTCGACTTCACTCCTTTCTCATCAGTCGGACTTCAACCCCATTGCAGCCGCACCACCGGTGAGTAATTTTTTTTTTTTTTTATGTCCGTGTGTTAGTACTAGTGTGTATACGTGTATGCAATATATATATATATATATATATATATATATATGTGTGTGTGTGTGTGTGTGTGTGTGTGCGTGAGGGTAAGGGTGTGGTACGGCATGTAATGCGGTGGTGGAATCTGCATCGCCACCCACTGCTGCTGTTGTGGCGGCGCTGCCGCCGCCAAACTGGGCTGCTGTTGGTTCTGCGGTGGCTGTGGATCGGAACCGTGGGCGGTGGAGCAGAGGTGGTCGGTCGCAAGAACAGAACAACGGTGTCGTAGAGGAGAAAGCAGGGTCGTTGGACGTGGTTGTGAAAAGCGGCGGTAGATGGCTCTGGTTCGTGGTAGAGGAAGACGGTCGCCGACGAAGTGGAGCGGCGTTTGCTAGTGCTGGTTGATTGAATGAAGAAGATGACTGTTTGTAGTGGAGTTGTTTTTTGAAATCAGATTACTAATGAATTTTTTTATATATTTTGATTTTATTTTTTTTTATTTTTTTTTATTTTTTTATGTTTTAGGTTATCACTTCATCTTTTGTAAAGATTTAAGGAGGACTTTTTGCAAACTACTAACTTTCTACAACGGTAAGTTTTTATTTTATTTTTTTATTTTTTATTTTTTTATTTTTATTTTTTTTACGTCATCATGCCTTCGGAATAATGCGTTCCTTAGAACAAATTATTTGGCCCTTCAGGGTCCCAATGATTTATCAGTCCCTTTTGGGGTCACAATATTTTTCAGTCCCTTCGGGGTCCCAATATTTATCAGTCCCTTCGGGGTCACAATATTTTTCAGTCCCTTCGAGGTCACATTATTTTTCAGTCCCTTCGGGGTCACAATATTTTATCAGTCGCTTCGGGGTCACAATATTTATCAGTCCCTTCGGGGTCACAATGTTTATCAGTCCCTTCGGGGTCACAATGTTTATCAGTCCCTTCAGGGTCACAATATTTTATCAGTCCCTTCGGGGTCACAGTATTTTTCAGTCCCTTCGGGGTCACAATGTTTATCAGTCCCTTCGGGGTCACAATATTTTTCATTCCCTTCGGGGTCACAATATTTTATCAGTCCTTTCGGGGTCACAATATTTATCTGTCCCTTCGGGGTCACAATATTTATCCGTCCCTTCGGGGAAACAATGTTTATCAGTCCCTTCGGGGTCACAATATTTTTCAGTCCCTTCGGGGTCACAATATTTTCCAGTCCCTTCGGGGTCACATTGTTTATCAGTCCCTTCGGGGTCACAATATTTTTCAGTCCCTTCGGGGTCACAATATTTTATCAGTCCCTTCTCACAATATTTATCAGTCCCTTCGGGGTCACAATATTTTATCAGTCCCTTCGGGGTCACAATATTTTTCAGTCCCTTCGGGGTCACAATGTTTATCAGTCCCTTTGGGGTCACAATATTTTTCAGTCCCTTCGGGGTCACAATATTTTATCAGTCCCTTCGGGGTCACAGTATTTTTCAGTCCCTTCGGGGTCACAATGTTTATTAGTCCCTTCGGGGTCACAATATTTTTCAGTCCCTTCGGGGTCACAATATTTTATCAGTCCCTTCGGGGTCACAATATTCTGGACTAAATTATTGAAATCAAATCCAAGAAGAATTGTTTCCCACATCCAGTACTAACTTTTTTTTTTTTTTCCAGGCATACGATCATGGTGGTCTTCAAGTGTTTGAAATCACAGACAATCACCATTTTGGAGCGACATAATGACTCTGCCGAGAGAGGCACTACTTTGGAGGTTGGGATACCCCTTATGGGTCGTTTTGCTTTACATGTGTCTCGCTTCGATTCTTCGCCATATCCTTACTTGTCAGATTGGTCGTGCAAGATTACTTGTGGGTTCACAAACCTCGGGTACAACCAGAAGAAGGATAAAGGCTTAGTTGCTCGTGTTTTGACGCTACGATCTGCTTTGCATGAGATTGAGGCCGATACCACTCCATTTTCACTTTTGGGGCATAAAGTGGTTGCTAGAGAATTTATATGGAAGACTCCTCTGCAGATTTTTTCCGTCTTTCCAAACACTGAAGGATATTGGGAGTGGGCAGAAGACATCTTAGGCCGCCAAGAACAGTTTCTAAAAGAGAAGAATTTATATGACGCAATATATGCTTCACTATTTTCATACTCTCAGCATAAGAACATTCTCCGAGCTTTCCTCGAGTTATGGTGCCCTTCCACTAACTCCCTCCATTGTGCTGCGGGCGAGGTTTCTATTTCCCTTCATGATTTACACGTCATAGGAGGTCTTCCTTTCAGCGGTAAGTAATATGAGGAAGTCATTCCCTCTGCTAGGGAATTATCAAAGCTCGATCGAGAAGGGAAATCTTTTTTTCCCCTTACTTGTGGATATCTCTTTTTGGCCTTCCACCGCCTTCGTAAGAAGCAGAGGAAAGAGCAAATTGTGGGAATCGTTGATTGGGTGGCTTTTTGGTTTAGAGATGTCAGGCGATATCGGGATGCTTCGAAAAAGGTGTAAAGAAACCCAAAACGAAATCATAACCAAAGTCTCATTCATCCTTCCGGCACGATCCCTTCTGTGCGAGATTGGTCTCGCCAAGCAGACGAGATGTTTACTAGTCTTGGAGTGGCACAAGAAATGAAGAAGAAAACTTATTTGACCGCCTTTTTAACATGTTGGTTATGCAAATATGTCCTACCGTTGAATGCTGATGGCGTCATTCGACCTGGTGTATTCAAGGTTGCAAGCACGATCGCAGATGGCATCAAATTTTGTCTCTATGTCCCTGTTTTGGCAAGTATCTACAGAGGTTTGAATGACATTGTTTCCTCACCTGACCCAAGGAGTTCTAGTGTTATATTTCCTGCACATTATGTGTATGGATGGATAGCTGACTATTTCAGAACCCACTCTCCTGCTTTGGAAACCCAATCTCTTCCTTGAATGATTTTATATGCGAGTACTAGGCCTGCCCAACATGTTGATGAAGTCGTAGCTCAAAACATGTTTCGATCATGTAAAAGTGTTCCACTTCCTTATCATTCCCGAACATCTTCGATGCAGGAAGTGCTAAAAGATGATGGTCGACTATCCATTTACACTCATGAGTACTTTTCTGGCCTCTGATCAGGTTATTTGACATTGCGCCAAAATGATTTTATCATTATCGAGCCATATAGTCCGCACATATTTTGTAGACAATTCTTTTATCATCAGGATGTTCCTGGTAAATTGAAAGATAATATTCGCACTGGTGGTTTGGAAGAGATCTAAAAAATGTGGAGGCTTGTGACAAGTTTCAAGACCGGGAGTAAGGTACAACTTCCTTCGAGTTCCAATTTTAATAAGTTCTCCGTGACACAAGCTTATGCCGAATGGTGGTCAAAAGTCTATGTCGACCCTTCTACAGTCACAGAACCTATTGTGCCACAAAATGATTGTCCTTCTGTACCTAAAGGTAGGAAAATCATTCTCAGGCGAAACAAGTTGAGCATCCCCTCTAATCCATTGCTAGCCATTCCACCTAGTGGTCATGGCGTTGCCGAGAGTTCTGGGAGCCATATTGCATTAGCTGACTACGTTCCGTCACTCATTCGCAAACGCCAACGTTCTCCAGTAATAGATGATTCAGACGGGGAACTCGGTACCAATGATTGTGATCGCAATTGGAAGCATATTGGTGATAAGCAGAACTATATTGTTACTCAAAGGCAGGAAAACATTTCTCAAGGTTTAAATAAATTTTTTCAAGGAGTACCAAGCAGTTCACAACCCATGCAGGTTATTTTCTTTTACTTATTCATATATATATATATATATATTGTATATATATATATTGTATATATATATTTTGTGTACACAATGCATCCTCATTTTCTTTATTTATTTATTTATAAATAAATGAAAATGAGGGTTTTCTTGGAGGTTTGTTGGAACTTGATGATCTTCCAGCGGTCAGTGAAGGTTCCATTTTTGGCCCTGATATGATGACCTTAGCTGACGAGATAGGGGATGAAGCTACTCAGCTCTTGCAAGATGTCAATAAGCAAAATTTGGAATCAATGGCACAAAATGAAGTACCTCCTATGTCTACTTTGAATGTACTTACAAGGGATGGACCTTGTAATGCCATTCCACCTCTTCCGCCAGCAATTGCCCCCGAGGTGTCTGTTTTCAATGTGGGGAACATGGTTCTCGATGCACAACGCAAGGCTGCTTTAGCGCTAGCTGACGCCATAAGAACAATGGTGTTTAACACAGAAGTCCATGAACTGTCTTTGATAGTCCACAAACTCCCACCACTTTTCAAGGCACTTTCACAGTTTCCAGGGGATTTTTGCGGTTTGAAGAAAAGGATTGATACATATATGCATAGTGCTGCTACATATGTTGACACCAAATCTTCTTTTGCTTGCAAGGTGCCATCAACCACACAGTCACAACAATTGGCTTCTGTTGACTCACAACTTGCTGGTGCCACTGTTTTGGAAGGTGACATTATTAAGTATGCGGACTCACTTCGGGCCAACTTGCATGAAATCAAAGATACAGAGGCCAAGTTAGCAAGGGAACTGCAAATTGCACAAGAAGAGATCAAGCAGATCGAGACTTCTTTGTCAGAGGCTGATGCTAATTTGTCTCATGAGAGAGAAAAGATTATCAAGCTCAAGGAAGACTGCAAGGTGATTGAGGAAGCTCAAATTCTTACTGCTCAAGAAGTTCAAATAATGAAGACTCTCGAAGACATGTTGCAAAGGGAACGCGAAGAGCTTTCAGATTTGCCGCTTTAGTTTAGCTTATCATTGTCGTCTATCATTTTAGATTTCTCACTCTAGCCTTGACCATTGTTTTAATTTATCATTCATTATTCTTTCTTGGAGCAAATTGTTTACTTTGGTAATAAAAGAGCCATTTGATTTCTTTTATTTCAGTATGAATGAATATATATATATATATATATATATATATATATATTTTTATTTTTGATGATGATGATGATTTTTTTTTTTGATGACTGAATTCGGAACAAACCTCCAAGTTGCCTACGTACCCTAAATAGGGATCAAGCCAATCACGTAGTTCAATGATTTTTTTTGATTTTTTGATTTTGATTTTTTTTTTATGACTGAACTCGGAACAAACCTCCAAGTTGCCTACGTACCCTTAATAGGGATCAAGCCAATCGCGTAGTTCAATGATTTTTATTTATTTTTTATTTTTTATTTATTTATTTATTTTATTATTTTTGATTTTTTTTTTTGATTTTTTTTTTTTTGATGCAGGTGGCATTCACAGTTTTAACTCATGTGAGCTAGGAGCATCATGCAGTTTAGACTCATGCGATTAGGAGTGTACAATCTTTGTTTTAGGGATAATATCGTTTCAAAAACTTAGCGTTGATGGGTCCAACTTTAACTCCATCTTCATCAACAATCTTGTAGGCGCCATTGGTGTAAACTTCTTACACCACATAGGGGCCATCCCATTTTGAGGTGAACTTGTTTCCCATTCGACGACTCATGATAAATTGATAATGGGTCTTCGTACGGCCAGCACCAAATCGCCAATTTGAAAAGATCGAGGACGAACCTTTTTGTTAAAAGCACTTGAGAGCTGAGCTTGATAACACTCTAGCCGTTGTTGAGCTTCAAGCCTTCTTTCATCTAACGCCTCCAACTCTTGAAGACGCAATCGAACATTCTCCTCGTTTGTCAAACCTTCTTGCAAGGCGATCCTCAATGAAGGGATTTGTTGCTCTAGTGGAAGGACCGCTTCCACACCATAAACAAGAGAGTACGGTGTTGACTGAGTAGGAGTACAAAATGTTGTTCGATATGCCCACAGAGCCTCCTCAACTCATTCATGCCAATCCTTTTTTGATTTTGAGACCACATTCTTTAGTAAATTGCACAGAGTCTTGTTGAAGGCTTCTGCTTGTCCATTTGCGGGTGGGTTGTACATTGAAGACTTATATTGTTTGAATCCAAATTTTTCACATAAATTAGTCATTAAATGATTATCAAAACACAACCCATTGTCAGTGATGATGTGATGAGGAACCCCGTATCGAAAGATGATGTTGGTATTAATAAAATCAACGACGGTTTCCTTTTTAACTGCTTTGACAGGTATTGCCTCTACCCACTTTGAAAAGTAGTCAGTTGCTGCAAGAATGTAAAAGTGGCATTTAGAAGATTTTATGAAAGGTCCCACTACATCTAGACCCCATGCATCGAATGGCCATGATGAAATTGTAGGGTGTAATGGTTCAGGCGGTTGGTGCATGAAGTTGGCATGAAATTGACAAGCTTGACACCTTTTGGCATAATCCATGCAATCCTTAACCATGGTTGGCCAATAGTATCCCATTCTTTTCACTCGAAAGTGCAGCTTAGGACCTGACTGATGAGCACCACAAACTCCAGAATGTGTTTCTTCCATTGCATGGGTTGCTTCATCTTCTCCAAGACAACGAAGGAACGATCCCTCATAAGATCTTCGAAATAATGTATCTTTGTAAAAGATAAATCGAGATGCCCTATGACGTATCTCAGTTTTATGTCGAGGATCCTCAGGTAGCTTCCCATGTTCCAAATAATCAATTATGGGTCGTCTCCAATCATCGGTCTCAGCAATCGTGACGAAGATCGCATTTGTTTCATCCATTTGAGCTTCAAGTAATTGTGGCAGTACCTAGCGTTGGCAAACCGGCACAGTGAATGCTTCGTCTTCTCCTAATGCCATGGTTGTGGCCAAGTTGGCTAAGGCATCTGCTAAACGATTTTCTTCTCTTGGGACATGTTCCAACATAACACTTTCAAACCTAGCTAATATATTAGAAGCATATTGAGAATATGGAATCAAGTCTTCTTTCTTGACCTCATATTCCTTGAGAAGTTGGTTGATCACCAACTTGGAATCACCGTAAACTTCAATGTTTGAAATTTTCATCTCATGTGCCATTTCAAGGCCAATTATCAGAGCCTGATATTCAGTGACATTGTTTGAACATTTCTCAAGAAAAGCAAATGCATATGGTAAAATTTGCCTTTGTGGGGAGACGAAAATGACACCCGCTTCGGCTCCTTCAGAACGTGCCGTACCATCAAATAACATCATCCATGGGGAAAGGATGTCAACCATAAATACTTCTTCATCAGGAAAATCATCAGAAATCTCCCAGTCAGCTTGTATCGGATGATCAGCTAGAAAGTCAGCAAGTGCTTGTCCTTTGACTGCCTTTTGTGGAATGTATACAATTTCAAACTCATTGAATAAGATTGCCCATCTTGCAAGTCGTCCTGACAGAACAGGCCTTGACATGACATACTTTAGGGGGTCTGCCTTTGCAACCACATGCACTGTGTGAGCCAAGAAATATTGTCTCAATTTTTTAGACGCGAAAACTAGCGCAAGACATGTTTTCTCAATTGAATGATATTTAATTTCTGTAGTGTTCAGCCTACGACTCAAGTAATAAAGAGCATTTTCCTTATTCTCCTCATTATTTTGTGCTAGAAGAGCGCCTAACGATTCTTCTTCAGCAGCAATGTACATAATGAGTGGCTTTCCAGGCATGGGAACACCTAGCACCGGTGGATTGAGCAAATATTGCTTGATGTCATCCAAAGCATTCTGACAAGCTTGGTCCTATACAAATGGAACATTTTTATTCGTGAGTCGACTAAATGGTTGACACCTTCCAGCCAAGTTGGAGATAAACCGACGATTGAAAGCTAGTCGCCCTTGAAGACTTCGCAATTCGCGTAAATTTTTGGGTGGTGGCATTTTTTGGATGACCTCGATTTTAGAAGGATCGACTTCAATGCCACGATGTCGGACAATATACCCAAGAAATTTTCCAGAGGAGACACCGAATGCACATTTTAGAGGGTTAATCTTGAGTTGAAAACTTCCTCAGTCGATCAAAAACTTTGCGAAGATCTTGGAGATGGTCATTTCTTTTCTTGGTTTTTACAACCAAGTCATCAACATAGCATTCTACGACTTTGTGCAACATATCATCAAAAATCTTCTGTATGGCACGCTGATAAGTTGCGCCAGCTTTCTTAAGTCCAAAAGGCATCACTTTGTAACAGTAGATCCCCTTCGGCGTGTGGAAAGCGGTCAACTCCTTATCTTTTGAAGACATTCTTATTTGATTGTAGCCAGAAAAGCAATCCATGAATGACAGAGCCTCGTGCCTTGTTGTTGCATCCACTGTAAGTTCTGCCACAGGTAGAGGAAAATCGTCTTTCGGACATGCAACATTCAAATCACGAAAGTCGACACAAACTCGAATTTTCCCATTATTCTTCTTTACAGGGACTATACTAGAAATCCATGTTGGATATTTCACTTCCCGAACGAAGCCCGCCTCAATGAGTTTATTGACTTCATCTTCAATCTTTGGGATAAGGTCAGGCCTGAAAAAGCGCTGAGATTGCTTAATTGGACGTGTCCCATGTCTTATTGCCAGGTTATAGACTGCGACTTTTGGTTCGAGTCCCGGCATTTCTTTGTAAGTCCAAGCAAAAATGTCCTTGTATTTAGCTAGTAGGTTTGTATACTCTTTTTCTTCCACATGACTCATGAGTGCGCTAACGAACACCGATCTAGGTTCTTCAATCGATCCCAAGTTAATTTCTTTAAGTTGATCAATAGTTGTTTGCCCCCCGTCTTCAAGTGTTGGAGGCGCTTCCTTGGGTTCATCATCTTGAGACTCTTCATCCACGTTATCTTCCTCGATTGTAATATGGTAAGATGTGACATGAGCATTTTTTTTCTTCATCATCTTCTGAATTTTCTTGTGCAAGAGACTCTGTGAAGATGATGGTTCATCTCTTGGCCTTCAAAATTTCATCAACACTGACTTCCACTTCTACTTTGCATTTCATACGGGATGGAATTAAGCTTTTCACGTCGTTATCCTTTTCAGGCTTGAGCTCGTGACTCATCCATCCTACTTTCTCGCACTCTTCTCTAGGTGTGAGATTGCTGCTTCCAAGTCTAGAGAATACCGATTTTCGGGACTGAGGATTTATGGCTTCTCTACTATCAACATGGACACGTTTATTGAATGCAGAAGCCCGGGAAGTGTGATTCTCATGAGGTAGTTCGTCAGTTCTATTTGTTGTGCTTAGCCTTTGGAACACAGAAACACGATGCGGAGGAGCTTCGATCCGATCAAACACCGATGTTCGTTGAACAAGGTATTGCTCTTCGATTTCTTCAGCCTCTGACACACTAATGTATTATGTGTTTTTTCTTCTTTGTCTTATTTTTGTAGGGATTCAAATTGGTTCACTAGGCTTGAACCCCAAACCAGTCTTGGGTGCATTGATCGCATGCCCTTCTTGTCGCAACTTCATTTGAGTCTCATTGAGGCCATGAATCTTTTCGCCGGTGACATCGGGATGAAGTTGCCCAAGTTCTGATGGATTTGAGAAGTCATACCCTGCGTTAGCCAAAAGCTTGTATGCCTTAGGGTCAAAACCCTCTCTTGTTCTTTGATGTGGAAGTGCCTTCTGCTTTATCGTGTCTTGCGTGCCAAAGACAAAACCTACTAGTGGTGGTTTGACAATTGAAGACTTCTCAACCTTTACAAGAGGAATCATTAGGTTATCTTTGAGAACTTGTGTATCCTCACTTGTCGATGCAGGAATGAGTTTTGTCTTCATTTTTGTTGCTTCTGACAGCTCAACAAATGGTGATTGTCTTTCACTTCTCTTGGATTTTGGAACATACTTGAAGACAACCTTACCTTTAG
The DNA here is from genome assembly GCA_963922005.1 of Cornus suecica. NCBI lineage: Eukaryota > Viridiplantae > Streptophyta > Magnoliopsida > Cornales > Cornaceae > Cornus > Cornus suecica. The sequence continues at coordinate 11,975,285 of OY998246.1, read as the reverse complement.
GAATTCCATAGGATAGTTCAGACTTATGTGTTGCAGGTATGACTTTCTTGTCATCATGTGCAATATTTTCCGCAGGGGGCAACTCAACTTTTTTTCCTTTTTCCACATCTACTTTTCTTGTGAAGAAACTGTCAGACGGGAGAATTTCAGCTGACGCGTCAGCATTTAAGTAAAACTTGGCATCCGCAAAGTGAGACTCTACCTCAGAAAATGGGTTTTCGACTCCAAACACAGTTTTTGTACCATTATTGAAGAACTTAAAACATTGGTGCAATGTAGAAGGGACTACACCATTTCCATGGACCCAAGGTCGACCTAGCGGTAAATTGTAAGAGGTCTTTGCATCGATGACATGGAACAAAGTCTCAGCGTTCAATTCACCAATGGTGAGGTGAACTCTTATCATGTCAATTGCTCGTTGTCCTCCTTGATTAAATCCTTGAATGACTAGCTGGCTTCGAGCCAACTCGTCAATTGTAATGCCAAGGTTTCTCATTGTGGATTTTGGCATGATGTTCACTGTGGAGCCCCCATCAATAAGAATACGAGTGACCTTTTGCTCCCGAATGTACCCAGAGACAAATAACGGTCGATTGTGAGGTTTTGACCCAAGTTGGAGATCTTTGTCGGTGAAAAGAATCGATGCACAACACGAGGCACACATCATTTTAGGGGTTTTCTCTTCCGTACCTTTAACGGTGCGATTTTCTGCTTTGTCAAAATCTTGACCATCTACTTCGAATGCTTCTTGTTCATCTTTCTCGTCAACTTCAGTGGCCGATACCGTGTAAACGGTTAGACTTTGATCATCAGTAAGATATCCAATAAGAAAGAATTCTCCCAAAGTAACACCTTGGTGAGTATCGTTATTTGAGAGCTCAACTGCTTGACGTTCCGTCATGGCTTTTTGCTTCTTCTGTGGGCCTTGTTGAATTTTTTTCCTTTTTCTGCCCCCAGTTTGGGCTGGTATGTGGTGCAGTAATAGTTCTTTGTTTACAAGATCTTCTTCTTGTTACAAGAGTCCATCCTTCATCAACTTGTTCAGACAAAATTGCATTCGGCAGAGGAATGATAACTAGATTTAATGAACCAAACTGGATGGTCTTCAGGCTCTCCGGTTGTTTTCCATGAAAACTTTGCACATCAGATTTTGTTTTGGTTGGGCTAGCTAAAACAGAGGCAATGGTAGCATGATCCGCTTCAGCTATTTCCTCCCCATCCAAAAGGATCTTGCCTTGTTTTGCCAAACTCATGACCAATTATTTAAATATAAAACATCTTTCAATTGGATGGCTAACGATGCAATGATAAATGCAATACTTAGGGTCCTTTACTCGTCCCATCTCTGCGGGGCGTTTACATTCTGGCAGGTCGATTACTTTTTTCTCAAGTAAGAATTCTAGTATGCCGGTCACATCAGAGTCTGGGAATGGGTATGTCTTGTTCTCTAACTCTTTGAGTGTTGGACGAGGCCTTTCAGTATCTTGAGTTTTAGTTTGCTTGTTAACTTCCTTATTCTTATCTTTCATGGTAATTTTCAATGGCACTGTAGTGATGGCCATGGTTTCTTTATGGTTTTTCTTTATTTGTCTTTCATCTTTCTTTCCATCTTTTTTATCATTTCTTTGTTCTAAGACAAAGACATCCTTGCCGCCATGAGCATTGATGTTAATCTCCATGTCATGTGCCCATGTGGCCAATTCCTCAAAAGTCTGAGGTTTGATGCCTTGAAGGATATAGAAAAGTCCCCAATGCATACCTTGCATGCACATCTCAACGGTAGAGGTTTCTGAGAGTCGATCTTTGCAATCCAAGCTTAGTGCCCTCCACCTATTAATATAGTCCACGACCGGTTCCTCTTTCCATTGCCTAGTGTTGGTAAGTTCTATCATGATTACCGTACGTCGGGTGCTATAGAAGCGATTCAGGAACTCTCGCTCCATTTGGTCCCAACTGTCAATTGATTCAACTTCCAAGTCGGTATACTAATCAAAGGCATTTCCCTTTAGAGAACGAACAAATTGTTTCACCAAAAAGTCGCCCCCCGTCCCTGCATTATTACAAGTCTCCACAAAATGGGCAATGTGTTGCTTGGGATTGCCCTTCCCGTCAAATTGTTGTAACTTAGGCGGTTGGTATCCCATCGGCATCCTTGGTATCCCATCGGCATCCTCATATCATCAATTCGTTTAGTGTATGGTTTTGAATACATGAGAGTGCTCCGGTTTACTCCACCGTATTGTGATTTGATTGTATTGGAGATCATGTCTTGCAGTTGTTGGACAGATAGAGAGCCCACTGAATGAGCGAAATAGGTTTGGTTTGCCCCCTGCTCGGATGTGGCTATATGTTGATCCTTGTCTTTCATGGCCACTTGTGGTGTAAAACCAGGAGGGTGAGTAGGTCATTGACTTGACTCGCCTGATTTTTGGGCTTCAAGCTTGTTCATGAGTGTTGCGATTTGTAGATCTTTCTCTTTAACGGTTTTGGTGAGCTTTTCGATGGCTCGACTCATGGTAGCCATTTGTTCTTCTATTGATGTTGTATCAGTCATCATGACTTGCATATTGGTTGTGTGTGAATGACTTTGGTAGTCTGAGTACTCTGGACCCGAAACTTTTGGAGTCCCTGGAGTAGATCCTGATTGTGATCCAGTGCTTGAGTTGTAATCATAAATAGAGTGCGACGCTCTATTTTTGGGAGAACATTCTTTAAAAACGGGGAAAGCCTCCTTAGACTTCATCGTATTGATCTTCCCTGTTCTCAAAAACTCAAGAGTGATGAATGGTTGTCTTTTTGTGCTTTCAGGTGGCGTTGGGTCGACCGCCCTTATTTTCTCACTTTGTGCCAATGAAGCGAGTGCCTTTGTCTTCTGACGAGTTACTGCGCCTGTGGAGGTGCTACTATCAGTTGATGAAGCATCAACATTCTTGACAGCAATTGTGGTTGGGGCTTTGCGAGTTGTGGAAGTGACGACGTTCTTGCCACCATTCTTTGACCCTTGTTCAAGCTGAGCATTCTTGGGAGCCATTGATGCTAGAAAGGTAGAGATTTGATGAATGGTTAAGGAGATGAAGATGAGAGGCAGAGAGGTCCCACTGGGCGTGCCAGAAATTTGTAAACACAAATTTTGTCTCCGAAATTCTAGGGAACAAAATAAGAGCAAACAATTAATTTTATTGATAATAAATTATGAAATAAAGTGGTACAATTCTCTGTGGTCGATTCTTAAATAAATAAGAATCTCCCTCTAATTAAATCTCCTAAAACTCTGGTGCAAGGGCTTTGAAAGCTTGATCTTGAACCGTTACTTGATTGTTGCTTGTGTTCTTCGGAATTGAAGAGATCTTGATTTGCTGAAGGTCTTTGAAGAAGAACGGCACAGGTGTGGCGTGCTTGTTGTTCTTCGTCTTCAAGAATTTCAGAGGTTTTGCTGAGTTGGAGTCGGCAGAGCTTTGTTGCAGTCTTCTTCTCCTTCTCTTCTTTTTCTTCTCTCTTTTTTTTTTTTTTTTTGTGTTAAGTGGCCTTGTATTTATAGGCCAAAAGTGGGGTCTTAATTTTGGAAAGTACCCACCAATTATGCTTAAAATCTCATAAAATAATATATATTTATTCATTTATTATTTATGGGAATAAATCCAAATTTAATTATGAATTAAAAGCATATTACCCCAACCTCTGAGAATTTGACACATGTCCATTTGTGGGACCCGTAATTGTCAATGAATTTGACCGAGACTTATTGACTTAAGTCGACCGATCCAACGGTGATTAAATCATCACCAAATTTATGTGTCTACACCCCTTCAATGGCTACTCAGTCAAGTTCAACCCCTTCTACGAGCACCGTATCGTTGTCGCCACCGCACATAACTTCGGCATCCTCGGCAACAGCCACCTCCACGTCCTCGATTTCCCGCCATCCCCCTTCGCCCCCATCTCTCAATTCGCCTCATTCAACACCGCCGACGGCATCTACGACCTCGCCTGGCCCGAATCCCACAATCGCTAGCAAACACACACACACATATATACACACACACACACAGAAACCCCAATCAAATCTCCCCCAAATCCACCCCACCTCCACCACAACCACCACCACTACCTTCGATTGAAACTCATATCCACCCCCGGTTGCCCAAAATCGAAACCCCAATGTTCGTATTTGTGTGTGTGTGTTTGTATTTGAGTGTGTGTGTGTGTTCGTATTTGAGTGTGTGTGTGTGTTTGAGAGAACAAAAACAAAAATTGGGCCCAAACAAGACTTATTTTTTTGTTTTTAAGGTAAATAGAACAAAGATAAGAACAAAAACTATTCTTGTTCTTTCACAAACAAAAACAAGAACAAAAATACTCATTTCCAAACATGTCCTTAGTACTAAAGATATGAACACCAATACAAGTAACTTAACATGAATGTAAATGACGAGTCTCTTTTCCATGCTTAATTGGTTTTATATCAAATGTGATTGTATGTATTATACATATATATATATATATAATTATATTTGTGCCTATGTGGATGATTACCTATGAAGCACGGACACGAACACGACATGATAAATTTTTAAAAACTAAGACATGACACGCGTCCGATATGTTTATAAAAAAATCTATTTTTTTATATATACATATTATATTGCACAAATACTTCATTTATCACTTAATCAATGCGAACCAAATAAATTTATAAACAAAAAGAAGCAAATAGGTTAAATGAAATATCTGACATGTTCAAAATTCTTCATTTCACTGTCATCTAAGTAATCAAATGCATCTCATTCAACATTCGACATTTTAATCTCTCTCTCGTTATATTGTAGAATTTTTTTTGATTAAAGACAAAGATTGGAATGTAAAATTACCAAATCCTCGACTCTTTGTGGTGTTATGTTGTTCTTATTCAAATAATGGATAAATGAATAAGTGCTCCAATTCCTCTCACAAGATGAGGAGGACCAAAAATGTTTTAAGTATCTTCAAAACAAAATATTGGATTAGGGGTGTTGAAGTTTCATAAATGATCCACCAAATTACCGGTTTCATAAATTATTTATATTTCATGGAATCAATCGACTCACCGCGTGTCCAATATAAAAAAATTTCAGGACACATTTTTAGCGTGTCAAACAAGCATTCAATACGAACACGTGTGTCGGATACGACTATGGCGAACTAGAAAAATATGGGTACTTCATAGATTACTTACTACTATATGCGGTTGTAATAAGATTTTGGTTCTTTAACCTTAATGATCTCGACAATGAGGATAAAGTTTCTCTCTTTTTTGTTCTTTTGATGCACTAATTTTTGTAACCCACTTATCCATTTTTAAGATGCTCTTTTAAAATTTTCTTTTAATAAAGATTCCATTCAATACGTAACTTAGTACTGCCTTTCTCAAATGAAGAACTTTAATAATTTTTTTATTTTTTTTAAAATTTAAAACTCGAACCTCTTCTCAAGATAAGAGATCATTGGGCTAATGACTCAATTGGTAATAATTTTAAAACCTAAATTATACAATGTACATCTTGGTGCAACACTATAATTGTCAAGCACGAGATGCGATTTGATTGTGAAGAAATTATTTAAAAGTAAAGGTAATCTTTTCCTATGCACGTACACACAAAAATAAGAAGATGGTTGCTCACAAGACTAAAATAATAATACTAAAAAAACAGAATGAATGAAAAAAGATATTTATGCAACTAAAGAGAACCAAATTCACTTTGCAAAATAAAAATTAAGTAATAATAGAATATTAAAATTATGCCAAGTTCCATTCAAAAAAAAAAATTAAGCCAAGCATAACATTTTTTGCATACTTGTGGAGAAAACAAGCCATTTTTTAGAAATTAACCTTTATTCCGTAGATAGAAGTCCCAAAACCACTTAGTTATATTTGAGAGGTATTCGTTCCTTAGCCCCAAACTATACTTGAATCTCTTCGGGAAGTGTAAAGTTCGTCCTTTCTATTGATGTGTTCCGATATAATATAAACACGTGGCTTTAACTTTTTAAAACGGAATTGATATTAATTTTTTATTTGTGAATTATATGCACATCTTTCTTTTTAAAATAAAAAATTAAACCATGCATCCACATTACATTATACTATATTAGCGGACAACGGAGAGAACGAACTTCATTCTCCTCGAGAAGGACTCAAATGTTGTTCTTAATTTATCAACTTTGTTGAAGACTGTTCATTATGGTATCAATTATATTCCTTTAAAAAAACAAATTACTAGCCACTATTTTTTTTTTTCTTTCTTGGACAGAGAAAAACAAATAGTGTTGTTGATTCTTAATCAACTTTTGACAATGAATGATTAGTGATTTTATGCTGAAAGTGAGTAAGGAATATGTTTTCAAATCTCCTCCCTTTTTAAAAAGGAATTGCTTGTCTCCCTTTTTATTCAGTTATATATATATATATCCTTTTTATTATTCACAAAGAGCTTTTGATGCCAACACTTGTAATTTGTTACAGCATCACTATATATATATATATATATATATCCTTTTTATTATTCAGAAAGAGCTTTTGATGCCAACACTTGTAATTTGTTACAGCTTCACTACTAATAAGATGAGCTCACTCCTCATAATCATGCAAAGTCTAAAGTAGAAATAAAAGAGCAGTTAATAAAAAAAATGTGGGTATCTATTATTTATTAATTAACAAAATCAAGAATCCAATCCCTTTTGAAACTTTAATTTGTTTTTAATGTACTCCTATCACATTGCTGTTCTTTTCTCCGTTTGTGGCACAAAAGAAGAGAATTTCACTGTGTGTTTTTTGTTTTTAAGAAAAAAGCAAAGCGTGTGTATATGTGTATGTATTTATATTTAGGGTTAACTTCATTTACACCCCCTGAGGTTTGTCCTATCTTCACTTTGACCCCTCAGGTTTGCATATCTTCAGTTACACCCCTTACTTTTCAATATTCTCATCACTTAGACCCCCTGAATGATGACATCAGACTGAATTTTTTTAAAATCCCTAAACTACCCTCAATGTCTTATCCTTATTCTGTTTGGAAACAAGGATAGTGTTTTTATCAATTAGACCCCCTCCTATCATTTAATAATTTAATTTGTATTAAAATTTGAAAATATATATAAAATTCGAAAAAATATATATTAAAATTTGAAAAATATTATAAATTCGAAAATAAATATAAAATTTAAAAATTATTTAAATTTCGAAATTATTTTTTTTTCAAAAAAACATATTAAATTTTGAAAAAAAAATATAAAAATCGCAAAAAACATAAAAAAAAAATTGAAACAAATATATAAAATTAAAAATAAAATATATAAAATTCAAAAATATATATTAAATTTTGAAAATAATTATTAAATTCGAAAATAATTATAAAATTAAAAAAAAAAGGATATAAAATCCAAAACCCCAAACACCAACCCCAAATATTCACAAACAACTATTTAAATTTTTTGAAAACTAATTTTTTTAATTAAATCATAAAACCCCTAACCCAACCCCAAATATTTAATTTTTACAAACATATTTAATTTTTACAAATAAATAAATTAATCTCTCTCTCTCTCTCTCTCTCTCTCACACACACACACACACACGCATATATACAGATATATATGTTGTTATCCCCTTGCCGGCGCCGCCCTCCTCCTCCCACTGCCGGCACCGCTGCCCTCCTCCCACTGCCGGCGCCGCCCCCCCCCCCCCCCCCCCCCCCCCCCCCTCATATATATATGTATATATATATATATACACACACACACACACATATATACACACATATATATATATATATATATATATATATATATATATAGATCTACACCCCTCTACTGCCGGCGCCGCCCCCTCCCGCCATCACCCCCCCCCCCCCCCCCCCATTTTCGAAAATGACGGTGGTAAACCCTTGATTTAAGGGTTGCTCGTGGTGGTGTCGGCGGATGATGTGGTGGTGGTAGTGGCGGCGGATGGTGGTGGTGGTGGTGGTAGTGGTGACGGGTGGTGGTGGTGGTGGTGGTGGTGGCGCCGCCGCCGGTGGTGGTGGTGGTTAGGGTTGGGTTGGGGTGTTTGGTTGGAGGGATAAATTGATTTAAGGGGGTGTTTGGTTTAGGGGTTAAATTGATTTAGGGATTAAATTGATTTAAGGGGTGTTTGGTATAAGGGTATTTTAGACATTTCACACCATGAGGGGTGTAAATGAAGATATGCAAACCTGAGGGGGTGTAAGTGAAGATAGGACAAACCTCAGGGGGTGTAAATGAAGTTAACCCTTATATTTATATATGTATAGTTGCAGTTATAACACCAAGGTTCCCGTAACGGTATCGGTTACTGTAACGGTAATGATATTGATGCAATAAATTTGGGTCAGTATCGGGGTTACGTAATGAGACTCGGTTATTGTAATCGTATTTTTTTTAAAATCATGCACATCTTACGATTCTTACCCAAAATGTTTTAATTGGATACTTTTGGCAACATGAATGAATAAAGATGATTTTTTGGTAGATTTAAATGAATTTTATTTAATTTTTTAAATAAATTTAATATAAAAAAATGAGTTATTAATAAACCTAACAGTGTCGTCGTTATTTCAATGTTTATGATATACTTATTATAATATTATTAAATTAATTTTAAACTTAAATAAAAAAATTGAAATCACAAAAGAAATAATTTATTTCTAATAGTGCAAAATGATTTTAAAAAAAGTACATGCAAAGATTATTTCACCAGTTCAATTTTTTTTTCACTTTTATGTGCAAAAATTATTGCAAATATTACTTTTCAATAATGGAGTAACATTTATCATATCATATACATAACAAAAAAAAATTTAACCCAAATTTTCAAAAAATTTCAAATGTGTTAACCTTTACGGTATTTTCGAAACTGGTGAGAATCGGGGTTACGACCACCGTAACGGCCGTAACCATTACGGGTGTGGGAATCGATCCACTGTGGTGTAACTGCCCATAACAGTATTGGCAATTCAAAAATCCGTTACGTAACGACCGTTACAGCGAACCATAGGTAACACACAAGTTATCTAAACTTGTGTGTTACCTTAGTAATGAAACATTTCTTATGAGTTTTAGTTCTTTAATTTCGAGAGATGGAAGATATTTAATAATTATTATTTATTTACGTATTTATAAAATTTTAAATATTCATCTACTAGATAATAATTATTAATATACACCCCCAATAAAATTATAGAAAAGTTCTTTATAGAAGTATGTCTCCTCTAACCAGTTCCCTTATAAAATAATTAATTATCAATCTAAAATTAAATTGATTTATGTTTGTGGATTTGATACTGAACAGAATAAATAATCATTTTATTAAAGTGAATATATAATTTTATTAATCAATTTAATTTTATTTTGTCACCAAAGAATTCATGTGAGACTTAAATGGTGGAACAATACATGGGTTAGATATTAGACAAAACTCACTATTTAAATTAAATCACACTCGAAACATTTTAATTCTCAACAAAAAAAAAAAATTCAGTTGGTTGTCTCTGCAACAAGGATTTTCACAAATTATACTCTAGTATTTTTCTTGACTCTACTCTTTACTTGTATTAGTAGAATTATTTTATTGTAATTAGGTGTGTTGTTAGGTTATGACTCATAATCTAGAAAGGATCAGGCCAAAGGCCTTCTGCCACGGCCCGGTTGGGGCATCGATTAACTTGTTAAGGGGTTCGGGGGACATAGTCTTCCGATGTACGATAAATGATGATTTTGATATTTTATCAGTACATATGCATATATATACATCATTATAATCTTAATTCATTGATAAACGAAATACAAATACTGCTATGACGAATCTATGTCAAATTAACTGAACCACGATAAATTTGTGTTCTTAATTCTTTACTATTTTATTATTTGTAATTGATCTTTTATTTCAACACGTGTGAAATACAATTTGGGTAAAAAAATTAAGTTGCATTTATTTCACCCTGTTTCCTTATTTAACTACCTTTTCGCGTAAAGAAATCCACAATTGCTAATGGTTGCATTGCATAACTTTCATGTTGGAACTCACATTTAATAATTTAGATTGTCACTATAACTAGCAATAATTTCCTTTTTAGTATATAGTTTATACTTATGCAGCTCACACGGTTTTGCGAATGAGATGTGGTCAAAATCATTCTCTTATGAGACTCAACGTCCTTACTAACGTGACCAGCATGGGCCGACGGAGCTTTCCAATCCTGGATATAATATTTGTCTATTTTTAATCAAGTTCCTATATTTTTTTTTCTTCGGTTTCTCTCAAAAGGTCTCATACCTATTGAAGAAAACATTCCACATATAAACCAAGACTATCAGAATCAGGATTATATGTATAATTGTTTTAGGGTCCGTAGAATCGGAATCGGATAATCGTACCAAATTATCATAATAATAATTTAATTTAATTCCTTAAATAATAATATTTCTATAATATAATAAAAATACTCAAAATAATTTATATAAATAAAAACACCACATTAAAGTCGTAACAATGTGCAAATACTTAAATTATCTTACGTTACTGCTTGCTTAAAAGCTTTTAAACTAATTAAAATACAATTTCTAGAAGTCTAAACAAATATCATTTAACAAACTTAATATAAGTTCCATCAATGTATCATGTTAACTCAAAATAATAAACAACCACCAATTTAGAAACAAAAAGTTACTCGTACACAACATTACTGTTAGGGAAAATTACACAAACTACCCCTGAACTATGAGATAATTGCATGCGATACCCCTTACGTTTCAATAATATCATAAACTACTCTTAAAACCACCTCCGTTGTAACACTTAGTCCCTTCCGTTAAATGTCAACTCCTTCCGTTAAAAATCAATGACGGAAAATATGAATTTTGGTCAATAAAGCCTATTTTTGGAGTGAACTTCCAATTTTGCCCTTATATATGCATGTTCCAATTTAACCCTAACTTTTTTTTACCAAATTGCCCTCACAATTTCATTTAAAAAAATATAAAAATATTTTTTTTGTGAAAAATACATATTATATTCCAAAATATGAATTTTTTCCGAAAAATAATTTTTTTGCAAAAATTATATATTATGTTCCAAAATATGAATTTTTCAGAAAAAAAATTTATATTTTGGAACATAATAAATATTTTTTTGCAAAAAACTATTTTTCAGAAAAAAATCATATTTTGGAACATAATATATATTTTTCGCAAAAACATTATTTTTCGAAAAAAAAATTCATATTTTGGAACATAATATATAATTTTTGCAAAAAAATTATTTTTCGGAAAAAATTCATGTTTTAGAACATAATATATACTTTTTTGCAAAAAAAATTCATATTTTGGAACATAATATATATTTTTCACAAAAAAAATATTTTTCGTAAAAAAATCATATTTTGGAACATAATATATATTTTTAGCAAAAAAATTATAAAGGTCAAAATATATATATATATATATTTCGGAAAATATGATTTTTTCTGAAAAATAATTTTTTTGTGAAAAATATATATTATGTTCCAAAATATGATTTTTTTACGAAAAATATTTTTTTTGTGAAAAATATATATTACGTTCCAAAATATGAATTTTTTTTGCCAAAAAGTATATATTATGTTCCAAAATATGAATTTTTTACGAAAAATAATTTTTTTTGCAAAAATTATATATTATGTTCCAAAATATGATTTTTTTTTTCGAAAAATAATTTTTTTGCGAAAAATATATATTATGTTCCAAAATATGATTTTTTTTCTGAAAAATAGTTTTTTGCAAAAAAATATTTATTATGTTCCAAAATATAAATTTTTTTCCGAAAAATTCATATTTTGGAACATAATATATAATTTTTGCAAAAAAAATATTTTTCGGAAAAAATTCATATTTTGGACATAATATATACTTTTTGGCAAAAAAAATTCATATTTTGGAACATAATATGTATTTTTTACAAAACAAATATTTTTATATTTTTTTAAATGAAATTGTGAGGGCAATTTGGTAAAAAAAGTTAGGGTTAAATTGGAACATGCATATATAAGGGCAAAATTGGAAGTTCACTCCAAAAATAGGCTTTATTGACCAAAATTCATATTTTCCGTCGTTGACTTTTAACGAAATGGGTTGACTTTTAATGGAAGGAGCTAAGTGTTACAACAGAGGTGATTTTAAGGATAGTTTATGATATTATTGAAACGTAAGGGGTACCGCGTGCAATTATGTCATAGTTCAGAGATAGTTTGTATAATTTTTCCTTACTGTTAAAGAAGATGTCAAAGTCTCGATGCAATTCACAATCACCGTCGAAATCATCATCGCTAACATCACTATTACTATCATTCTCATTATCAATATCATGGACGTCCATCTCACCAAATTCTTCATCATCATCTATTTCATGAATTTCCTTAACTAAAACATCCAAATAAATAAATAAAATTAGTATAATTCATATGATAAAATTATAAATTTAAATAAAAAAGTTTGAAATTTAAATTTAAAATTGGAACATATAAAATTATAGTTCATTTCTATTTTTCTTAACATAATAATCAAAGATTTATTTTGAAAGTTTAAATCATATTAAAGTTCTTAATTGTTTTTCAATATATTGAAGTTTTAATTATTATTTTTTCATAAGTTTGGCAATATATTGAGATGTAGGACTAAATCATTAACGTTTTGAGCCTTATATGGATGACCCAACCCTAAAACTATTATTTTAGTAAAAAAATACCTAAAATACATGTGAATACAAAATGGTGTGTGTGAAAAACTTATCTTTAAAAAATAAAAAAATAAAAAATAGTAGAATCATGTAGAATCGATAAAATCTTCTACCCGATTATACCTATATGAATAATTTTGCTGCAATTCAAGTCCAACTATGTCAGACGTCACAACATTTACTGGTACAAGTGTTTTTTAAAACGTATGTAATTCTGATATTTCTTGAATCATCATACCACACTCGAAAATACATTTGACTTCAAAATTGTACTAATAAATAAGGATGTTATATTATTGAAATAATTACAAATTTGGTAAATTATGCATGCACCTTCTTTAGTTTGACTAATTACTATTATCGCCCCTCTCCACTTTATATTTTGTAACAAGTACTTGCGTCAGCAGTTTTAAGTTTTAACCCATTCTAGCACTAGTGAGGGCATAAACTGTAGCTATTCAAAAGATAGGAAGTGCCGACGTAATTTGACAAATTTTGAGGGGAGGTAACTGTAATCATCTTATATTAATTGAGTGATGCTATTCTTAATTATAAAATGCAGTTTGAAGAAAAAAATAAATCAGTCTCTAGAAAACAGTCTTTTCATAATCAATATGATTATATGCCTAGTGATGTGATTTGAACTGATACCAATTGATAATTAGGGTTAATAGCAAAAAAAACCCCTCAACTATACCCTCTCTCTAACTAAACTCTCTGGTGTGCACTAAGCCCTCCTGAACTATACTTTTCGTGCTGAAAACCCCACCAAATTATAGTTTTTCCTGCACAGTTATAACACCGTTAAGTGAAATTGCACTGGAATTCCCTAAAGTTCTTGTTAATTTCGTTCGCCCCCTGAGATTTCATTTTCCTTGCAATGACACCCCTTTAAAGGGGTGAAATGACCGAAATGCCCTTGTTTTGTCTCCCCTATTTCATAAAATAAATATCTAGGTAGTGAAATTACCTCCATGCCCCAAGATTAAAACTTTATAATATTTGGGGATATTTCCAAATATTTTTTTCAAAATAAAAGTTAAAGAAAAGATGTTGAAAATATTTCAAAACTTTTAAATAATAATAATAACTAATTAATATGCATTACTTGAAGTGCAACTCTAATGAATATTTCAAAAGATATAGAGTAAGGGGTTATAGATATTTTCATATTTTAAAAAAAATATTAATTAATTAATATACATTAATTAAAATATAACTCTAATGGATATTTCATAAAATATGAAATAAAGATATAAGAAAAATATATTTCAGCAAACAACAAGTGTTAACCCTTTAAAATAAGATTGTCAAGAACTTGTAACCTCTGGATTCATTTAAAATTGAATGGTCTAGTTTTTCGAATATTTATCAAGATGAAAATTGCAGGTTGATCATTTATTTCTTAGTTTTCATTCAAAATTTTATTTTTGAATGGGTTTTTTTCTTGTAAGTATTATTATTATTAGTTACATAGTTGTCTTTCATCAAGCAACAAACCACAATCATTAAAGAGAATCTCATATGGCCAAATTTTGTTCAAAATATTTTCCTTAAATGAAGTTGGAGCCTTACTAGAAGCAGCGTGTGACATAGAAATTCAAGTGAGTGGCAAAATTGTTACCTTAAAGTTTCAATGTATATATGCGGTCGTATAAAATTAGTTCTTAGAAAGTGAGTAATTATTAGGTTGAAGATTTGGAATAGGAAGTCACAAAATTTGTTCTTAACGATTAACACTTGTTACTTGCCGAAATATATTTGCCTTATATCTTTACTCCATATTTTATGAAATATCCATTAGAGTTATATTTTAATTAATGTATATTAATTAATTAATATTTTTTAAAAAATATGAAAATATTTATAATCATTTACTCTATATCTTTTGAAATATTCATTAGAGTTACACTTCAAGTAATGCATATTAATTAGTTATTATTATTATTTAAAAGTTTTGAAATATTTCCAACCTCTTTTCTTTAACTTTTATTTTGAAAAAAATATTTGAAAATATCCCCAAATATTATAGGGTTCTAATCTTGGGGCATGGAGGTAATTTCACCACCTAGATATTTATTTCATGAAATAGGGGAGACAAAACAAGGGCATTCCGGTCATTTCACTCTTTCAAGGGGGTGTCATTGTAAGAAAAATAAAATTTCAGGGCGCGAGCAAAATTAACAGAAACTTTAGGGGATCCCAGTGCAATTTGATTTAACGGTATTATAACTGTGCAGGAAAAACTATAGTTTGGGAGGGTTTTCAGCACAAAAAATAGTTGAGGGGGGTTTAGTAAGAGAAAGGGTATAGTTCAGGGGGGTGTTTTGCTATTAACCCTGATAATTATGATATGCTTGAGGGTCTTTTATACAAAAAGCATAGTGATATAGAAATATAGATATAAGTAGGTGGGACATCTGCAACTGAATAGACTGGAGATATATGTAGGTCAAGTCCAAATATTCTAATAACAGTTGAAGATGGTCACTAAATGTTTCATCACCTGTGAAGTGTCAAAACAATACTCGCATGCATGGACTATCCCTGTCCATTATTTTCTCTCCTCTCTTAGCTCTCCACAGTATCTCACTAGATTATTGATATATTCATATATGTATATATATATATATATACATGTCGAGAAATATTATAAACATCTTATAACACCCATGATCCTGTGTCTCCCAACAGTATATATTGTCCTCTTCTCACTAGCTCTTAAAAACTTATTTAAATCATTTTAAAAACTTTTATTGAATCGAAGAAGAAAAATTGATACAAAACGAAAAGGTTGTGACTTGTGAGCATGTCTCACAATTCACACGTCCAAATGCTAAACTTGAAACAAGCGCAAAGGCTACCAAAGAAAATAATTAACAGTGATTTCGTAAAAGAAAAAAGATATTTTGTAAAAAAAAAAAAAACTTTTTTCTTCACTTTTTATTTTTATTTTTTTTATCTTCCTACACTATTTTTTCCTTACCGAACTAAAGCATGTTTATTTCAATTTACCTTCCCTTCTTCAGTTGTTTTTCTTCATTTGTTTTTCTATAATGAAAACTTTTTTGACAAATTTATATTTGAATATAATATGGATATTGAAGGATATGGAAATGATAAATTTATTCCAAAAATAAGAATGGCGCTGTCCTTGTAGACAAATACTGGGGATTTGACTTGCTTATATCAGATTGATAAGAGAGATCAATGGAGAGATTTGTTTAACGTTATGTGTTAATATATAAATTTATATATATACGTGTATATATGTATATATGTGTTATATATATATATATATATATAAATTTATTCCAAAATAAGAATGGCGTTGTCCTTGTTGACAAATACTGGGGATTAGACTTGCTTATATCAGATTGATAAGAGAGATCAATGGAGAGATTCGTTTAACGTGTTAATAGGTATGGATGCGTGTATATATGTGTTATATATATATAAATTGCATTATTATAATGTGAAAGGTTTACACAAGTATTATGGATGCGTGTATATATGTGTTATATATATATAAATTGCATTATTATAATGTGAAAGGTTTACACAAGTATTAATTGTGAAAACTTATATTCTTTCATTGATGTGAATCAACTTTATACAAGAGTTGCAATAGAAATAAATAAGGAAACTATCCTAAGAATATACGGAATGAATGCAATTGATTTACAAAATATTACACACTAAATGAGGGTTAATGATGGAGAATAATATACAATCAATCCAGCAAATTGTGTGGAGAAGATCATGGCATGACAGACGTCATTGGCTTAACATGCCCCCGCAAGATTGACTGGCCGTTGAGGACACCAATCTTGGACCGATGAGTGTGGAAGTGATGACGTGGCAGAGGCTTAGTGAGTGAGTCGGCAAGTTGATCCGAGGTATGAACATGAGAAACTCGCAACCGACCTGTAGCAACTTGATCCCGAACAAAATGGAAGTCGATGGCAATATGTTTCATGCGGGAATGAAAGACTGGATTAGCACAAACATAGGTTGCACCAATATTATCACAGTAGACGACTGGAGAGGAGGGTAAAGCAATCCGCAATTCACTAATTAAATTCGTCAGCCAATTGACTTCAGCAGCAGTGGAAGCAATGGCACGATATTCAGCTTCGGTGGAAGAGCGAGCGACGGTCTTTTGCTTCTTGGAACTCCACGAGATTGGATTGGGACCAAGAAAAATAACATAAGCTGTAGTGGAAGTTCTGTCATCTGGATCACCTGCCCAGTTGGCTTCCGCAAAGGCATGTAGTGATAAAGAAGACCCTCGGCGAAGCATCAAACCAAAGTCTAATGTGCCAGCAAGATAGCGAAGCAATCTTTTTGTAGCGGACCAGTGAAGAGTTGAGGGACAATGCATAAATTGAGATAATTAATTCACTGCGAAAGAGATGTCCGGCCGAGTTAGCGAAAGATATTGTAATGATCCCATAACCTGTCGATAAAGAGTAGCATCGGCGGGAGGCGTACCATCCGAGAGTTTGAGACTCTCAGTCACGGCTAAAGGAGTCGAAACAGGTTTGGCATCCAACATGTTCACCCGTTGAAGCAAGTCCATAATATATTTCCACTGAGATAAAAATAGACCAGTGGTAGTAAATTGAGCTTCAACTCCAAGAAAGTAGGAGAGAGCACCAATATCCTTAAGAGAAAAGCGGCGAGCAAGAACTTTGATAAAGGATGCCAGACTTGTAATAGAGGAACCTGTGATGATAATGTCGTCAACATATACAAGGAGATAGATCACTAAACCGGTGTTATGAAACATAAAGAGAGATGTATCAGAGTGAGAGTTGGTGAACCCTTCAGAAATAAGAAAACTCCGAAGTTCATTGTACCATGCTCTCGGAGCTTGCCGAAGACCATAAATAGCTTTTTGCAGTTTGCATACATGAGTAGGATTATTAGCGTCCTCAAACCCGGGAGGTTGATCCATGAACACCTTGTCAGACAAAGAACCCTGCAAGAAAGCATTATTGACATCGAGTTGGCGGAGAGGCCATCCTTTAGTCACCGCAAGAGTAAGCAATAAACGGACAGTAGCAGGCTTGACCACGGAACTATATGTTTCAGAAAAATCTATCCCTAGTCTTTGATGAAAGCCCTTAGCTACTAAACGAACCTTATACCGAGCAATGGTCCCATTTGGATTTCTCTTAATCCGGTAGACCCACTTACAACCAATAACATTTTGTGTGGAGTTGCGAGGTACTAAATTCCAGGTTTTATTGGCTAAAAGGGCATTGTATTCATCACTCATGGCGTGACGCCAAGCTGGGTGTTTTTGGGCTTGCTTATATGTGGAAGGTTCAACAATGGATGGAGCAGTAGTGGTGTTAAGATCAAGAATTTGTTTAGGTTTGCTAATATTATTTCTCAATCTAGTGTTATAAGGATGGGCAACATGTAATGGTGAGGAAAAAGTAGATGAGGAGGATGAGTTACTTACCTGTGAAGGAGATGAGACTTCCTGGGTACATGACGCGGAACTAGTAGCGGTTGAAGTGTTCGAATTCTGAGAATGTGAGCTATCTGATTGAGGTGAGTGGTGTTGAGGAAGGGAAGGAACCTCATTGTGGAAAGACTCATTAGGTTGAGAAGGATTGGGTAGTGATTCGATTGCCTTTTCAGTTTGAAAAGTTAGACTTTCAGAGTTAGAATGATTGGGAATCCAGTCCTTTATATTTGGAATGATTGTATTTTTATTAAAAGAGATATGAGAATGGAATGGAAACATATTTTCCACAAAGTGTACATGACGGGAGGTGAAAATTTTTGTGGTTTGTGGGTCAAGGCAGAGATATGCGTTGTGAGTAACAGAGTAGCCAACAAAGACACACGGACGAGACTTAGGTTCTAATTTGTTAGTGGTGTAAGGCCGAAGCCAGGGATAACAAAGACACCCAAAAATTTTCAAAGAAAAATAATTAGGTGATTTTCTAAATAGATGAAAGAAAGGAGATTGATTATGAGTGACAGGAGATGTCATTCGATTAATGAGGTATATTGCTGTTTGAAAGGCCAAAGACTAGTATTTGAGGGGTATCGAGGCATGATGAAGGAGTGTGAGCGTTGTTTCAACAATATGTCGATGTTTACGCTCAGCTGTGCCTACATGCTCGAGTGTATGGGGTGGTGACTTAAGATGTTGAATGCCAACTTGTATCAGAAAATGACCCCGGACCCTTAGCTTCACCACTACCATCTGTATACACAGTTTGAATAGTAGTGGTAAAATAACGTTCAACCAGAGATTTAAATTTTTCAAAAACCTTTACGATATCATATTTATGTTTGAGAGGATAAAGCCATGTATACTTGGTAAAGTAATCCACAAAAATAACATAGTAACGAAAATTATCGAAAGAAATAAGGGGGATTGAGCCCCAAACATCCATAAAAATAATCTCAAAAGGTTTATGATAATTTAATGATGAGGCGCCAAATGGTAGTTTATGACTCTTATTACATAAACAAGCATTGCAAGGAAGAGAAAGAGAACTGGACTTAGATAAAGGTAGTTATTAGAGGCAATAATTGTGTGAAGAATTTTGGACGACGGGTGACCGAGACGACAATGCCAGGAAGCAACTGATACAAGTGAAGACGAGGAAGAGGTGGCTGCCAGAGCAAGTTTGTGTGAACCACTAGCTGGAGACTCAGAATTCGGCCACTCGTACACATTTCCTTTATTCCGGCCTCGCACCAAGGATGCCCCCGTAGTGAGATCCTTACAAGAAAGAAATCAGGGAAAAATTCAATGGATGTGTTATTTTGTGAGCAAAATTGAGAAACATATAGTAAATTTTTCTTGATTTTTGGAGCACACAAAACATTATTGAGTTGAAAGATAGAGTCATTAGAACTAAGAGTAGTAAATCCAATATGAGAGATAGGAATATTTTTACTATCGCCGACGATGACATCATCATTACCACCATATTCCAAGTGGATCGATAAATTTTGGAGATCTGAAGTGATGTGGTGAGATGCTCCGGAGTCTACAATCCAACCTGACTGGTTTCTGGAATTTTCATGTGTCGTAAAATTTGCTTGAGGCCAAGAGGGAGCAAATGGTGGTGGACGAGATCGACAAAATTTAGCAATGTGCCCAATCTTGTCGCATAATTGACACACAAGCCGAGGTTGTCCACCATGAGGGTTTAGTCGGCAAGTTTGATTTAGCAAAAAATTTTGACTGTGGGTGTTGGAAGTAGACGAATTTCCACGATTCACTTGGTTCGATTGGTAATACTGATTCCCAAATCCTTGATTACCACGATGCCCTTGATTCGATTGATAAAACTGATTCCCGAAACCTTGATTTCCACCATAGCTATCAGTAATGCCTTGCCGTCTTTGAAAATTATTTTGGTTTCCACATTTTCCCCTTTTGTTCTTTTGCGTATACTGTGCAGTGATAACAGTTGGTTCCTTTGTTGGATCATTGTGCTTAAGACTAGTTTCATAATCAAGCAATTTTTCCAATAACTCTTCAAAGCCAACGGGAGACTCTCTTGCTCATAGAGCAACTTTGATTTCTTTGTAATCATCTGTAAGACCATTGAGGGTGTGCACGACAATCTCACCATCGCTCACTTCATGGCCTATCATTGCGAGATCATCGACAATAGTCTTGACAAATTGCATGAACTCAGAGATGTTCTTTCCATCTTGACTAACCTTGGTAAGTGAATCGAGGAGACCAACCATCCGAGTATTGGATTTGTTGGCATATGTAGCCTTGAGTTTCTTCCAGGTTTTTTCTGAATTTTTACAACGAGAGACAAGAGGGGCAGCAAGTCCGGTGATTGCAGTTTGTATGGCTAGAAGAATGAGACGATCTTGTCGAACCCAGATTTTGTGTTCTAGTTTGTCGACTGGAGGACAAGGATGAGTCCCATCTATGAATCCCATAAGATCATAACCAAGAAACAGATTAGTCATCTGCGAGCACCACATCGAATAATTTCTGCCTTTGGATAGTTTGTGCGGAATCAATGTAGCAGTGTTGATAGAGATAACCTGAGAAGAAGAAGGATTGGTTGCACTTCCAGTCATAACGGTGACACTGTTTGTTTCAGTCATGGCCGTGATCGAGTTGAGATAGAGAGAAGGAAGATGCCCTTAGGGCTCTGATACCATGAAAGGTTTACACAAGTATTGATTGTGAAAACTTATATTCTTTCATTGATGTGAATCAACTTTATACAAGAGCTGCAATAGAAATAAATAAGGAAACTATCCTAAGAATATACGGAATGAATGCAATTGATTTACAAAATATTACACACTAAATGAGGGATAATGATGGAGAATAATATACAATCAATCCAGCAGATTGTGTGGAGAAGATCATGGCGTGACAGACGTCATTGGCTTAACATAATGATGTAATGTAATGTTGATGGAGCTAGATTGAAATTGAGATTGATTTCTTTTTTCTTAATCCTGATAAATATGTTGCACAATATTCTTGGTGAGAATTATTCATGTAACCTTGGTTTACTTAAAACAAACTCATACCTTTTTCTTTTTCTTTTTGTAGATATATTTTTTTTGTTATTATTTTGAATACATATTGAATCGTATATTCATTTATATCGAAAATGAAAATATGTTATTATGAAAGAGTTTTAGTAAATGGTCCCTTAGCATCCTTTGAATTTATTGAAAATATGTTATTTGAGGCGGTTAGGGTTTGGTATTTGTAGTGCAGAACATTTCTAAAAACTTTCCTTATACAAGATGAGGTGGTCTTTTTTCTTTGTATTATAGAAATTTTTCTTATACAACAGTTACCCTATTTTGGGAATTTTTTTTTTCATATTTATACAATATGAGGTGGGCTTTTTAGTCCATTATTCTAGGAGGATATGCTATTTGAGGCTCTTAGGGTTTGATATTTGTATGTGCAGAAAATTTCTTTTTGTATTATAGAAATTTCCCTTATACAACAGTTACCCTATTTGGGGTAATTCTTTCCATATTTATACAAGATGATGTGGGTTTTTAATCCATTATTCTAAGAGAATACCTAGTGGTCCCGTTTTGTCCTATTACAACTGTCCCTCGCTAATGGCGAGGATATCCTTGGGATTTGCTTAGCGAGCAAGGTACAGTGTATGTCTGAAGGACACTGGATTTGTTCCTAGAATATTCCGTGTAGGCCTTCGGTCTTGCTTTATGGGCATGGGTGCATTGCAGAAGGCTCTATCGTACTCAGTCAACTCTGCTATGAGGGCTACTTGGTGCTTGAAAACCTCTTCGGAAAGGGTAGCTTCAGACACTTGTCTTGCTTCAGTTTGATATCGTTTGGATTTGCCTTTTGATATGAGGGCGTTCCTTGAATAAAGTGTTGCTTGGCCACGTGTAAGCTTATTCTTGTGGGCTCTTCACCAAATGGACTGAATATGAATTGAGTTTAATGAGCTTGGTACTTTTAGCCTCACACAATATTGGATGAAATGTGAAACGATGAGAAAGTTATTTTACCTAAAAAATATATATTCGTAATATGTATTAATATTGAAGAAAATATTAGTAAATATGTAATCATATATTCATACATCTGATTTTCCTTTAATGAAAACTGCATAAAAGAAACAATCATGGTATGAAAGATTGAAGTCACATGAGGTGTCCGATTCAATTATCTGGAAAACAATAATGATGAAAAGAATTTTCTCCAACAGAGGGTCCTAATTCCATGATTAAAGGTGTATATCCCACTGTAATGTGTATTGTAGTTGGTATATGTTTTGATTTACATATTTTTGTAGAATAAAATACATTCACCTATCTTGAGGTTTGGTCGCAATTATTTATCGTGATTATATTTATCATTTATTATACTCTGTACCTTTGCATCTCCTGTTATTTTAGAGAGGGATATGTTAGTGAAATTTCCTTTTAAAACTCAAATATTTTTGGTTATATGACAAAAAAGGGTAATAACAAATTGACAAGAATACCCTGTTGACAAGGTACTTAAGACGAATTTAATATTGTCCCGGAGTAACAGGGTACTTAGTACAATAAATACCAATGATAGTTGTTCTGGGTAATTGAATCAAAAATAAGGAAAGATCATTATATATTACTCTAATTTTTGTTTCAATGTTTTGGCTTAATCTATAGCTTTCTTAGACCTGTTCTTCTGAACATAACTTTGTTTCTTCGGTGTTTTTCACCTTCTATTGAGCTTGTCTAATAATTTGGAATTAAAGCTTCATTGTAATTACTGTTATTAGTATATACATATACACATTTTACCTTTAAAAAAAAAACTGTTTTATGAGGTTTCAATTTTCGAATCATATTTTGCATTAACAATTACGGAAGGAAAATTTTAGTTTGTAAAAAAAAAATTGTATGGCAAGTCATGCTCGCTAACATATTATAATTATCGTGTATTAGCGTACTTTATAAATAAATATTCAGTGTTGAGGCAAAAAATTGCACGATCTGAGTCATTGTCTATCTTTTGGAAAATGCTTATGTTTATTAATTGATGAAAAATCTCCATCACTTCTTAGGTGTATCTCCTCAAGACCTCATCTTTAAAATCTACAATAAGTGAATAACAAAAATATTAAAAGCCTACTCTTATTTAATACAGAAAATAATATTCTTGAACAGTCTTTATTGGAATTGCAAACAAAAACAGATCAGTTTAATTAATCATTACTCTGTAGATAATAGTAGTAAATAAAAATTTGAATGAGTAATGAATTTCTATTCCTTTATTTTATCTCCTATTTTTTCTTTCATTTCCCCTTCCCACCCCATACTAAAAAAAGTTCTATTTTGCTTCTGCACTGCTCTGTTGCAGCAACACCTCTGTTTTCTGTCTATATATATACACATACCTATACCTATATATATTATATGTATAACCCAGGTCACAGTCGCCGCCATTAACAAGTCCTCCACTTTTCCCCACCCTCTTTGCTATAAATATAGTCAGTCTACAAACCACATCGCTCTACAATTATAGAGTAACCTACTCTGTAACTTTCCTTCTTTGTCCCTTCGATTTTCAGCCCCATAATCCTCTGAACCCTCTTCGCTTTCACAAATTCAATGCTTCTTCACCATTTCTAGCCTTTTATTCATCAATTCAAAGCCCCAAATCTCCAGAATCAGAAACTGACATTGACAGGGATACACAAGGTGGGTCTCTTGAACAATCTTTAATTTCTTTTCTTCTTTCTTGCTATAAGTTCGTAATCACCAAGAAAATGAGAAGCATATACAAAATTCAAAATCTGGGTTTTGTTCTATTCATGTTTTAACGAAATGGGTTCCAATTTTTTCATTGTTTCAGTTAATTTTTTACAGAGATTACAATCTTAAATGCCTTTTCGAGACTTATCAGAAATAGAAAGTTTTTTTTCTCCTTTCAAAATATGGGTTCAGTTCTTTGCATTATTTGAACCAATTTTTGTCAGAGATTACAATCTTAGAAGCCATTTTGAGAGGTCTATCAATCCATTTCTCAAGCTTCAACAATGGAAAAACAATAAAATGAGTAGCATATAAATAAATAAAATCTGGGTTCTGTTCTATTCACTTTTTCAATACTTGGGTTCATGTTTTTTTTTTTCTTTCATTGTTTGAATCAATCTTTCGCAGAGATTACAATCTTATAAGCCGTTTTGAGAGGTTTCGAAAGTACCCATTTCTCAAGCTTCAACAATGGCGGATAAAGACCCTGATTTCTATTCCCACAAACTCCCCTCTCCTTCTCAGGTAAACCCCTATATAAACCCTCATCTCTCTTTATATATATATATATATATATATATATATATATATCTAATACTCTGTTTTGATAGGTTATGGAGGAGCTGAAAGAACTATGGGGCATGGCTCTGCCAATAACAGCGATGAACTGTCTAGTCTACGTTCGCGCGGTGGTCTCCGTCCTCTTCCTGGGCCGGCTCGGCAGTCTCGAGCTCGCCGGAGGAGCCCTCTCAATCGGATTCACCAACATCACCGGCTACTCTGTTTTGGTGGGCCTCGCCTCCGGCCTGGAACCCGTCTGCAGCCAAGCCTACGGCAGCAAAAACTGGGATCTCCTCTCCATTTCCCTCCAACGCATGATCTTCATCCTCCTCCTCGTCGTCGTCCCCATCAGCCTCCTCTGGCTCAACATGGAGACCATCATGGTTGCCATGGGCCAAGACCCCCAAATCACCGCCACCGCCGCAACTTACTGCATCTATTCTCTCCCAGACCTTTTAACAAACACCTTGATGCAGCCACTGAGGGTGTATTTGCGGTCACAGGGCGTGACCAAGCCGATGATGTACTCGAGCTTGGTGGCGGTTTTGTTTCATGTGCCGTTGAATTATGTGGCGGTGGTGGTGATGGGGATGGGGGTGAAGGGGGTGGCGATGGCGTCAGTGGTGACGAATCTGCACATGGTAGTGCTGATGGCGGGGTATGTGTGGGTGTACGGGCGGTGGGAGTGGCGGTGGAGCGCGGCGGGGATTGGGGAGGTGTGCGGCGGGGTGGGGCCGCTGATGAGGGTGGCGGTGCCGAGCTGTATGGGGATCTGTTTGGAGTGGTGGTGGTATGAGATTGTGACAGTGCTTGCTGGCTACTTGGACAATCCAACACTGGCTGTGGCTGCCACTGGGATACTCATACAGACAACTAGTCTCATGTACACTGTGCCTATGGCTTTGGCTGGCTGTGTCTCTGCCAGAGTAAGTCCCTCTCTCTATTTTACATTCACACAACATTTACTTTTTACTTGTTACTTTTGTTCTTTTTTTTTATAACCGATTGTTGGGGACTAATTTGGCGAGGGATTTTTCGGCTTGTTTTGTACTTATACTGTATTATGATTTAATATAGAATATTTTTAGGATTTAATTAGGAATTATATAATCAATCCTAGTCCGCTATTTGTATTACTCCTCTATACAAATAGCGTAAAAGATATCAATAATTGTGGTGTTCGGGATTTTTGTCGAATTAATTTACTGGACTCATGCAAATTGACTTCTTTATACCAATAGGGTAAAAGATAGGATCATTGACCTAAAGTCCAAGTTGTAGGGTGTTGCATTTTCTTAGAATTTGTGTTGCTTTGGATTTGACTCACTGAGTTGGGTGTGAGTCGGCCGTAGTTGGTGCCATACTGAGTTGGTCGGATTGGGTGGACTCGGAGGCTATGGACCTTTGTAGGATGTTGCACTTTGTTGTTTGTGTTGATTTTGATTCACTGAGTTGGGTTTGAGTCGGCCCCAGTCGGTACCATACTTAGTTGATCGGGTTGGGTCGACTCGGAGACAATGGACCTTATTGATCATAGTCATTTTTGGTGTTCAAAGTTCTGCTGGAGTATGGGATTCTCTCTTTTGGCTTGTTGTACTCTTGTACAGAATTTTGAACATTACTTAAATTAGGTTTTATTAGTGGTGCTATAAGTTCTGCTTGAGTAAGGGACTATGCTAAAATTAGGTTTCACAAACATAGAAATAAAATTAAGGTGTCGAAACATGAAATGATGTTGAAATTTCACCAAAGTTGGATCGTTTTCGAACATTAAATTTATCGGTTTAAAAATCTCCACACCTTGCTATAACATAAAATTAGCATGCTGTGTTTTACTTGTTTGAAAGACCTTAGTTATATATACATATATATATATATATCTTATGTTTTTTTGGGGGATGATGAGTGACTTTCACATTTGGTTTACATTTTACAGAATTTGGAAATGAAGGTCAGTTTCATGGTTGTCACATATCTCATAAAGTTACATAACAGCAAACACTAACTGAGTTTTCAGATTTCAAGAAAAAATAATAATATCAACAACATTGATAGAACACAGTGTGTGATGTTTCTTTTTTATTCCTTTTGTGCATGATGGGGCCGGTATGGTACTGAGGACAATCTGTCTAGGGGGAGACAAAGGGGTGTCAACAAAGTTTGATCAAATTAAGTGCATCAACATTTGAATATTATTATACACAAAAAAAAAAATAAAAAATTGAATATTATTATACACTTTTGATCTGTTATTTGATTGCATCACACTTCCCACTTGTAGTATGCCCATATCAGATCACAAATGCAATGTGATTAGACAAGTCTAGTATAAGACAAAGTGTACATCCCTTTTCTTGTTCTTCTTTTTATGGCCAAGCACTCAATTCATTGGTACATCACCCAAACTACTTAACCAACACAAGTGAAACAAATGGCTTTATCACCCTCCTTTTCATGCCCACACTACTAAAAAAAAACAAAAAAAAGGTCCAATAAGGTGTCTCTTGCATTGACAAGCATGTGATTGTCCCTTTGATCTTCCATTTTTCTTGTAAAGATAATGCACCCATGATCATATATTGCTTTTCATATGATTTTGTTTTTTTGACCATTTACCATATGTATATTTTGTTCATGTAGAACATTTTTCCCTTTGCTGTTCTTTCTGATTTCTGCAATGACAGTTTCGTGAGTTTTAGGTAGTTATTATTTGACTTAATGTTCATAGAGAACTTTTTTTTTTTCCTTTGTTGCGTACATTTGACTCTTTCGGAATTCTGCAATGACAACCTCGTGTATTGGGCGAACCCTATTAAGATTTCTCGAGTTTTATGTAGTTCTTATCTGACTTTATGATTATATAGCATTTATTTCCTTTGTTGCATACGTACAAAAGACTCTTTCTTAATTCTGCAATGACAATCTCGTGTATTGGGCGAACCCTCTTAAGATTAGAGTTTTGTGTTCATATAGTGTTTATTTCCTTTGTTGCATACGTATAAAAGACTCTTTCTTAATTCTGTAATGACAATCTCGTGTATTGGGCAAAACCCTTTTAAGATTTATCGAGTTTTATGTAATTATTATTGGACTTTGTAACAAATACAATTAGGTTTTTTAGTGTACGCTTATATTCCATTCAATGCTGGACAGTTTTTGTTGATTATAATGTAATTTATTTTATATGCATCGATGTGTATGTATAGGTAGGGAATGAGCTTGGAGCTGGGAAGCCATACAAGGCCAGGCTAGCTGCAATGGTTGCATTGGGTTGTGCATTTGTGATGGGATTGATCAATGTGGTATGGACAGTGATCTTTAGGGAGAGATGGGCTGATCTCTTCACATCAGATGTTAGTGTAACAGCTTTGGTTGCATCTGTCATGCCAATCATGGGGCTGTGTGAGCTCGGGAACTGTCCGCAAACGACTGGCTGTGGCATCCTCCGTGGCACGGCCAGGCCAGTCATTGGGGCCCGCATCAACCTCGGGTCATTTTACTTCGTGGGCACTCCCGTAGCCGTTGGCTTAGCCTTCTGCCTCAAGGTGGGGTTCAGTGGGCTGTGGTTCGGGCTCTTGTCAGCTCAAGTGGCTTGCGCCGTCTCCATTCTATATGTTGTGTTGGCGTGCACGGACTGGGAAGGCGAGGCGCGGAGGGCTAAGAAACTCGCGGGAGTGGAGATGGGAAAGATCGAAAATGATGATGAAGAGAAAAAAGGGTTCTTAGTGAACGAGATAAATGGTATGGATGGCATTTTGTAGGAACCGTCCATAGTTAAAATCATTTACACGTGTGAATGATCTAAACCATCTCTGATCTAAATTGTCTCTGATCTAAACCGTCTCTGATGACAGAAAATCGTGACTCGTATAGTAAATCGAGAAATGGATGATGTGTTTGGAAAGAGGGAAAAGAAAAAGAGAAAATTGGAATGTGTGTGGGAATGCTATTAGTTTTTGGGAATACTGTTTTTGTTGTTCAGTTCCTTGTATGAGAGGAGGGAGTTTGATTGTCTTGCTTCAATTTTGTGTTCTGAGCAATATTTTAGCCCACAGGCTGCTTTTTTGGTATCAAAGAATGCAATGACTTGTGAATGCCATAATTTGTTACTTTGTCTAACAAATGAATGTGGTTTGACACTTATTTAAAGAATAAGCTCTTTCGTTGTTTTCTTATTTTATGATTCTTTTGATTATAAAAGTAAGTCTAATTCAGTGCATTTTATTTTTATGTTTGATAGCATGACATCGAATGAACGTTTTCAATCTAAAATGAAAAAAAATAAAAAAATCCTTCTGTTCCAATTTAAGTGTCCACATTCTCTATTCTATCTGTTCAAAAATAAGTGTCATAATTGAAAAGTCACTATATTTGATTAATTTACCAATTTAACTTTCAAACATTCAACTTATAAAAAAATATCTAAACTACAAACCATCACACTGATAAAATTATTTTTCCATTCACTATTATAATAATAAAAGTCATTATTTTAAAAAGTTGGATGACTTATAATTTGGGTGAGGGAGTATATATTATTCTCAAGTGGAACAAAAAAATCCTTTCTTGAAAATTTTCTTCATGAGGTCAGATGTGTTTGTCCGAAAATAAATTTTGAAACCTAAAAAATTAGTAGTGAATTCAACTTTGAGTGTTTGCATATTTTGGTGTTTGGTATTACTCGAAATAAAATATTTGTATAAATTAAATAAAAGATTGTTTTACCAGTTTTGTTCTTCCGTTTGTTATTTCATTTTGTAAAATACTCCAAGTTGAATGAATTTATGAAAAATAAATGATGTGAATTTTAATACTCATATTAAACTTCAGGAAGTATAGTGTATCAATTCTTCTTTATTTCAACCATTGTTAGTTGTATAAAACTCTAAATATCAATAGGACTAATTAGGAATAGTTTTTATCGTACATTTTTACCACTCACAGTAAAGCAATAGAAAACAAGAAATTTGTTGTAATACTGGTGCTTCTTGCCCAACCATGCCGTGTTTGAGTGAGTTTGTATAGATATGTAATCTCTAACAAATATTCTCTCCACAATTTTTGGACAGCAAATCAACCAAGTGGGCAGTTCTTATCTGTCAGATCACTCATGAAAATTTGTCCACTAAGAGAAACAATAAAAATGATATTTCTCCTTAATGCGAATTTTTTTTAGAACTAAGTAATGGAGGGGAGATCTATAGATTAAAGGATGGGACTTATTTGAAAAGTATTCTTTTTAGTCACAAACCAAGTAGCTCGAGACTAAGTTCCGTTCGGTTGCGCCATTTTAAAATTGTATTAGAGTTACAATTTCACCAATGTAATTCCAAATATATTATTCGGATAAGTCTTAAAATTTAAATATATTTGAATTTTGATCACAAACTCAATTTAAATGTGAATTTCAATCCAAACTCAATTTGAATATAAAATATTCTAAATCTTGAATTAAATTAGACAATATAAATAGATTTAAATATATAAATATCTATATGAAATTATGAATATATATATATATATATGCATGTGTATATATGTGTATGTGTATGTGCATGTGATATATATAGGGGTGTGTATATATATGTATATAAATTTGTATATATATATAGGCATATGTATATATATAGATCTTTGTAAATATATATATGTATTTATGTTTGTAGTTGTGAAAAGTTAGTTGTTAGAGAGAGTATTTATTAGGTTGAAGATTTGGAATTGGAAATCACAACTTCTCATGTGGAATCATGATTACAAACCGGCCGATTCGTAACGGAACCGGCCGGTTCGCAACGGTAATGGGCTGAACCGAAACCGGTTCAGCCCGATATAACGGTGGGCATGCCGGTTCACCTCCGAATCGGCCGGTTCGCTAAGAACCGGCCGATACGGACACGAACTGGTTCCTAAAAAAAAATTACAAAGTTGGAAAGCAAACTCTCTGACAGATCACTTTGTTTTGAGTCAAGATGTTCATGTATCAATTGATAATGATTCAATGTCATGAGTGGATCACTGTACTCTTACACTATAGATATAAAGCAAAGAGTACATTTAAATTCATTAATAAATTATTTTGGGTACTAAATATTTTAAAAAAATATATAAAATTTACTTAAAATTATCAAAAAATCATTAAAGTTTAATTATGTTGTCAAAAGTACCATATCAGTACATTTTTACCACCATGTGTGAGTGTTTAAAAAATTCACGCTTGCGATAACCGAAACCGTTACGTAACCCCGATATTGACCCGGTTCCATTACATCGATACCGAAACCGTTACACCAACCTAAACCGTTTTGCGAACCATGGGTGGAATTGGTAAATTTGGAATTCGAATGCAATTCCAATTCCAAAATATTTTGTTGGATCCAAATAATGAGCTCCAATTCCAAATCCAAGGTACTAATTCGGCATTGCCGAACGGTTCCTAAGGGAAATCATATTTGTAAGGAAGTCCTTTTTTTTTCTTTATCGAGTATAATAAAGATAGAAATTTTATTTAGGCCTAAAAACAAAGAAGGTCCCAACAAGAAACTAGTTTAGAAACACACTTTGAGAGAGGTACAGGGTTGAAGCTTCCTACTTGGTATGTGTGGGGTTAGTATTTAGTTGAGAAGATAAATAAGTTAATTAATAAATGGAGTTTCAATTTATTTTTCCTTTGTAAATGTTAGTTTTATCCCCCTTACACATTCATGATATACATACATCAGACTTAGTGTGTATAGAGGGACAACACAATATGGAACAGGGTTTAAAAGTTATGCTTGTGGAGCTCAGGTGAACACTACTGTGGAGCAGTCACTTTATCTTTTCAGCTATACTTACATACATACATACAGACACCTGAAGCTGACCTTACATGCAGCCTTTTATTAACCATATATGGCTCTAGATTTGTTCAGAATTTAAGTCCAAGCCCTAATGAAACTAGCGGATTTGTATGCATCTGTTCCACAATCAGTTTTTTACTCAAATGCCTAGCTTCCACATAAAAATAAAATAAAATCCATGATAGTGTCTCAGACAGTCCCACTAGAAATATGATCCAAAGTTGTTTCTGTTCAAGTCTCCAGTCTAAGATGGACACTGGACATGCATAGGTAATGATATCCTCCACAATGATACCAATTGTCTCTATCAACAATCAAACCAATCATGGAGAAAAAGTGCTAGTCTAACTAATTTCCAAAACTATTTGGAGGGAAACTTTTTCATGTTTTGTCCTCGCGGTGCCCGTGTAGGTTTAACTAACTCCGAACATAACAAATATTGGATGAATATTACTCTTACGTAACGGTATCAGGTCTTGAAGTAAATATTGATCGAATATCAATATTAACGACACATTTTAAAAATATTAAAAATCAGACGATACCACAAACCATCCTACACCTCTCTTTCCTCCCTAAATTATTTTTATGTCTGTTGCAATGACATTGACGTGGACTTTTCACAGGAATCCATTCACTAGTGCGCACCCTGCAAATCTATATCTTATTACCCACTTTATAGAAACAAAAATCTAAATCAGGAGGGAAAACAAAAATGGTGTCAAGACAAAAAGAGCAATCAATTATTTATTCCACAAACCCTAGATTATGATATTTATAACCCAAATCACTTTCTTTTGTGCTATGATTAAAATTTTCTTTTGGTTTTGGTTTCACCAACTTTGGGAAATATCTTTGGAGGGCTCACCTGGGTCTGGCTTTACCAGGCACAACATTATAATAGATATTGGCTTGAGCACTTGCTACAAAAGGACATTCCTTTTCTTTATAATCAGCCAATGATCTGAGTTATTTGTGTATAAAGTGAAAGAAATATTACATGCCTCCACTATACCTGTGTAAAGGACATATCTTACTCTTATCAAAAAAAGATATCTTACTAGGTAACATCTCTCTGCCTATATGTACCCTCCATATGTAGTGGAGTGTGATGGAGTTGACAAATTGAGACACTCAAAATAGGAGGGAAAACTGGAAATATGGAAGAAACTTATATAATTCGCACAGTGAAATTTCTTTACTTCATTTCCACCGTTGTGTTGAATAACGTAAAGGTTGATCAATTGTGATTAGACCTGTCAATTGATTGGATTTTGATCCGAATCCGATCCGATTAGCCGAATATGGATTAAAAATAAAATCCGATAACCCAATTAGGATCCGAATCCGATAATCCGATTTCTTAACAAATTGAATTTGGATTTATGCTAATCCGATCCGATTAATTTTATATATACACATATATATTATGTTATTAATATGTAAATATTAAATAGTATACTTAATTATGCTTCATTTTTTTTTTCGCTTTTTCATTTTTATGTTTTTATAGTCATGTATTATAAGCATTGATTGTAAAATATATAATTTAGTGTTTAATATTCTTAAAAATTAACATAAAAATAAAAAAAAATTAATAATTTTTTGTAATTTTTTTTACCTAATCGGATCGGATATCCAAAAAAAAAAAAAATCGGATTTGGATCAATTAAGTGCAAAAATTCATCGGGTTATCGGGTCGGGTCGGGTCGGATATGAGCTTATTGGATTCGGATCGGGTCAGGATAGATCCGATCCGAATCCGAATCTGACCCGTTTACGAGTCTAATTGTGATGGCATTATATAGTTCACCACGTGTGTAGCAACACATACTGTTGCTTACATGCCTCCACTATACCGATATGTAAGAGCAACCGGAGTGCAAGAACTGTAGCTAGCTGGTAACACAATTTGGCGAGCGAAGATGTATGGAATGCGACTAGCCAAACGTGGCCCCCACATGCAGCCTCGCAACCGGACTCGCCAAATTTGGCGAGCCCACTGGCGAGCCAAATTGGAGGGAATCATTTGGAGAATCAATTATCTACTCCACATCTATATATATATATATACACACACACCCACATACAAACATCACACATGAAAATAAAAAAAAATGGGCAAAATTTGTATATACACATATCATACATGAAAATCACAAAAATTAGGGCAAAATATATATACCCAAATCAGACATGAAAATCAAAGAAATTGGGGCAAAAAATTATATATACACACGCATATGCACACGAATATATATATATATATATATATATAAGTCGAGTGAGACGGAGATGATTACTGATGAAGGCGTTTTTGGTGAGGCGATGGTGATTGTCGTGGAGGCCGCGGAAGATTTGGAAAGATTGAGCAACGACCATTCTGAATTTCATGTATAGATCTGAAGAGATATATACATATTATGTATATATACTTCTTTTCTCAGACTCTATATGTATATATATACTTCTAGTCAGTTGAGATATTTTTAGGGACAAGTGGGACAAGTGGAGGAGGTGTTGGTTAAATGATTTTTTTTTACTTTTATGTCATTTTTGGTCAAGTAGGAAAATAATGGGTATTCCAATCTGGTGATTAGTAGGAAAAAACGATGCACAATTATGTAGCTATAGTATATTTTAGTTATAATTAATATTTAACTTAATTGAAATTAATTTAATAAAAAATATGGATCATTGCACAACAAAAGACAATTGCAAAAAAATTAATTTGTGTATATTGCGCATGTGTATATTTATATATATTTTTTTCACTTTAATGTATTTATATATATATTATGTAATTATTATATATTGTTAATATAATAAAGAGAAAATAAGTATTTTATATATATATTATGTAATTATTATATATTGTTAATATAATAAAGACAAAAGAAGTAAAATTAATATCTTAATTTTCAATGGAAAAAAATAATAATTTAAAACATTCACGTATTTATTCATCACAAATAATATGAAAAATACAATCTAGTAGCATAAATAAACATAAATGATTAGTTATCGATTACACTTCTTCATTACCAAATTTATTCCACAAATGATTCATGAGGTCTTGCCTGAGATCCAAATTATTCTCTGTATTGCGAATTCTACCAAGTCGAGCAGAGATGTGTGCTGCCAAAAATGATGGGTCTCGATTATAATGTGGAAGCGAGACTGATTCTTCTAGTGGAGGTGACCAATTCAAAATATTGGTACTGGGTTCGTCTTCTATGATCATATTGTGTAATATAATACACGTTTTCATGATCTTGCTCAAATTTTCTTTTTTCCAATAGTACATTGGTCCATGTGTTATAGCTCATCTTATCTGCAACACGCCAAATGCCCGTTCAACATCCTTCCTAACTGTTTCTTGTCTTTGAGCAAATAATTTTTCTTTTGCAGTTGTTGGATGTGGAATAGTCTGCATCAAAGTTGCCCACTTCGGATAGATACCATCAGATAAGTAATACCCCAATGTTCGTTGACGCTCATTCATCTCGTAATTAACAGAAGACATTGTACCATTGATAATACGCTTGAATACTGGAGAATGATCTAAGACATTCATGTCATTGTGTGAACCAGACATACCAAAGAAAGCATGCCAAAGCCACAAATTTTTTGATGCAACCGCCTCTAATATAAGCGTAGGTTTGCGACCCCTTCCCTTATGTGTGTCATGCCAAGCTGTCGGACAATTTTTCCATTCCCGATGCATACAATCAATAGAACCAAGCATACCTGGAAACCCTCTTTCCTCCCCTTCTTGAAGCAGACGTGCTATGTCGGCTTCATTTGGTGAGCGTAGGTATTGATCTACATATAATTCAATAATAGAATCACAAAACTTCTTCAAGCATAGAATTGCAGTGCGCTCGCTAACCTTCGTGTACTCGTCATATAGATCCGCTGAAATTCCATACTCAAGTATACGTATCGCTGCTGTCATCTTCAAGATAGGGCTGCAACCCATACGACCAACGACATCAGGCTTCTGTTTGAAGTAGCTATCATGACCAGTAACATCGTTCAAAATGCGAAGAAATAATTCTCGTCGCATCTGGTACCGTCGACGAAAATACTCGGGTGGAAAAATGGGATTTTCGGCAAAGTAATCTTTAAACACTTGCTGGGCTGCCTCTTCTCGATCACGCTTAATATATCGTCTCTTATTTGAACCAAACAATGCTTTTATCAGTTCGGGTGTGAACTTTCCCAGAACCGTTTTGATTCATTTCTGGTGAGCCCGAACTGCTGTTTCTCTCTCGTCTCGATCAGAATCTAACGAATCAAGGGATGATTCAGACTCAGACTCATAAGAGAATGATGGAATTTGGGATGAAGATACCATGTAATGTTTTTGAGCAAAAATATAAATAAGGACAAAATTTGAGAAATTAAAATTAGTAAATGAGGACTAAAAAATTAAATTGGAGTTGAGGAATTGCAAAACATAGAATGAATGATTTATATAGGAATTAAAAATATAGCCGTTATATTATTATATAACCGTTAAATTATATATATGTATATATAGCCGTTACATTATATATATATATAGTCGTTACATTACAAATTGTCAATTTGTGACAATTTGTCACAATGCTCTATATTGTGACAAATTTGTCACACAATTTGTCAGACTATTGTGATATATATATATATATATATATGCCACTTGTCAATTTGTCATAATATAGCCGTTGTCAATCAATTCAAATTATAGCCGTTAAATTCACAATATAACCGTTGCCAAAAGTTTATAAATATCAAGTGCATAATCTGTTTATATTTCATCATTCAAATTTAGTAGTTCTGACCTTCAAATTTCATCATTCAAGCTTCATCACATTTTATTCAATTTTCTATCTCTATAATTTCATGGATAATCGACCTTCATTCAACAATCCTTACACTAACCAATCTGGTAGTTATGAAATACCACCCGAATTTAATTATGGGTGGAACTTCCAAGATCCTACCCCATATGAATTCTTATCTCAATCCAACTTCCAATACCCACAAACTCAATTCCAAGTCTCATCTCAGCAAACTTCTCAATCTCAACCCCCTTCAAGGCCAAAGAACAAAAATTGGTCAAAAGAAGAAGATGTAGCATTGTGCAAAGCATGGATCATGGTTGGTGAAGATCCAGTAACGGGAACGGATCAAAGTAAGTCCACCTTGTGGAAAAGAATTCACTCTCATTTTCTTAGTCAATTGGGAGGCATGTCCGGAAGAAACAATTGTGCTATGATGAACCGTTTCTCAACCTTGCAAGCAAAAGTAAACAAATTTTCAGGATTTTACAACAATGTCCGCGATAATCCAGCCAGCGACTTCAATGATCGTGATATAGTAAGTTTTTATTATTAATTATAAGAGCAATTTATTTATTTATTTAAATTTCATTTTAAAAGTTATTTATTTAATAATTATTAAAAATTCAATATATTGAATTTTTTTCCCCATAAACTGTAGATGGAAACTGCCAAACAACTATATAAACTACAAGAAGATCAAGAATTTAAGTTTGAGCATTGTTGGATTGTGCTTCGAGAAACACAAAAATGGCACGACCATTGCAGTATTAAGCAGAAATCAACTCAACACATAAGAAAGAGAGGTATTATTGATTTGGATATTAATGAGCCTGAAAATTTATCCGAATCGATACCAACAACACCAGGTTCTTCGACTCCTGGTGTATCAACTCCAGGATCTATAAACCTTGGCGATGACGAGTCGCCAATATATACTGATGAAGGTTCACATAGTGCACGCCCGGCTGGACGTAAAGCAATGAAGAGTAGTAGGGAAAAAAATGCATCTATGTCTTCGACAATACAAAATTTGCTTGCAGAAATGCAATCTGTAGCAGAAGAGGGCAGAAAAATGAATGAATCCGATCCGGTTAGGCTTTAAATTCGCTTAGAGAGACAACGAACTAAACAAATGGAGATACAAACGAAAGAAATGATGGCTCAAATGGAGATAGAAGCGAAATAAAGGATGACTCAAATGGAGATGGAAGCGAAAATAATGTTTCAAGATCCATTGAAGGCTCCCACAGAAGAATCAAAAGCATGGATCATTGCACAACAAAAGAAAATTGCAAAAAAAAAATAGCTCAAGAAAGTAATGATGTGTAATGTTTTTATTTATCTAGAAAAAAAAATATGTAATGCATTTTATTTAATGTAATGTCTTTTTATTAATTTGATTATCTAATAAAATATATGAATTATTATTTAGTTTTAAAAAAAAAATCATGTTATTTTTTATTATTTAGCAAATATAGTTATTAATAAATTAAATAAAAAATTTATAATAGTATTTATCAAATAGTATTTATACATACTCAATCAAATACTACTTTTATATATATTTTTAACTTAAAAAGAAAAGAAAAGCAAATGCTCCACACCATGGCCTCACTAGCTAAATAGTTTAGCTAGCCAAAAATGCTTCCGTGGCTAGCTATAGTGGTACAATAGCTAGTCAATATGGCGAGGTGCACTCCGGCTGCTCTAAGATCATGTCCGTACATTTCTTAGGTAACATCTCTGTCTATATGTACCCTTTATATGTATGTGTGGTGGGGTTGACAAAGTGAGACACTCAAAATATGAGGGAACACTAGAGTTTGTTGAAGAAACTTGTAATTTGGGTAGTGAAATATTTGTATCTAATCTACACCCTTGTGTTGAATCATGTAAATTTTTGTCAACTGTAGTTAAGTAAATTGGGTTTTTAAGAATCGTGATGTAATTTTCAAGTTTGTTTACTACACATGGAGGAACACTCCCGCTTATAATCCAACACCTTACCACACGAGCTAATGACAGCCATGCATCACTTGTATCCGTGTTCCGGATAACACTCCCTAATCTTCCAGAGTTTATCTTTTCCTTTTGAAAGTTAAGCATCTACTCACACACACTGCCTCTACCGAGACTCGAAACCTCGACCTCTCATTTAGAAGTAAGGGCCTACTACTGCTGGGCGGCTGGGCCATTAGGCCTTTGGTAAGTTTCTACTCTCCCTAAGAACGTCCAATCTCTCCAATATTGTAGAATCTTCCAACTATCTCTAAGATTTTCCAGAACTTGGGAAGACTGTAACAGTAACTCTCATGCCATGCCGATTTCTTTCTCAAAACTGACGTGTTGCTGTGTGGCTTAAACTCGAGCATAATTAGGCAGGCTGCGACATTGATCTTGTATAAAGCACGTCCATTGCTGTCTAAGAAATTCTTACAAAACTCTAAAATTCTCTACGATTCTGGCTCTTTTATTAAA
Organism: Cornus suecica; assembly: GCA_963922005.1. Taxonomy (NCBI): domain Eukaryota; kingdom Viridiplantae; phylum Streptophyta; class Magnoliopsida; order Cornales; family Cornaceae; genus Cornus; species Cornus suecica. The sequence continues at coordinate 11,936,562 of OY998246.1, read as the reverse complement.
CCTTCTTCAGTTTCATTAGTTGAGACTATATCGGTATAGACACAAATAAAGGCAATATATCTTAAACTAATCACATTAATCTAAACCTAATGTAGTTCACTGTTTCATCTTTTTGGTAAAACCTTCTCAAGTTATCATTATATATCTGAGGGTTAACTTCATTTAAACCCCTGAGGTTTGCTTTTACTTCAATCACACCCCCTCAGGTTTGCAAATCTTTAATCACACCCCCTCATGATATAAAATGTCTAAAATACCGCTAAACCAAACACCCCTAAATCAATTTAATTCTAAAATAGAAATAACCTTATATCCAAACACATATTAACCCTATATCCAAACACCCCACCCTCACCACCACCCGCCTCCACCACCCCACCGCCACCGCCACCATGGGTCGCTATACGTATATATATACGAGTTTGTATATATACGTGTATATATATAAGGGTTTGTATATATACGTATATTGGTTCAATTTGCCCTAAAATCAACAAATATATGAATTTATATAGAGAAATTAAATTGAGATTGGGATATGGGTTTGGGAAAACTGAGATTTAGATACATTCATATATATATATATATATGTATATGGGTTTGTATATATATATATATATACAGAGAGAGAGAGGTTGGGGTTGGGGTTGGAGGAAGTAGCGCCGGCGGAAGTGGTGGTGGTGGCGGTAGCCGTGGGGGGCAGTGGTGGCGACGAGAGGGGTTGGGGTTGTTGGATATAATTAAAAAAAATAGTTTTCAAAAAAATAAAATGTGTTTGTAAAAATTAAATATTTAGGGTTGGGGTTGAGATTTTTGGATTTAATTTTTATTCACAAATTCAAAATTTTAGTTTCCAAAAAAATTAAATATTTGTTTGTAAAAATTAGTTTTTTTAAAAAAATACGTGTTTGTAAAAATTGAAATAATTTTATATTTATTTTCAAATTTTATAATTGTTTTTTGAAATTTAATATATATATTTTCAAATTTTATATGTTTTTTTAATTTTATATATTTGTTTCGAATTTTTTATGTTTTTTTAAAATTTAATATTTATTTTTGAAATTTAATATATATTTTCAAATTTTATATGTTTTTTTTAAAAAACTTATATATATTTTTTGAAATTTATATATATATTTAAATTTTTTTACTTATTTTCGAATTTTATAATGTTTTTCAAATTTTAATATATATTTTTTTGAATTTTATATATATATTTAAAATTTAATACAAATTAAATGATGAAATTATTGGAGGGGGTCAAATTGATAAAATTACATATCCTTATTTCCAAACAACTCTAGGTTATCCCATTGAGGGTAATTTAGGTATTTACAAAAAAAAGTAGGATGATGTCATCGTTAAGAGAGTGTAAGTGATAAGAATATCAAACCTGAGGGGGTGTGATTAAAGTTAAAACAAACCTCATGGGGTATAAATGAAGTTAACCCTATATCTAAACTATGTAGTCTATAGACACAAATAAGGAAGTACATCCTCAACTAATGAAACTAATCTAAACTGTGTCAAGCCAACATTTTACTACTTTGACACAGTCAGTCTTTGGCCTCTATGAGTGCCTAAGCAATCAATTCGTGATCAAATATTAGATCTCAAGTCATGCTTAAACCCATTAAAATGCAGGTCAAGGAACTTCTGCATCTGATTCCCGATAGTATATTTTATTTTTGGGGGTAGGGCAAGTCGCAAGCACCAATTTGTCCCATTGGGGACTCCTTCAACCTTCGATTTGAAAGGAGAAGAAACCACTTGGGCTACGCCATTGGTTTCTTGCGATACAAAATTTGGGTCGTTGATGCAAATCTTTCAAAAAATATAAAAAAAAATCCCCAATAGACTTCAATTGATGCAGGAGGGAGTCATTTAGCATCTAAACAAACAAACACAATATAAATGACTGATTCTGGAATGACATGCGAACGAAAAAAAAAATAAGAGAATAAAATGATTTCTTTTCAAGATTACCAATAAAGAGATAGCTTAACCTACCAGCCGTGACAATTGCCTCGCAGTGCATTTGGTGTACCAATTACCGCAAAAAAACTGCTCCCGAATCATAGATGAATTACTATGAGCCTTAACCCAACAAAAGTACAATGGTACGAAATGCAGTAAATACCCAAAAACTTGAGAACTCAAGATACAATCCCAAAGAACTGGGTTTTACTGTTTTAGTTCATGAAAAGATGAGTGTCTATTACCATTTCATAAATAAAGGGAAGCAGAATTGACTTCCAGAAGTGATTACAGATAATAAGGAGTTGTAGGCCAAGATTCACCAAAGAATCAACAAACTAGACACAGGAACCAGAAACTTGACTCGGGCAAGGAGAAAGGTCAACTCAAATTCTTGATCGCAATGAAGGTCGGTTTTGGGAGAGAAATGCCATCAATTTTGAAGGACTGCCAAAATAGAATACTAGAGAAATATAGAAAAACAGTTTTCTCAAGAAATATAGGCAGCCTTGGTGGTCTAGAATAGTGGCAGTAATTCTACGCATCCTCGTGGATTGATAGCATCACATAAGATCAAAAGATGGACTTCCGCACAGGATGACAATGTCCTGCCAACCTGCACAATAACACTACTATATTTTACAATCTTACAATCGAAAGAGGACCAAACACTTGGGGGTGAAAAACACTTTAAAAAGTATATAAGTTATAGGTGCTTAGGAAGTACAAATCATCAACATTGAACACGAAATTATTCCAAAGAAAAAGGAACGGCTCAATATACAATTAAGATATTTTTTGTTTTAAGAATTCCAACATGATTGGCAGGCTCATAGGCAGTCATGTGCATGATAAGTTGAAAGCTAATTACACAATTCAAATAAGGTGAGAACCTGAATCTGCCATACGATTGGATCCCCATGATAATGCATGTAGAATTCCCAATCAGCTTTTTAAAATACATCTCCTAACCTCTATTTCCCACTACTATCAAGACCTTTATGTGTGTGTGTATATAGTCCTAACCTCTATATATGTATATATCAAGGACATGGAAGTCTTGTACTTGTAACTGGACTAAATAATTCGACATATTTTTGCTATTACACAATTACACAAATTCCTTCTAGTTTTCCTTTAAGCAAGTGAATTCCACAGATTCTATAATAAGTTTGTGAGAACGGGGAGCTCTCCCAAGAAGAAATCATTGGAAAGCTCGCTATAAATGACTGAGAACTGAGAAACAGGGGGTGGGGGGAAGATCGACTATTGCAGCTTCAATCTTCAGGGTTGAGTTTTGATTAAAGGATGTCTATGATATGTTGATTTCCTGCATTAACTTCTTGGTTCCCAAATTGATTTCATAATATAGAAATTATAAGATGTTTGATTTGAAATAATGGGATAAGATATTTCCTACGGGCACATTTATACTTCAGTGAATAACCTCTATTAAAATATTACTTTCAACTAAATAAAGTTACTGCCTCTATATAGTTGACCTCAGGTCCCTCCCAATCCATTAATTTCAATTGTCCTGTCCTAATATAAGTTTAATGGCTTTGCCAATGTTAGTTCCACACTCTATTACAGCTAAAGTGCTCAACTTGTCACAGAACATTCACAGGGCAGCCCGTCACATTATTGCATCTACCTTTAAATTAGCCTTGTTAACCATGATGACCTTTACCCATCTTTACAACTATTTGGAAATTTTAGGAACATGAAAATGTTAGCAATACTGTGGAATATAAAGAATAACGGAACATAACTAAAAAATATCACCAAAAGAATGTGTGTGTTTGGAGGGAAAGGGGAATTGGAGGGGGTGATATTGTGGTTTCGAATGTCATGAATGAATTGATGGCGGTTGAGAATGTGTCACCAGTTGCGGTGGACTGTTCAGGTTGGGAGTCCCAAAATGTCTCTCAAAACGGTGGTGGATGTTGCGGGGATAGTGGGAATGTCATTTGGGGAGCTTAGGGAGAAAGGAGAGACTTTGCTTCATGCTATGGATGAGAAGAAAAGCAATAAAGAGAGGACTTTGTGTATTGTTCCTCGCCCGTCTACCCCTTGGAAAGGCGAAAGGGAGCTTCAGGGACTTGTGTGTGATATTAACTATGATGGAAAATGTGACGGGTCGAGTCAGAGGAAGAGGAGGTGTGGGAGTGGCCGAAGGGGGTCGGCGGGAATTTTAACTGTTGTTGATGAAGCTTAAAATTATATCTTGGAATGTCCAGGGCTTAAATAACCCGGAGAAGCGTCGGATAGTGCGGTTGGTTCTTAGAAAATGGAATGCTCATGTGGTATGTTTGTAAGAAACGAAGATGGAGGTTATTTCTAATAAAGTGGTCAAGAGTTTGTGGGGTAACAAATTTGTGTGTTGGTGTGCTCTGAGTTCTGTAGGGGCTGCTGGAAGGGTGATTGTGATGTGGGATGGGCGGTGCGTTTCTTTGGTGGCCTCCCGGGTCGGAAGATTTTCTGTTTCATGCTCTTTCTCGATGGTTGAGGATGGCTTTGGTTGGGCTTTTTTAGGTGTGTATGGGCATGTTGAGGATGGTGAGAGACATGTGTTGTGGAGGGAGTTGGGGGATGTTCAGGATTCTTGGCGACTCCCTTGGTGTGTAGGAGGGGACTTTAATGTCATTTGTTTTCCATCAGAGAGATCTTCAGGGGGTTGTAGGACTCCAGCTATGGATCAATTTTCTGAGTTTATTGATGGGCACGTTTTGCATGATCTCCCCTTGGTTGGAGTTATTTTCACATGGTCTAGTTGCCGCGAGCATCCTACCATGTCTCGGATTGATCGGTTCTTGATTTCCAGTGATTGGGAGGAACGGTTTCCTAATGTAGTTCAGTCCATTGGTCCGCAGTTCACTTCTGATCATGCTCCTATTATGTTGGATTGCGGAGGTATGTCTAGAGGAAAGTCTCCGTTCAGATTTGAGAATATGTGGTTGAGATCCGAGGATTTCTGAAGTAGTCTTTCTATATGGTGGGCTCTTCCAGGCAGTCAGGGGTCGCCCAGTTTCATCTTGGCTTCGAAGTTGTATAATCTGAAGAACAAAATTATTTCCTGGAACAAAGAGGTTTTCGAAAATCTGGAATGGAGGAGGAACGGACTTGTGACAAAGATTACCGAGATTGACAGTGTTGAGCTCAGCGGAGGCATGGATGACGAGCGGAGCAGAGGGCTAGGAGAGTTGTTTGTCTAACTGAGATCGAGGAGATTGCGATTCCAGAGGAGATCTCTTGGCGCTAGAAATCTCGAGCCGTTTGGTTGAATAAGGGTGATCGGAATACAAAGTTTCTTCATCGTGTTGCCAATGCCCACAGGAGGTCCAATCATGTTAGGAGTATCACTATTGAGGGATCCTTACTGAGTTCTGAGGAAGAAATCCGTCAAGGGATTGTCGTTTATTATCAGCGTTTGTTTGAGGAGAGACAGGAGTGGAGGCCACGATTGGATGGTCTTCACTCTCTATCTATGAGGAGGAGCGTGTTTGTTTGGAGATCCCGTTCTCGGAGGAGGAGGTTGTCAGGACGCTGAAGTCCTGCAATGGGGACAAAGCTCTTGAACCTGATGGGTTTCCCATGAGGTTTCTCCTTGAGTGTTGGTCCGTGGTGAGAGATGAGGTGATGGACACTTTTCGTGATTTCTATCGTGATGGTTGTTTTGTGAGGTCCCTTAATGCTACTTTCATTTCCCTTCACCATAAAAAGGGAAGTGTTAGTGACATTAAGGATCTTAGGCTCATTAGCCTGCTTGGATGTATTTATAAGTTGATCGCTAAAGTGTTAGCATCTCGGATGCACGGTGTTCTGAATGGGGTTATTTCTCTTCCTAAAATGCTTTTGTTGGTGGCCGCCAGATTCTTGATTTGACTCTTGTCATGAGTGAGGTTGTGGATGCCAGACTTTAGAGTGGGATTCCAGGGGTCCTTGTGAAGTTGGATGTGGAGAAAGCTTACGATCATGTATGCTGGAATTTTCTGTTATATATGTTGGAGCGGCTTGGATTCGGTGAGAGGTGGAGGAGGTGGATTCATTTTTGCATATCGTCGGCGAGTTTCTCTAATATGGTTAACGGTTCTCCCTCAGGATTCTTTGGGAGTTCGCGTAGCCTGAGACAGGGTGATCCTCTCTCTCCGTTTCTATTCCTAGTTGTGATGGAGGCATTCAGTCAGATGATGACTCGGGCCTCGGAGGTCTCTTTGGCACGAATTTAAAGTGAGGAGCGTGGAGCATCAGTTTGTGGATGTATCACATTTGCTCTTTGCGGATGATACGCTAGTCTTTTACGATGCAGAAGAGGTTCAGTTACGGCATCTCAGATATATCTTGATTTGTTTTGAGGTTGTCTCGGGCTTGAAAATTAATACTGGGAAGAGTTCTTTGATTTCGGTAGGTGAGGTGGGGAACATTGGTTCCTTGGCTGCAGTTTTGGGTTGTGGCGTCAGTCGGTTACCTTCTATCTACCTGGGTTTACCGGTGGGATCGGCGGCTTAGCGTAAACCTTTCTGGGATGCTATGGTTGATCGGGATGCTAAGAGATTAACAGGTTGGAAATGTTAGTACCTCTCCAAAGGAAGCAGGCTTACTTTGGTGAAGTCCGCATTGTCCAATCTCCCCACTTATTTTCTATCTATGTATCAGATAACCAGCAGTGTGGCTCTCAAGATTGAGAGACTTTAGCGCCAGTTTCTTTGGGGAGGGGATTGTGAGCACTCCTCTATTGCTCTGATTAGGTGGGAGTCGGTCTGCCGCCCATTACAGGAAGGGGGGTTAGGGATTCGATGCTTGGTGCCCTTCAATAAACCTTTGTTAGGGAAGTGGCTCTGGAGGTTTAGGATTGAGAGGGACCGTTTGTTAGGGAAGTACCTCTCCAAAGGAAGTAGGCTTACTTTGGTGAAGTCCGCGTTGTCCAATCTCCCCACTTATTTTCTATCTATGTATTAGATAACCAGCAGTGTGGCTCTCAAGATTGAGAGACTTTAGCGGTAGTTTCTTTGGGGAGGGGATTGTGAGCACTCCTCTATTGCTCTGATTAGGTGGGAGTCGGTCTGCCGCCCATTACAGGAAGGGGGGCTGGGGATTCGATGCTTGGTGCCCATCAATAAACCTTTGTTAGGGAAGTGGCTCTGGAGGTTTAGGATTGAGAGGGACCGTTTGTGGAGGAAAGTGATTGTTTTCCGCTATGGAGATGATTATAGGGGTTGGTGCTTGCGTCCGGTACGCTACCGTAGAGGTTTGGGGGTTTGGAAGGATATTAGTTGGGGATGGACTGCTTTTTATTCTCATATCCGTTTCAGCATTGGTTCGGGTAACTCGGTTTGTTTCTGGTCTGACATCTGGTGCGGTGACTCTACCCTAGCTTCCTCATTTCCTATGCTCTTTCGTATTGCTCACGATCGACATGTTTGCGTTGCTAACTGTTATTGGCTTGATAATGGTAGGATCGTTTGGGATGTTCGATTTGTGAGACCCTTTCAGGATTAGGAGCTAGAGGAGGTGTCTGCCTGTTGGGTTTGTTGTATAGTTTGCCCACCCCAAGAGACGGGTCTGATCGGATGGTGTGGTGTCCTTCTTCTGTTAAAGGCTTTTCGGTGTCTTCTTTCTTCACAATGTCTTTTCAGTTGCCGCACTTAGTCTTTCCTTGGAAGGAGTTTTGGCGTTCTGGTGCTCCCCCTAGAGTCGCCTTTTATGTATGGTCGGCGGTTTGGGGCAGAATTCTAACCCTTGACAACCTTCAGCGCCGTAATTTCGTTGTGGTTAATAGGTGTTTCATGTGTAAAAAGGATGCGGAATCAGTTAACCATCTTTTTCTCCACTACCCGGTGGCATATGATTGTTGGTGTTTAGTTCTTGGCTTGTTTGGCATTTTTTGGGTGATGCCGGCATCGGTATGCGAGCTCATTGATGGTTGGTGGGATTGTTTCGCATGGTTGCGGGCCCGACACTTTTGGAAAGTGGTGCCTTTGTGTCTTTGGTGGGTAATTTGGCTCGAACGTAACAAAAGGTGTTTCGAGGGGGTGGACTCCCCGGTTGGTTTCTTTAAGGATTCTTTCATTTCTTTCTTGTTTTATTGGGTGGAGGGGTAGATTTTGTTCTTCTACAGAAGAAAATATTGTTTTTTTGGGCTCGCTTAGTTCTTAGAGCGGTTCCTTATAATCTTGGGAAGCACTCCTCCCCTTTTGAATGCCTTTTATAATATACTTACTTATCAAAAAAAAATAAAAATTGTTTAATCTTTACAACTTGAAATTTTGTATGCAAATGCAAAGTAATCTTCGAGAAACCAACCAATACAATATTGTTAAAAGAAAAAAAAAATAATTACAATAACTCAGAACCCAAGCAGTACAATATTTAGCGGACTTCTAAGAACTTGCAATCTGAAATATTGTTTGCCCAATCTTATGGATCCGGTATAAACCCACCAGTACAAGATCTCCTAATAAGATAAGATTTCTGAAAAGAAACTTGTTCAATCCCACTTCTATACAAGGTAGATTTTGGACTCATCCAGCGTATCTCACCCTTAGAGCTCTAGGATTTACTTCCTCTTAAGAACATGTATGTAGCAGATAGTTTGAATTCCTAAAAGTTTCGAGCTCTAGAAATTCAATTGCCAAGTGGAGCTATTATTCATGAGGCATCAAAGATAATGTCTGGTAATACACCTTTATCCCTACAGATACTGGAGTTCGAGTATTTTTTTTCCTGGAAACATACATATTCCAAGCGACCAATTTTATAAAGTGCTTTAATATCACCACCTTATGAGAGTTCAAATTCAATAGAACTGATACCTAAAACAAGAATGTGTGTATCTTATTGAAAGTCCTTTACTAACCAGCTGGTGTAGTACATTCCTGTAAGGCAGAGCTTAATGCAATATATTTGGGTACAAGTGAGGTCTTACAGTCATTATTGCTAAGTGCTAACTGACTAAGTAAGGGAGGGTTGACTACACTCGCTATAGAATCTTGTATGTAAATTTATGTCTGTACATGCACGTTTAACAGATTAATAACCAGACCAATAATTGTAAAGCCACAAAATAAGAGCACGGTTAATCAACACAATCACGGTCCTTCAATATTTTAAGAAGGTAACTGAAACCAAGGAAGCGAATTTGAGATAGTGAGATTGAAAACTGATTACCTATCCAATTTGTTGCTTCAGGCAACAATTATCTTCTACTGTGTGAAAGTCCTCCTGTCTGCGTATTTTGACCTCCCCTTGGTTCTCCGAGCATCTGAATGCTCCAGTGAATTCCCACCAGTATCATGACCACCACGCATTTCTGTTCTTCTAGAAAATTTTGAGGGATTTGTATCACGACTTTTCCTGGGTTTTCCTTCAAATGATCTCTTAGGCATAGTTCTCATAGGCCCTTTCTCTTCAAAATCCCTCTTCCTAGTTATTCTTCCTTTATTTGTTTCCGTACTCTTGTGAGCTAGTGCCTCACTGTCAGCTCCATCCCTCTTATCATCAAAATTATTACGGTTATCATATTTTGACCTCCCCCTGGTTCTCTGAGCATCTGAGCGCTCCCGTGAATTCCCACCAAAACGATGACCTCCACGCGTTTCCGTTCTAGAAAATTTTGATGCTTTTCTATCATGACTTTTCCCAGGATTTCCTTCAAATGACCTATTCGGCATAGTTCTCATAGGCCCTCTCTCTTCAAAATCTGTCTTCCCATTTATTCTTCCTTTATTTGTTTCCATACTCTTGTGAGCAAGTGCCTCACTGTCAGCTCCATCCTTCTCATCATCATCATTACGGTTATCATATTTAGACCTTCCCCTGGTTCTCCAAGCATCTGAGCGCTCCTGTGAATTCCCACCAACATCATGACCACCACTCCTTTCCGTTCTTCTAGAAAAGTTTGATGCTTTTCTATCATGATTTTTCCCGGGATTTCCTTCAAATGACCTATTCGGCATAGTTCTCATACGCCCTCTCTCTCCAAAGTCTGTCTTCCTAGTTGTTCTTCCTTTCTTTGTTGCCATATTCTTGTGAGCAAGTATCTCACTCTCATCTTCATCCTCCTCATCATCATAATCACTACAATCATCATCACTCTCATCGACGAACTCGGAATCTGACAAGCCATTTGACGACTTCTCTTGTTCTTCCCCCTGTTCATTATCCTCTACTTCTTCTGCTTCTTTAGACTCGTTAGATGCCTTTTGCTGACGACTACCCCCACCTTGTACAGTTTTTGGCTTCTGATCCTCCTTCCCCATGTTCATAAGATGAATGTACTTATACCTCATCATCATCAACGGATGCTTTTCAAACAACAAGTCCCTCTTATAAGCCTCCTTCAAAACCACAGTTCTTGTTCCATTCTTACTCGAAAGATAAAATATACCCGGGTGATGCAGCAATGCCATCTTAAACCTCCCCCTGAGCCCCAAATACTCACCAAGGCAAAGCACATTCTCTCTATCCGTCTTCTTCGGAATTAAAAGATGAAGCAGCTCATGCAACACCGCGACTACCCACTTATCTGACTCGTCACTCTTGGACTGAAAATGTGATGCATTCTCGTACGGAGAAATGTAAGGCAACTTCTGCCAATCATCAACCCAATTCTTAAACTTCTTATCCATCTCAAAACCTCTGGAATATTGCAAATCGAACGCAATCGGCATTCCCTTTTCATAACCCATTTTCCCATTCATTGCCTTTTTCTCAATTACCGAAACTGCTAGCTCATTGCACCAACACACCAATTCCAAAATCGAATTTTTTTCACCAGTTAATTGAAAATAATCAGGAAATTCAGGCACTATAGTTTCTGTAAAATCTTGGGGCAAACCCAGGTCCCATTTTAGGCGATCAATGACATGTAATGGAATTTTACGGATTTGGGTTAGCATCAATACCTTCAAGAGACGATCAGCAACCTGTTGCTTGTAGGAGTCACTGTGGTAGATCAGCTGTTCTTCGGCATCGAGGTCGAGGACTTGGGGGGTCAATTTGATATGTGGGTGGATTCCGATGCCGCCGGGGAGGAATTCCTCGAAAACGGAGGGAAATTTGCGGACGAAGTCGATGGGGCGGAGGGGGATTTCTAGGGTTTCTCGGTTCTGGGCGATGAGGGAGAGAGGGAGGGAGTGGGAGGGCTCGGATTTGAGGAGGTTCTTGAGGTTGAGGAGCGGTTTGAGGTGGTTCTCCTTCTCGACGGCGTGGTCGAGGCCGCGGTCGCGGACCCATGTTATGGCGCCAATGTCGACGAAGCCACGGCGGCTCAGGTGGTGGTGGTGGTGGCGGGGTTTGGAGAGAGTGTGGAAAATGAACCTCATAACATAAGGTTTAGAAAGAGAAACTTCCTACTGAAACTGAAATCTGAAATGAGGGTTTTAGAAGGGTTTGTATAATTGTGTATGTGTGCGTATATATGTATATTTGCACACACTCAAAATAATTAGGGTAATTTGCAGCCACACCCCCTAAACTTTGGATTTATTGCAGCCAGATGCAAGGTTTTGCTTTTTCGGTCCCATAGCTCCCTGAGGTTTCAATTTCGTTGCAAAGACACCCCCTGGGCAAGTGAAATGACTATAATGCCCCTTTAATTGTTTCACTTATTACATTAGGGTAATATATAAAGTGTGAAATTACTCATATGCCCAAATACTTCACCCCTCTGAACTTACTAATTATACTTACACCCCTTATTACAAAATATATATATATATATATATATATATATTACGAAAATTACAATTTAATTTTTTTTCTTTATAATATAATTTGTATATATAATTATGAATATATATATATATATATATAATTTATAAAAAATATATAAAATTTGAAAAAACATATAAAATTCGAAAAAATATATAAAATTTGAAACAATATATAAAATTCAAAAAAGCAACATATAAAATTCGAAACAAATATATAAAATTCGTAAACAATATATAAACTTCGAAAAGCATATAAAATTCTAAAAAATATATAAAATTTGAAACAAATATGTAAAATTTGTAAACAATATATAAAATTCGAAAAACATATAAAATTCTAAAAAATATATAAAATTCAAATATATATATAAAGTGTGACTGAAGTTTAAGTGGACAAGCCTCGGAGTCATTGGCCAAAGTAACGGATCCTCTCCAGCTTTTTGAAGAGCTATTTCAATGGCCACAATGGCGACACATACCCCACGATGGTGACCGAAATCGGAATCGAATCAATACTTTATTAAAAACTTTTAATCAAAATTAAATATATTAATATTTGGATCAAAATTAACAGTTCGGTTCCGGTTCTCATTTTTATAGAACCGAAAGTAAATTTTTATTTGGATCAAAATTAATGATTCGGTTATGATACTTTCGGTTCTTTAAAAATGAGAACCGGAACCGAACCGTTAATTTTGATTTAAATATTAATATATTCACGATGCGGTTCGTTTTTTATTCTGACCGAAACCGGAATCAAACCGATACTTTCGGTTTTAAAAAAATGAGAATCGGAACCGAACCGTTAATTTTGATCCAAATATTAATATATTTAATTTTGATTAAAATATTTTAATTAAGTATCGGTTCGATTTCGATTTCGATTTCGGTCACCATCGTGGCCATTGAAATAGTTTTGCAGATAGCTGGAGAGGATCCGTTATCTTGGCTAATGACTCCGAGGCTTGTCTACTTAAACTTCAGTTACACTTTATATATATATATATTTTAATTTTATATATTTTTTAGAATTTTATATGTTTTTCGAATTTTATATATATATTTTAAAATTTATATATTGTTTCAAATTTTATATATTTTTTTGATTTTTATATGTTTTTTCAAATTATATATATATTTTTACAAATTATATTATAAAGAAAAAAAATTAAATTGTAATTTTCGTAATATATATATTTTGTAATAAGGGGTGGAAGTGTAATTAATAATTTCAGAGGGGTGAAGTGTTTGGGTATATGGGTAATTTAACACTTTATATATTACCCTAATGTAATAAGTGAAACAATTAAAGGGGTATTATAGTCATTTCACCAGCCTAGGGGGTGTCATTGCAACGAAATTGAAACCTCGGGAGGTTATGAGACCGAAAAAGTAAAACCTTACATTTGGCTGCAATAAACCCAAAGTTTAGGGGGTGTGGCTGCAAATTACCCAAATAATTAATCAGTATGTTTTAATGCAGAAAATGGTGATTCATAATTCAGGAGTTATTAGTAATACAAAATTTAGTCCCAAAAATCTATTCTTCATTTTCTTTCTAATTATTGTTTTTATCCATATTCATACTTTAGAGTCCATATAATTAACTATATGAATGAAACCAATCACAATTTACGTCTAAAACAAAGTTTTTACCATAATAAAAGATAATAAACTAAAAAATAATTTAGAATAAATAACAATAAAATTGGATTTAATAGCATACTTGTTTCAAGTCTCACAAAGTTGCATTCAAAAAATTTGGAAAAAGTAAGATTTAAGATTGTATTGAATGTTAATTTCAACAAAGAAAAAGAATTGTAGACCTAGAATGATAAAGAAAAATTATCGAGAGATATGAAAAGTACAATGAAGATGGTAGAGAATTTTTAAAAAATAAGAAGTAAAAGATAAATTAAAATAGAAAAATATATATTTAATTAATGGTAGAATCCTTTTACAAAACTAATGTTATTATTCGTTGGATTTTTATACAAAATGAAATAATTACAATAATTTAGGAAACAATAATAAACATAAATCTATTACATATAAGACATTAAAAAAATTGGGGCTTTCTTATTGCCTAGTTGCAATATTTTTCAAAATCAGTAGTCAGGCGTTGTTTGATAAAAGTGAAAATTATGTATTGAAAATTTTAAGTACGGAAGGTTTTAAGTGGTGTTTAAAAATATTATATTTTATGATATTTTTATAAATTTTCAGTTCTCAGATTTCAGTATTAAGTGGTGATTCTGTCACTTAAAATTTTACCTCAGTTTAAGTGACACTTAATATTTTAAGTGATGCTCAAATTCCTTATCAAATATACTTAATTTAATAAGTGATGAATTCCTTAAAATTTAAATATTAAATAAATATTATCAAACACACCCTTACTCTATCTCTATCATATAACAGATATTTAAAATTTTGGGGTCTGGCTCCAGCCAACCCTGTTGATATCTTACCAAATGCTCTCCTGGAATATTTCAATTGAGTAATGATTAATTTTTTAAAAATCATTCACCTTAGTGGCTGCGTTAACCAGCGTTTTGATATCTAACCAAATGCACTCTGAAATTTTTTTAACTGAATAACACTTAAAAATTATGTAGCCATCCGTCAAGTAATCAAAAGTTCAATGAACAATTATTTTTTATCAAATAGTCAATCCTAATTAACCTAATTTCATATAATTAAATGATATAAACATCTCTTTTAGCGAATGATATAAATTTATTGAGAGATGTTTGAAGTAAAATACGTTTTAAATTATATTTTCTTACAATAAGAATTTTGTAATTTTTTCTAAAATTCTTTTCACTAGATTTTTAACAAAAATAATTTTATGTATATATAAATATTTTTTCACACTAAAAAATAACAAAACATTTTTTAATAATTACTCCGCAGTCCACACCCAAACCAAAAAAAAAAAGCAGCTCTTCCGATGTCCAAACCCTACCTGTAACGGAGTAACTCTTTTCACACTCCTAAATAACGCACACTGTTCACTCAATTTGATCATATACATCTACATACTACATATATATATATACGATATAAGTCATATACACTTACGATTCGTTCGAGGGAGAGAGCGATTTGAGAACCAAAAACTGAGAGCCAAACAACTAGAGCCACGGGGAACTTCATCTCCACTCGCAGTCGTCCCCGTTCCCGGAGATCGGCGATGGCCACCGCCGGCAAACCTTTCATGGTCGCCTCTTCTTCTTCTCTGGCCAACTCCGTCAAATTCGGCGCCGATTTGCCGCCGAGGCCATCCCTGACCCCCGATCAATTGCGCCAGTGCTCCGAAGCTATCACTTTCTTCAAGGACAAGCTCCAGATGCCTGAAAAGATCTCCCAGGAGTTCCTTACCTTACAGGTTTCCACAGCTCCATACTTCGATTCAGATTCGCGTCTGTGTATATATATATATATACACACACATATCATATATGTCTATGCAGGTTTCATGTTTGATAAAATGTCGCGATTTGGGAAATTTGTCTCTGTATTTGATGGCTCTACCTGGTTGAATTATTATTTATATTTTTTATTTTATTTTACAATTTTGCACTGATGAATCGGTAGAAGAATAGTAGATAAAGTAATTTATGATTTTTTGTGCAGTACTACGGGACCGATAATGGCTCCAAGTGTTTGATTTAGTTGAATTTTAGGATTCTGATGTGAGAGATTTAGAGAAAAGAAGACTTGAATGTTTAATTTCCGTAACAATATAACACTGAGTGCTTATTAGGATTCGTTTCTAGTTTTGTATTGGGAAATCATTTAATGTTAGGTTAGACGATTATATTATTGGCCTTTCGATTATCCTAAAAAAGAAGAAGGTGACAATGCTCATAAACAAACACTTATTGTTCATGTTTGTGGGGAAATATTATCTCATCGCGTTACGCTCAATTGGGTAACGCAGCCCAAATGCTACAGAATGGTAATATCGCCCCCCTAAGCTCACAGCATGTAATGCGCCATAATTTCCGTGCATAGGTTGGCCAAACCCATACAGAAAACCAAATAGCATCTTTACTCGATAATGAACAAGCACGGAATCAAAAGACATAATAAAGAAATAATAGTCTCAAATATTCAATACCCTATAAATAAATAAAATGAATAATTCAAATCCTCAAATGGTACAACTCGGGAATCCCAAATCTATGGACCCCTAACCATAAATGAAAGCAAGAGTCTAAAAATAATACTGAATTGAGTCTCTACATTGAAATGAAGTGCAAAGCTGAACAATTTGGGAATGAGTGATCAAATGAGATGAGTCATCAACCTTGTGGCGGAAACTACCGAGAACCTGAAATGATAACAATGATGGGTCAATCCCATGAGCAAGTAAACTCTACATGATTCCAATAAAGTACCAATAATCTCATTCTCTAACCCAACCAAATATAAGAGTAAAACTATAATTCCTATAGCTTTAAGTACAACCCCTAAATAAGTAACCTCCAGAAAATAGGTAAAACAAATAAAGTGCAGTCATGATTAAATCACAAGTTAATAAGCAAAACAAATAAAGTGTAACCTTAATTAAATCACAAGTCAATAGAAGCTTAATCATGCCTAACCATAATCATGTACCCGCCAACTTATCAATGTCGTGACTAGTCGATTATGGTACGGATGAGACTGACTTATTAGTCAGTTCATCGTGATTTCTTCCATTCCTCAATAAACTAATAATAATATTAATACTAAACAAATAAACACTATTTATGTCGTGTGTGAGAGAACTCATTAACTCTTTCACATTTTAGACTAAGTAACTATTTCCAAAAATCTCATTATTTTGTCCAAGAAAATGAACAGATTGTATTAAAAAAAATATGCCTGCGCCATATGTACAAGAGATCTATCGAACCCATCATTGTTGAATAATAAATACCCAACTATTCAATTTATCTAACAAAAGCAAAATTAATTTCAATTGCCCTTCGGTCATCATCTGTTCAAGTTAATCCAACCTTTATCAATTTATCTTTTGTACTTTCTAATAACACCCATTAGAGGAAAAAGCTGTTAGACTTAACCTTTCCATTTTATTCTAATTCATTTAATGATTAATACCATTACTACTATTATTACTAAATCATTATTGGCATTGTAATTTATTTTTATTCTATTTTAGTTCTCTCTCGCCTTTAATCAAACACCGGATATATATACACACACACAAATGGGCAGTCCTATAAACACACATACATGTACATCTAGGAATATATATGACCATTCTATTCTACATGTAAAAGCTCTTTGTCACCAAGGAAACCCATGACCTAGGCTGACTTTCCTCTGCCACCACCTACTTTTTCCTAATTTATTTATTCATTTATCTTTTCCTCTTTGATAACTTTGAGCAATGAATCAAATTCCAAACTACAACTAACATGTAATGGCAAATATATATTTGATACGAACCCAATCTAATCAACAGTGTTGACTTTTAAGGGTCCCAAACTCCATCACGTGAGCTAGCAATAGATGCCCAAGTGTACAGATTCATTGTGCAAGAGATACTTGATATATATGTACTTTTTTTTTTTGATAAGTAAATATTTTATTAATAGAAAAAGCACCCAATCGGGGAGTGTGTCCCATATACATAAGCCCCTATGGGCCAAGACAACCCAAAAACTCTGTTTTTTCTTCCATTGATTTAGAGTTCCGACCCTCCACCCAACAAAACAAACTAGATATAAACACATCTTTGATCACCCCCAATGGGGACTCCACGCTATCAAAGCAACGCCTATTGCGTTCCAACCAGATACACCATCAAAGGCAAAGAGGGGCCGCTCTCCAAAAATGCCGGGCGTGACAACCAATCGGCATACCTCTCCAAGATGCCAAGACATAGCGAACCGAGGCCGGCATTACCCACTGAACGTTAAAGAGACAAAAAATGAGGCTCCAATAATCGTAAGCAATCGGACAATGCAAAAGGAGGTGATCGATAGATTCCTCATCTTTTTTACATATGAAACACCAATTGACCAACAACATACCTCGCCGACTCAAAGTGTCCAAAGTGAGAATACGACCCCAAACCGCCGACCATGTGAAGAAAACAACCTTGAGAGGGGCTTTAGTACGCCATACTGCCTTCCAATGGAAAGGCTCATCCACCCTAGGCGAAAGACATCCAAAGAAAGAGGAGATAGAAAAACTCCGAGAAGGCGATGGCCCCCAGCATAAGGAGTCAGAACCACCACCATTAGTTTGAGAATAAAGTAGCTCCAGCAGATCGAAAACCTCCTCTAGCTCCTAATCCTGAAAATGTCTCGCAAATCTGACATCCCGCACTAGTTTCCCAGTATCAAGGCGATAACAATCAGCTACTGAAGCATGACGATCCCGAGCGATCCTAAATAGCTGAGGGAACAAATAAGCGAGGGGGGCCTCCCCACACCACCAATCTGTTTAGAAACCAACACAGCGGCTGTCACCGACCCTGAAACTGGTAAAGGGAACAAAAGAATTCCATCCTTGCTGAATGTCCTTCCACACTTCCATACCTCGACGCCCCCTAACCTCCTCAGAGCACCAACCACCTTTGTCTCCCCATAATGACACACTATCACCCTCCTCCACAGGCGGTTCCTTTCGGACCCAAAACACCACAACCATTTTCCTATGAGAGCTTTATTAAAAGGCACTAATCGACGAATACCCAACCCTCCATCCTGAAAAGGCCGACACACTGCCTCCCAACGCACCAGGAGAAAGGAATGTCTCTCCCTGGAGCCACCCCACAAAAACTGCCTCTGGATCCTCTCGATTCGATGAGCCACACTGCAAGGAATCCAGAAGAGTGATAACACATATGTACGGAGATTGGATAACGTGCTCTTTACCAAGGTAAGTCTCCCACCCTTGGAAAGATACTGTCGCTTCCAGCCCGCCAGACGCCACTCGATACGCTCAACCACCGAATCCCAACAAACCTGTCCTGGCCCAGACGACCCCAGAGGCAAACCCAAATACATCGAAGGAAGCTGATCGGCCCTACAATGAAGAGCAATGGCTAAATCCGACACATTGTGCACCTTACCCATAGGGAACAGAGAACTCTTACTAGTGTTGATCTTTAGGCCCGAAACTGCATGAAAGCATATCAAAATACACCGAATATGCCTCAATTGGGCCACATCCGCATCACAAAACACAAGAGTATCATCGGCAAACAGCAGGTGAGAAATATCCAAAAACTGAGAAGTATCATTTCCAACTCTGAATCCGCGTAGAAGACCCAGACCCGTGACTCTAGACATCATCCGGCTAAAGGCCTCCATCACCACAAGGAAAAGAAGCGGAGAAAGGGGATCCCCTTGCCTCAAACCGCGAGAGCTCCCAAAAAAACTGAAGGAGAGCCATTCACCATCACAAAAAAACGAGCTGAAGATATACAAAAGTGAATCCATCGCCGCCATCGCTCTCCGAAACCCAATCTCTCTAGCAAATACATGAGAAATCCCCAGTGCACATGATCATATGCCTTCTCTACATCCAACTTTACCAAGACCCCCGGAATATCACTCTGAAGAATCCTGGCATCCACCACCTTACTAGCAATGATAGCCCCCCAACAAAAGCATTCTGTGAATTCGAAATAACCCCATCCAGAACACTGCGCATCCTAGCCGCGAGGACCTTCGCGATCAACTTGTACACAAAACCAACAAGGTTAATCGGTCTAAAGTCCTTAATGTCTTTCACCTCTCATTTATTGGGGAGGAGAGAGATGAAAGTAGCATTAAGAGACTTCTCAAAGCAACCCTCCTCATGAAAGGCACGAAAGGTAGCCATCACATCCTCCCGAACGGTGGGCCAACACTCATGAGGAAACGTATGGAGAACCCATCCGGACTAAGAGCTCTGTCCCCATTACATCGCTTCAGCGCACTTAAAACCTCCTCCTCCGAAAAAGGAGACTCCAACCTCTCCCTGTCACCCTTATCAATGGAATCAAACATAAGTCCATCCAGATTCGGCCTCCAGCTCTCCGTCTCAGTAAATAACCTCTAGTAGTATGATGGAATCCCAGAACGAAGCTCCTCCTCAGAAGAAAGCAAAAAGCCGTCAACCGTCAAACTCCTAATGAAATTCTTCCTCCTACGGGCATTCGCCGAGCGATGAAATAATTTTGTATTCCGGTCCCCTTCCTTCAGCTAAATAGCCCACGATTTCTGTCTCCACGATATCTCCTCCTGATATCTCCTCCTGAATAGCAATCTCTTTAATGTCAGTTAAACACTGCCCTCGCCTCGCCCTACTGCCTCATCAATCCCCCTAATCAACACTGCCCCCGCCTCGGGATCGTCATGCTACAGTAGCTGATTGTTATCGTCTTGATACCGGGAAGCTAGTGTGGGATGTCAGATTTGCGCGACACTTTCAGGATTGGGAGCTGGAGGAGGTCTCCGATCTGTTGGAGTTATTGTATTCTCAGACTGTTGGTGGTGGTTCTGACTTTTTATGATGGAGGTCGTCGCCTTCGCGGAGCTTTTCAGTCTCTTCTTTCTTTGGTTGTCTTTCGCCTGGGGCGGAAGCGTCTTTCCCTTGGAAGGCGGTATGGTGTACAAAGGCCCCTCTCAAGGTTGCTTTATTTCCTTTGTCAGCGACTTGAGGTTGCATCCTTATTTTAGATGTTTTGGGTCGGCGTGGTATGTCTTTGGTCAATCAGTGTTTTCTATGTAAAAAGGATGGAGAATCTATCGATCACCTCCTTTTGCATTGTCCGATTGCTTATGACTGTTGGAGCCTTATTTTCTGTCTCTTTGGCATTCAGTGGGTGATGTCGGCCTCGATTCGCGATGTTTTGGCGTCTTGGAGAGGTGTGCCGATTGGTTGTCATGCCCGGCTTTTTTGGAGAGCGGCTCCCCTATGCATTTGGTTGGAACGCAATACGCGTTGTTTTGAGGGTGTGGAGTCTCCTCTGGGGGTGATCAAAGACGTACTTATATATAGTTTGTTTTGTTGGGTGGAAGGTCGAAATTGTAAATCTATAGAGGAAAAAATAATTTTTTTGGGTTCCGTTGGCCCATAGGAGCTCTTTGTACATGGGACGCACTCCCCGTTTGGGTGTTTTTTCTTTTATAAAATACTTATCAAAAAAAAAGAAAGGAGAGAGAGGATGTGAATGCGGGTTCAAACGAGAAAAGTAGAGCAAATAACTTGCCTGATTTAGGAACCATATCACACACAAAACTGCAGACCGAATGTTGTTCTCTCCTCTTCTACGCAACTCTCTGCCCTCTCTCTATTCCTAGTCTGATAGAAAACGCAGTAAATATAAACCCTAAACTTGTATAGTATTTTATTTATTTAAAATATCTTTTTTTATTATTATTTTTTTTAAAGAAAGTTAAACTAACTCCCATGGGCCAAAATAATTAAAAGTCTAAAATTTATTAAACGATGACCCATTGGGCTTAGAAGCCCAATTAAATGGTCCATCTTTTAATTTAATAACTATATCTATATATATAAGGTAGGTTTCATAACATTTTGCTCAAAAGAAAATACTCACTTGTGGGATTATATGCCTTTTTTGCAGATGGCCAAACCATCTTTTCTGATTTTCTGTCATTGTGCTACTATTGTATTACGAGTTTCATTTCCATTTTTTTTCTTCCTGTTGTTTCATGCATCATCCAAAGTTGGTGTTTAATCCTACTCATTAAAATACATGTCTCAACTCCTCAACATCTTGTCCCATTTAACATAGTTATTTTACAAAAAAATATTCCACCTTCATGTGCATATGCTCAATATTTTGTGCCATAGAACATAGTTATGTTAGAAAGTACTTTCATTTGCATGTCTATATGGAACTTTTTTGCAGTCTTTTTCTCCATTGTATGACGGGCATGTGCTTGAAAGTTATGGAGAGAATCGAGGGAGATGAGACGATTACCGCTCATCTGTTTCCCTCTTTTCTTTTCTTTTTCCTTCTTTTGGCTTCCCCACTCTCCGTTTTCACGGTTTGATTTTACTTGTTATTATTAAGTTAGTTTTTGTTTTCTTTTTATTTTTGTATGGAAAGGTACTTCTCTTATTTCATTTTTACATCGGTTTTCTAGATAACATATATCTGAATCTTGACTTTTATTATTTTTCCTCGGCAAGTTGAGTTATGAATTTCAGTCAGTTCATTTAAGTTAGTTTGTTACGACAACTCCTGCCTTTTGCAAAGCCTTTAAAGCTATCTCCATTTGTCCAAACCAAATGTAGTTAACGGAACCAAAAAGGAGCCCAACAACAATAAAGACCCCAAGACGGAAACTCTCTTACACCACATAACGGTCATATATTAAACACTGCGATAGCTACCTGCCAAGTCCTTAGTTTTTGGTAGTAGTGCTCCTCCTCTTCTTCTTCTTCTTCTTGTTTTTTAGATTAATTGCTTCATGGTACTCTGTCTGAACACCTTCTACCTTTCCTTTTTTCTACTTTTCCTGCCTAATTCTATTACAGTACTAAATGCTATTAACCTTAATTACAGGCCAATAGGATAAGGTCAGTGGACCTGCATAGCAGATGCTCAGTGGCTCGTGACAGTGTCAATTACAGCAAAAACCGCTATACAGATGTCATACCATGTATGCAAATCCAGTTGCTTTATTATTATTATTATTTTTTTTTTTTTGAGGAACAATCCAGTTGCTTTCTCTTCTTTGGAAAGTAAATTATGTAACTGTGTGAATGAGGGGATAATTGTTTTGACCTTTTTGTTCTCAGTTGACAATAACAGGATTGTTCTAAATCCGTGCAAGGATTACAGACCATCAGCAAGGGGATATATCAATGCAAGCTTGATTAAGGTAGAAACTTCTATTTATCAACTGAATTCACCTGTAGATGTCACTCGCTTAGTAGACTGTATATCCTGCTTGACTATTAATTTGTGAATGCAGACTTCTTCATCTGAAAAAATATCTCGGTTTATAGCGACGCAAGGTCCACTACCACACACCTATGAGGACTTCTGGGAGATGGTAATCCAGTATCGTTGCCCTGTTATAGTGATGCTTACTGGGTTGGTTGACAATTATAAGGTACTAAATTGTAAAGACTTCGACGTAAATTTGGGAATCGTCAGAGTCATTTACTATACATTCTTTGATACTAGTTCCTAGCTTTTCAGTATCCTAATATAGGAAATATGGTACACACAATATCATTTTGTTCAAACAAATTGTGTCGCTAATATAAGTTGCTTCTCAATGCACCATGTGCCTTTTCTTTCTAACTGTTTCTATTATTGAACTGTATTATATTATTTAAGTGGACACACCAAAAATTAGATTGAAGAATACAATTATTGTTTTGTCCTTGGCGAAACAATCATCTAATGGTGCTTAAATGGTACAGCCGATTTCTTATGTCCTCTCCGTTATATGCAACTTAGTCCTGATTCTGGACTTGTGAGATTTAACAGGAACATGTGCCGAAGTTGACATAGAAGGCAAATTTGGCGAACTTTAACTCTAATGTTTGTCATGTTTATTACTTGTCAGATGGAGTTAATAAGTTTTTGCTGGTGACTAGTGAATTAATTTAGATATGGTGTTGAAACTAGATATATATATATATATATAGTCCTTTCTTGTTCATTATTATTTTCTCATTGCTCTTTGAGTTGTTAACTCTGTTTAGTTTTTCTTATCTCATCCTGATTCTTTTTTTCTTGTGCATTTTCTTCCATTGAAAATTCTTTCGCAGACGGTGAAATGTGGAGATTATTTTCAGGCAGAGGATGGCCCTAGAGAATTCGGTAATATATGTATTGTCACTAAATGGATAAGAACAACTGACACTTCATTAGTATTGCGCCATTTGGAGGTCAGTTACAAGGAGGTAAGGGAATTGTTTGATAGATGATTCGCTTTACAAGTACAAAATGTGACTTAAAAGAGCTGTCATACTATACTGAAATTGCAATTCTTTGGATGACTATGAACCATATGATCTAATGTCACATCACTTATAGCTACAAAAAGGTTTAAAAGATATTTTTATATCTGCAAGTTTGCAAGCAACATTAAGTTTCTGGTTGTTAATGAAAAAACAAAAGCTTGAAGAGAGAAATTAAGAACGAAACACACAAGAATCTACGAGGGCCTATTTTATTTATTTTTTTCTCTTTATACAACAAGGACTATATTTTTTTTAAAATCTTAAAAATGTTCCCTCTCAATTTTTGATAATACCCCACTTATATATTTTTGTTGTTGAAGACCACCCCCTCTCGTACAATTTTTTGGGTCCATTGCTGTTATACATGGTCTGGGTACTACTTACATCCACGGCACATAAGAGTCAAAGGGTTACATGGACTTTATTATATTCTCTCTTAGTTTTGTTTGCATCGGCCATCCCTATTTTTAGTTGAAAAAATGCAAGTGATAAATATTAAAAAAGACTTATGGAGGATTTCTAAATTTAATGCCATAAATCGCTCCTATCAATATTTTGTCAACACTTCACTCACTCGTGGTATATGCTTGCCACATTCCCCCTCAAGTTGGTACATGGCAATTTTAACTCAAGCGTCCAACTTAATACTAAAAAAAGTTGTCGAGAGCTCGAGACGGGTAGAGTTTAAGATTCAAGATGAGTGAGTGTTGAGATCCGAGATGAATGAATCCTGAATTCTGGATGAGTAAATCTGACAATTGGAGACAAGTTGATTTGAATGAATCTAGAGTAAGGCAAGAAAAATATACATTGAAGTGAAAAAATGAACACAAACAATACAAGATATTAACATTGTTCGACTTCTAGAGCCTACATTCACAACAAAGTGAAGGGGACCGCCCCAATTGTATTATGCTTTCTTTTAGTTTTGTCTACAATGGCCACCTTTATTTACAGGTGAAAGAATACAAGTGATAACTTTCAAAAATATACTGATAGAAAATTTCTTAAATCAATTTCATAAATTACTCCTATCAAGACTTTACTTAGATGGTATTCTTCACTGATAAATACATATTTTTCATATTGCTTCACAGACAAAAGTAGAATGAGACTGCCTTGTCCTCAATTTGTACCCTGACGGGTTCTTTATTTTCTCCCATTTCAATCTACAAATAAATATTATCAATCTCATCAGCCTAATATCCAAAAAGCATGACCCAATGGTCACATAATATAGTGAGAAATCAAAATGACATCCAACCAAATGGATAAAGATAAAAGAAACAGATATGAATCAGAAGCTTTTTCCCACAAACCAATTTTCCAAGCAGCAAGAAAGCAAAACAAAAGGTTAAATTAGACAAATAAAAAGCTGTGTATTGTGTCAAAATGTGCGAGAGGGAATATCCCTCATTTCTTGACCATCTCCAAACCCATCCTTATTGAGGTAGGACGGTTTGAGTTACATGGTTAACTGGTGCGTTGCAATCCATTTATCTATGAATGGTTTCTTCCCTGCAAACATGCTGTACTTAGCAGGTTGCCAATGACGAGATTTGATGGCTGCCTAAACCATATGCTCTGAATATATGATATGTTGACTTTTATCATATATGTATATATATATATATACACCCCCAAAATATACACTCCTCTGTTCCTTTATAATTTAGCTGGAATTACTCTTTCAGCATTCTAGCAGGAGTTTATATTGCATGGCCTTGGAATTTAGCTCAAGGGCATGTTGCTTTTGTTTGATTTTCCTTTAGTTTATGTTCTTTGGAGTTTGTCACTTGTACAATTAAGCTTTACAATTTATTAATTGTTTACTAGGGTTTAGGTGCCATTGTTACCATTAGTTGTGTGTGTGTGTGTGTGGGAGGGGGGATTTTGCCCGTGCAGATATTTGTTGTTACCTGCCAGATAGACTATAAAATTGCTACTTGTTGGAATCTTGGCATGTTTGTTGAATATTATATGTGAGAATCTGAATGCTGCTCATATGTAAGGGGAAAGGATTTTGATTGCGCTTTGTTTATTTTTATTGCAGTCGGAAGAGCCACCCTTATCTGTTTTGCATATTCAGTATCCCGAATGGCCTGATCATGGAGTTCCCAGGGACACATATGCTGTTCGTGAAATATTGAGAAGAGTATATAGTGTACCGCCAAGCCTAGGACCAATAGTGGTCCACTGCAGGTTCAGTTTACTTTATGTTAACACTTAGGCCCTGTTTGGTAGGTGGTCTGGTCTGGTCTTGCGTTTTATGGGACCAGACCGTGTTTGGTAGTATTGGTCCCAAATTTTTGGTTAGACCAAGTAAGACCAAATCAGACCAAAATGACCTCATTTCAGACAAAAAAAAAAGGTGGTTCCTGGTGGTCCGGTCTTATTAATAAAATATATTTATAAATAATTAAAAATGAATAAATAATAATAATAAATTATTAATAATAATAATAATAAATTAAATAAAACATATTTTAAAAATAAAATATAAATAATAAATAATAAAAAAATAAAAAAAATGAATATAATAATAATAAATAATAAAATATATTTATAAATAATTAAAAATTAATAATTAATAATATAAATAATAAATAAATATAATAACCACCGGTCTTATTAATAAAATATATTTATAAATAATTAAAAATGAATAAATAATAATAAAAAATTATTATTAATAATAATAATAAATTAAATAAAACATATTTTAAAAATAAAATATAAATAATAAATAAATAAAAAATAAAAAAAATGAATATAATAATAATAAATAATAAAATATATTTATAAATAATTAATAATTAATAATTAATAATATAAATAATAAATTAAAGAAAACATAATAATAATAAAATGAATACAATAATAATAAATAAATATAATAATAATAAAAAATGGACTAAATAATAAATAATAATAATAAATTACATAAAACATATTTAAAAATATAATAAAAATAATAAATAATAAGCAAAATGAAATAAATAATAATAATAAATAAATATAATAATAAATAATAAATAGATATAATAATAAATAAATATAATAATAAATAATAAGTAAATATAATAATGAATAAATACTTCATAATAATAATAAAAAATGAGTATAATAATAATAAATTAATATTAAATTAATAAAATATATTTTTAAATAATTAAAAATGAATTAAATAATGAAATAATAATAAATAAATAGAATATATTTATAAATTAATATATAAATTAATAAATAATAATTTAATAATATAAATAATACATAAATAAATATTATAATAAATAATAAATAAATAGTAAGACCAGACCGCTTACCAAACAGACTTTTCCAGATCAGATTAGACCGGACCGGACCGGACCAGACCAGACCAGACCAGAAAGACCGCCTACCAAACATGGCCTTAGATGGCCTAATGGTTGTTCAGGAAGTTTTGAGACATGTTTTATTTTCATGCAGTGCGGGTATTGGGAGAACTGGAACATACTGTGCCATTCAGAATACAATCCAAAGACTTTTAATGGGAGACATGTCTGCTTTAGATCTTCTTAGTACTGTAACCTTGTTTAGGTCGCAGCGAGTTGGAATGGTTCAGACATTGGTATATTTTCATCTTACTTTGGTGCTTTACATTTCAACTCTTCTTCTATGGCAGGATTCTAACTTTGTGACCTCCTTTTTGAAGAAGCTGGCAATTAGCCTTCTTTCTTTGCTTAGTGACAGTGTGAATAGAGTAGAATCAATGAGTGATGAGATTTTAAATAATTTAGGCAAGAACCAAAATATTTATGGTTAACAGTGAGAGGTGTCACAAATGGGCCACAATTCTTCTTTATGAAGGAGACATCTCTTCAAAATTTACCGGCAATCATGTCTTCTCTCACACATTATCAATCCATCTGCTGTAGTATATACTAATACTAATTAGTTATGCTAATGAATGTTTGCAAAATTTTACACTTTTTTTATCCTTGAGTATCAATTATCTTCATCAGAGATGTGTATATCCAAGTAAAGCTTTGTTCTACAACGTTTGGCTAAAACATAAAAGGATACATAGATGGAATTTATTGACAACTATTCCAACCACTTATAGTTGCGAGATCCTATTTAATTCCTTTGACTGCTTGGCAATCAAATGCATGTTTGGAATCGATTTTACTGTTGCAAATGCTTTTACAACTATTCTGATCAAGTTGGACACATGTCACTACCAGTGCAGAATCATGTTGCTGCTGGCAGTCATCCTGTATTTTCTTCTGGGTTTTTTTATTCGCATACTTTCTAATTTATTCACTGTTCTTTAGGATCAATATATTTTCTGCCAGGATGCCATAGTCGACGAACTTGAAGATCTAATCTCAGATTCTGACAGTTAAAGGAGCTCATACTGGTATCTCCACTGCTTCTTAGTTGGGTCGCTCTCTTTCGGATGATTTTACATGGACCTTACACTGATGGTCTATCCCTTCGTAGTGGATATATATATATTTTTAATTTTCTCTTTACGTTGTCTGTGGGATGCAATTGTTAATCTGACTCTTGTTTCTGCAGTTAGATCCGGTGGCCCTATTTTGTGACTCGAACTATGGCTGCATAGTTAAAGTAAAGTTGAGCCATCTATTTCATCAAACTCGGTAAGATTCTGCCTGGTTCTTCATCAGGTTTGTGCTGTCCTTTACCGGCCATGTTTGATGTGCCATCACTTGGTGTCTTTGAATTCGTTTATCGTCCTCTCAGCATCGATGTGTCTTTGTATTAGACACACCTAAAATTGTTTTAAAAGAAGCTGAAAGGGGCCGATTCACCCAACCGGAGGGAAAGTGGAATCGGAAATCAGTGGAAGCAAGACCCAGGCCTGGCTGTGTCTGTTGTGTTCTTTCAGTATTCTAGACATTTTAGGCAGCAATTAGGAACTTTCTATAACAAAAATTTAACTGCATAATACCAAAAATGTATCACATCTGCCATGAACTATTTTCGAGCTCCCTCAAAATGAAATTATGTGCAGTGGGAAAGATCGATTGAGAATCTCCGAACTGTTTGTCTGATGACCATTGGTCTACGCACAAGTGCTGCTACTCATTTTCGTTTGAATTTGTATGCCCTTACAATTAAGAAAGATTTTTTATTTATTTTTTGCTTGGAAAAAGGGTGATATGCTTGAAACTTAGTTAGATGTATAGCAAGTTCTTTCTTGTTATCTTTAAGCATTTTCTAATGTTACATTTTTCCTGTGAATTTCACTCGGGTGTTGCACAATAATAGGTGCGAATAATCTTGGCCATCCACTGCAGTATTGTTATCGTAAAGCATCCCTGCTCGGTTAGGTGTTGAGATTAGGAATAAGGAAACTGACTTCTGGAATAAGTTAGCTTCAGGAGTTTGATTCTGAAAAAAACAGGTTTAGCATGTACCAGATGCTGTGATTCTATAGTAGTATGAACTCAGGTGCTATGTTTGATGGCTATAGAAGATAACAAATGCATAAGCAAATGCTGTTTTGAGAAAAAATGATGATGAATGAAAATGTTTTTTTCAAAGGGCTTTTGATTGTTGTTAGATCAAAGGGCTGTAAATAGGGCTGCACAATGTTCGGTTTTGTACGGTTCTTGAAAAAATTAGAATAAAACCATTATCAACGGTTCCTTGAAAAGAAGAACCAAAACTAGAAGCATTAGTTAAAGAACCAAACAAAATCATAAAATAACAGTTCGGTTCAGTTCCGAACCACGGTTCCGTAAGCATGTTCCTTCAAATTATACATAATATAAATTATGTAAAACAATCTTGTTAATTTCAAAACTAAAAACAAGACTCTTAAATTAAAAATTACACACACACACACCCCAACCTCCACCTGCACCCCCAAAACTCTCACATATATGCGCTAAGAGAGAGAGAGGGAGAGGGGGAGAGTTTTAGAGAGATTGTTTATGGAGTTTTTTATGATTTTTATTATTATATATATATTTTTAATTTCAAACATGGCTTCAGTCAAGAGAATTGCTAAATGTCCACGAGTTAAAACAGAAAAGTTATGAGTCCATGTTTGTGTGTGAACCAACACATATTTAGATATCTATAGAGGAGGAAAGAGAAACTAACCTTTTGTACAAAAGCTTAGAAGCCGGTGGTAATGAGGAGAGGAGTTATGGTGGCCGACGGTGAGAATGAATATGAAAGATGAGAGGGGCTATAAATTATAGAATTTTTATATATATGCGTGTAATATTTGTTTGGATGGTAAAAAATTATTAGGGTAAATTTAAAATTTTATTTAATACACTAATTTATATTTATTTAGTGTTATAAGTTTATATGAATCTATAATTTTGTTAAATTTAATGTAATTGTATAAGTGAATTATACATATAAATGTATATCTAATTCATATCGGTTTGGTTTCAGACAGTTTGAAACCGGAATCAAACCAAATTAGAACGGTTTTGTTTTTTGAGAATCAGAACCAAACCAAACCAAACCAATTCAAAATTGAAGCCAAAGTATCGGTTCGGTTCGGTTTGGACTGGTTCTACGGTTCAACGATTTTTTTGTGCACCCCTAGTTGTAAACGATTAGAGCGCTCGATGAGCTACTCGAGACTCGAGACTCAGCTCGCTAAGAGCTCGATTCGTGTTCATTTGTTTATTAAACGAACCAAACTCAAACAAAATGTTTAGGCTCGTTTATTAAACGAGTCAAGCTCAAACATCCATGAGCTTGGCTCGTTTGTTCATAAACGTCGTTGTGAACAAGTTCGTTTAAATACTCGTTCAGAACTTGTAATAAATTAATAATATATATGCATATATTATATAATTAATAATACATAAATATTTATATACATATATTATATAATTATATATATTAAGATTTTGAACAACTCACATAAAAATGCCCAATTCAATTATGTCTAACACCATCTAGCTCACCTACATAGTAATTATTTTGTTACAAATATATAAGTGAAGCATATATTGGATCAAGCCACTTGTGCTAAAGTATGTACTATGTAGCATTGAGCACAAGCATTTCTCAAGTCTTATGAAGTTATGAGCACAAAATTGTCCCACATTGGTATAATAGGAAAGTGGGCGAGACAAGAGTATCTATAAATATAATGCACAATTAAGTCAAAGTGTAGAAATAAAAGTGACTTATAATATTATTATGGGTCCTATCACTCAGTTTAGTAAAGTGTTTTTAATTATAGTTGGGTCAAACCTCACAAGCTTTGGTTTTGCCGAGTTTGTTATTTTAGGTTTTAGCCGAACTTGAACAAGTCATTGTTTGGCTCGGCTCAGTTCGTTTACAGCCCTAATGTCTAGTGATTAATAACATTATGTACAGATTGCTCTAGAAATTATCAATAATTAAAGTTTTGGTTTGGTCTCTCTTTGACCTTTTTGGTTATCAATTTGATTCCATTTTTTTCTCGGTTGAAAATTTAGGTAGGTATAACAAACTCACATTTCTCATGCAATGTTCATTGCTGTTTCAACAAGTAATTGTATTTTGTGCCATTATATCTGTCGGTAAGGGTATTTTAGTCTTTTGTTAGTCTGATGTCATGGTTGACATATTTGAAGGGCAATTATGTATTTATACAAACACAGTAGTATAATATGAATACAAGTTGATAAAAAATTCGAGTCAAGTTGATAAAAATTTGGTCAATTAATATATTGTTTAGGTGGTTCGTCTTTATTATGACAAATGTATGTCTTATAAGTATCAAATTTACGATGTTCCTAAAATAACTATAACACGTGCATTTGAGCAACTTGGTGTTGCAAATAATAACTACATAAGCAAAATTGAATTTTGCTTATTTGAGTTATTTGGTGTTGCAAATAATAATTATAACAACAATGTCAAATAATTATAATAACAACAAATTACAAAATTTGGCTTCTGATTATCTCTTTAATTCCATGCAAATAATAATTATAACAACAATGTCAAATAATTAAACCGAATTATTTGCCATTTTACTTTTATCTTTGTATAATACAGTTGACAAATCTTCGACAACCAATTTAATAACCGACCTGTGTGTAAGTATCACAATATGCATCACAGGTTAGAGTCCAATAAAAACTCAATAAAAGTTTTTTTCTCGATTCTATTCATAAATCAGAATTTTCTTTTTCTTATCACCATTCTACTACTATAATTATTAACCGGATTTGAGGGTAAATTATATGATTTGAATGTCTCTTATATATATACCGGTATAAATTGGTTCAGAGATAATTTCTTCATTTAGGCTTTATATGTTTGGACCTATAAGCCATGTAAAATTGTTTATGAGATAAATTATAAACTTGTTTAGAAAAGAAAAAAATCGATAACATTTATGGAAGTATTACAAGACCGTTAATGCCCCAAGTGTTTGAGTAGAATAAATTTTAGGGTTCTGATGTGAGAAATTTAAATTAATGAAGACTCTATATATATATTAACTTATTTAACCAGACAACAATGCGTTCTGATTACCATACTTTCCAACTTTTCAGTGGGACATCATTTAATGGTAGGTCATTTGATTATCCAATACAAAGAGAGGGTGAAACATATATGAACACATTTTATAATTCAATGCAAGCTTGATTAAGGTAGAAACTTCTATGGTTCAACTAAAACCACCTGTACGAGTAGAGCATTTTGTGGTACTGTTTCTGATCGTTGTTTTGTCCTTTGGCAAAACCATCTTCTTATGGTGTTTAAATGGTACTGTCGGTTCCTTATGTCCTCTACATCATGTGGAACTTAGTCCAGAGTCTGGACTTGTTATATTTGTTAAGAACACGTGGGTCGTGTTCGTGTCAGTTGAGATCGTGTTGTGTTAAAAAAATTTAGTTAATATACGTGTTAAATATGTTCAACCCTAATCCAACCCACATGTTATCCGTATCTACCTATGTAATCTTTTTAGCCTATTTATTATAATATATTAAATTAAATTTGACATAATTCAAATACGAAACAAACTATTTAACATATTATCAGTAAAATTAAATTGAATTTGACACGATCCAGTAATAATTTATTGATATATTTCAACCCATGATCAATTAGAGAAAAGAAAATATATATATATATAT
Organism: Cornus suecica; assembly: GCA_963922005.1. Lineage (NCBI taxonomy): Eukaryota > Viridiplantae > Streptophyta > Magnoliopsida > Cornales > Cornaceae > Cornus > Cornus suecica. The sequence goes on along the minus strand of OY998246.1, from coordinate 11,903,786 downwards.
ATATATATATATATATATATATATATATATATAATCATGTCAAACGTGTCGTGTTCGGATCGACCCTTATACAGTTTCAACATTTTTATAGTCAACCCTAACCCTTTTAATCCATATCGTGTTCGTGTGGTGTCTCGTTTCGCTAACTATACATACTATATACTGAGTTTGAACTTCTTGTGTATAACAGTGGGCAGTATAACGTGTATCTCAGTTATAGTTACAAAGGGGTTGAACCTACTGACGTTCGCAAGCAATACCAAGTTATTTGTTGTTGATAAACAAACAAGATTGAAGAGAAAAATTAAGGATGAAACACACAAGGCTATATGTCAGGACGAACCTATTAAAGGCTTAGTTGGTGCAGCCACTCCCACGGATTTTGCAATATATTTATTGCAAATATATATATATATATATGCAATATCAGGTTGTGTCCTATATACTGTTGTGTATCAGAGCCATAAAGTTTGATATCAGGTGGTGTCCTTTTTGGTATCAGAACCATAAAGTTTCGTTGATTATTTAGTAATCTGTTCAAATCTGTTAATTTATAGTCATTTATCTGTTCATTTATATTGTTCTTCATCTTCTCTTTCTCTACTTGTTGGTGTCACCTCCCCATAAACCGTAAAACCAAATATTAAGTCCCTTGGTGAGCTTTTAGGCATTTTAGGGCATGAGCGGTGATGTCGTTGGGATAAGGTATGTGTTATGAAATGCAACAAACATTGAAAATAGGATAAAACACAATTATAATGTTCAGATAATAAGCAAATTGATTAATCATGAGTCGTTGATTTAGATCTTCTTCCTCTCGACTTAGTCAAACAAACCTACCTTCCATTTCAGATAGTAATGACATAATTAATGAAGAAGAACATACCTACACTGATCTTGAAAGTCACGATGATTGGAATATCCCAAGAGTACCCACAAATCAAATTTTGAAAACCAGTTTCATTAAGTCAACATTTTTTACAGAATACACAGTCAAAACTGTTGAACAAGTATATGCTATAAACAAATAATACGAAAAATGCCAATTATTTTCTCCAAAAACTATAAAACAATACCGCGAAAAAGGATACAATTTTATACATATTGGTCTTGTACAAGTTGCAGTTGATCACTTAACTATTTTAGAACAAAATGCATCGATTCTTCTTTGTCTAAGAGATGCTAGGTTCCTAGACTATAATCAAAGCTTAATTAGTGTCATTGAAACCAACTTATGTAATGGTCCAGTCTACTTTGATTGTTTTCCTAATTTCAAGTTAAGCCTAAGTGACCCTCACATACTAAAAGCTCTAACATTAAACATCAAAACTTCAGGATATGCCATGTTTCCAGGTGCCTAGCCTCTGAGCTTAATTTACAGAATTTACTACAAGACCATGAAAACCAATTTAAATGTTCATGCTCTAGGCAAAAGTCCTAAAGATCAAACTCTATTAATTCAAAGTAGTACTTCTAATGCAAATATTCGCATATCAAAAACAATTGTCTGGAAGGATGTTTCTCTCCCAAATGAATGGTTATTTGAAAATGAAAATCACCCAATCAAAATTGAGAATGATGTTCGAAATCTTGAACATGTACAACATTTCCTAGATGGAACTGTTAAGTTAACCTTTAATAGATCTAGACACAATTGTTCTTTCGTTAGTTCAAACTCTAAAATGTTCACCCCCCTAACAATTAGAGAAAATACTACTAACCATGATATAGAATTTGTAGAATCTCTAGTACACCGATCCAGACGTGATCATAGATTAAAAGGAATTCAAAAAGATGAACAAGTATCTACTCCATGTTATGTCCCAAACATAGAGACTGAAGATTCAATCTCTAACCACTCCCCTACACAAACTGATTTTGAGACAGACACTGTTAATCTGCAACTATGTGTTTTAAGTACATCATTTTCTTATGACATTCTCAAGTTAGAAGCTGAAGCCAAGTCCAAAGAAAATAAAGCAAAACGACAATTATATAGAACAAGTTACACACATGAAGAGAGAACAAAAATTACAAAAAAATGGCAGAAATTCATGATAACAAACCAGTTGAAAATTAGTTTCTTTGATTATCTTGAGAATTACTACAAGAAAATAAATGTTCTTACAAAACATAAATGGACAAAACATGATAAAACAACTATTTCTTCTAGTCACCCTCCTTTAGAAAACCTAATTGTCAACCACCTTGGAACATAAATCTCAGCATCTCCTTTTAAGGTTGTCACCTCCGCAATTGATCCCAATACTAAAAAAATTATTGAACAAAACAATTTCACCAATCAATATCTAAGTACGTTAGGTTCTCAATTGGACAAAATAGAATCCAAACTTAATGTTTCCACCCCTGTGACAAAAACTATTGATTCCCCTCTAATCAAGCTTCCTACAAAACGCTAAGGTCTACCTAACAAACCAAGCACAAGTGACCCATTTGCCTAAATTGATAAATTATTAAAAGCCTTAGAATCACAAATAATCAAGGACGAAAAATTTCTCACAGTTCTCAATTTTGATTCTTATAACAATACTGATAACTCTGAAACTTCATCTGAAAAAAATATAGATAAAGATATACGTAAGTTAGAAAATGCCTTTGAAATCAATAGGAACACACATCGACCAATTAACCCTACCAGTATTACAAAAAATTGGTATTCCCAACCTACTCCTATCAATATTCAATATGAATAAAGAATCTTCCAAAACCAATTTTCTGTGTCATCTAAAAAAATTTATGAATGAAATATTGATGGACTCTCTGAACAAGAAATTTTAAACAAATTAAACCACATTTCTATGACTTCCAATAGTTACCTCACACATCACAATATGCCTCAACTTGATATTGTAGAATTACTAGCCTCTGGCTTTTCTGGCATGTTAAGAAATTGGTGGGATAAACATCTTACCCAATAAACAAGAGACAATATAACACATGCAGTCCAAAAAACAAAAGATGGAACCCCTATTTTTAATGAAGAAATTGGCCTCAGACTCCCTAATGGAGTCAATACATTAATTTATACAATTATAGATCATTTCATTGGCATACCAAATGACATTACTTCTAGAATTCATGATCAACTTAGTAACCTTAGATGTCCTACATTAAGTGATTTTAGATGGTACAAAGATACTTTCTTGTCACGTGTTATGTTACGAGAAGATAATAATAAACCATTTTGGAAATAAAAATTTATTAATGGATTGTCCAGTCTTTTCTCTTATAAAATACACACAGAACTAAGTAACACAACTGGTGTTATTGAATATGACAGTCTAACCTATGGTAATATTATTAGTCTAATCCAGAAAGTAGGACTCAAAATGTGTATAGATATGAAAATTAATAATCAGCTTAGTAAAGATAAAACGAAGGCTAAATATGAAATGGGCACATTCTGTAAACAATATGGATTACCCCCAATTGCACCATCTCGGCAAACAAAGAAATCAAAACAAACAAAATCCTTCCCAAAACGATATACTCGTCCTTATAAAAGATATAATAAAAAATTCCAACATAATGAATTCTATGATAAACAAAAGTTTAAAAAGAACGAAAAATATACGAAGAAAACAAAACCTTTTTTAGAAGAACAATAAAAATGATCTAACTAAAGTTACATATTATAAGTGTAGTAAGAAAGGTCATTACGCAAGAAATTGTCCTGTAAAAAATAAAATTAATCAGCTAGAAATCCCTGATGAAACTAAACAACAAATTTACATAATTCTTGAGTTAAAAAACACAAGTGAGAATGATACTGAAATTGAATCTAGTTCCTCTACTGAATCTTCTGCCTCCTGTCCCAGTTCACCTGATATTAGTTTTGGGTGCAAAGATAGTTGTTGTACAAAAACAGTCAATATGCTAAATCGACACCAACATAAAACCCTTAATGTTCTCACCAAGGAAGAAGAACAACAGCATCTTCTTCTAGACCTCATAAGTAAAGTCGAAGACCCAGATTTAAAAAATTCTTATCTTCAAAAGCTTACTAAATTACTCACCATAAACAAAGATAATCAACCCCCTACCATAAACAAACCAAATTTTATTCTTCACAAAACTCTTGAACATTTTACTCCTAAAAAAGAAGTCATTATACAAGACCTCCAAGCAGAGGTCAACATCGTTAAACAAGAAATCAAAACCCTGAAAAATGAAAATCAAGATATAAAAACCCTCTTTCACACCCAACTCAAAGATTTAGTTAAAACTTCACACCAATTTTCAGTTTCTGATTCATTTTCCTCTGATAGTAATGAAGATGATGACAACACAAATCATTTTCAAAGTAATAAGGAGGAAACCAATGGTTTAAATTTGATTAACCGAACCTCATTTAAAAAATGGAAAATAAAAGTCACATTAGTTATTAATAAGGAATACCAAAAAACCGTCATTGCTCTAGTTGACTCTGGAGCTGATCTTAACTGTATACAAGAAGGCCTGATTCCTAGAAAATACTATGAAAAAACAAATGAGAAATTCAGTTCTGCTAATGGTAGTGCAATGAAAATCAAGTATGAATTATCCAAAGCTCATATTTGTCAAGATAATGTCTGTTTCAAAACTACATTTGTCATAGTAAAAGATATGACTGATACAGTCATCCTTGGCCTGCCATTTTTATATCTTCTTTACCCATTTACCATAAATAATGATGGTCTCTCTACAACACATTTTGGTCAAAATATTACTTTTCCTTTTTTGCAAAAATCTTCTAGTAAAAAACTCGAAAACATAATTGATTTTTCAGTCTCTAAAAATATTTACATTTTCCATCATAAATAACAACATTTAAATTCCTTAAAAGAATAAGTAATTCACAAAAGAACAGAAACACAATTAAGAAACCCTACCCTTCAAAATCAGATAAAACAATATGAAAATAAACTTATTCAAGAAATCTGTTCGGAACTACCCAATGCTTTTTGGCATCGGAAACAACATATTGTTAGTCTTCCTTACATAAAGTCCTTCACTAATAAAAATATTCCAACTAAAGCCCGACCAATTCAAATGAATGTTGAAGTTTTAGAATTTTGTAAAAAAGAAATCCATGACCTTCTTCAAAAGAAAATCATACGCCACGACGAATCACCTTGGTCTTGCTCAGCTTTTTATGTCCAGAAAAATTCCGAAATAGAACGAGGAGTACCATGTTTAGTCATTAATTACAAGCCTCTTAATCAAGTCCTTGAATGGATAAGATATCATATCCCTAACAAGAGATATTTAATTAATCGATTAGGGCAAGCAACCATTTTATCCAAATTTGACCTTAAGTCTGGCTTCTGGCAAATTCAGATTATAGAAAAAAATAAGTACAAAACTGCATTCACTACACCTTTTGGCCATTTCGAATGGAATGTCATGCCCTTTGGCCTTAAGAATGCCCAAAGTGAATTCCAAAATATTATAAATGATATTTTCAATCCTTTCAGTCATTTTTCCATAGTCTACATTGATGATGTTCTTATCTTTTCCAATAGCATTGAAGCTCATTGGAAACATCTTCATTCTTTCTTCCATACCATCAAAATCAATGGTTTAGTCATCTCTACTTCTAAGATAAAAAAATTTCAAACCAAAGTTAGATTTCTTGGTTATGACATATCTCAAGGACAATTCCACCCAAATAGTCGCTCCATAGAATTTGCAGGCAAATTCCCATACCAAATTCTTGATAAAACCCAATTACAACGTTTCCTTGGTTCTTTAAATTACATTGCTGAATTTTACAAAGATCTTAGAAAATAATGTAAACCACTCTTCGATCATTTACAGTCAAACCCCCCTCCATGGACTGATATTCATACAACTATAGTTAGGGACATTAAAAAATATATCAAAACTCTTCCTTACTTAGGAATTCCTTCAGTCAACTCTTTCAAAATCATTGAAACCGATGCCTCCAACATTGGTTATGGAGGCATTTTAAAACAAAAATTTTCCCCTACTTCTCCAGAATAGCTTGTTCGTTACTATTCTGGAGCATGGAACAAAACACAAAGTAATTATAGCACTATTAAACAAGAAATTCATGCAATTGTTCTATGTATCAGTAAATTCCAAGATGATATTTTAAATCAAAATTTTTTACTTTGAGTTGATTGCAAAAGTGCTAAATATGTTTTAGAAAAATATGTTAAAAATATAGTTGCTAAGCATATTTTTGCCAAATGGAAGTCTATTTTAAGCATTTTCCAATTTGATATCGAATACATTCGTGGATGTGACAATTCAATCCCAGATTTTCTTACCAGAGAATTTTTGCAGAACCCTGATGACAAACAGACAACCACAACCACGTCCCAGATGAGGGATCCCTCCGGTCTGACCTCCTCCCCTAGTAAAAACTGAACCCTCTACTTTCCTCGCTTTAGTAAACAAATTCACAAGCTTAGGGACACCCTTAGGTCCACGTCCTACTTTTAGTTCAGCTCTAACAACTCCACATGATCATTTCACCATCCATGCCCCAGTCACAAGTACTCCACCTCTCCCTAGATACAACCCTCTAGGAAGATCAGAATATCTTCAAAAAACTTACCATACCCTTTTCTACATCGAACCTCATTTTTCTCACACAAATGATCCAATTCCCCTAGTAAAACAGTTTTTCCCCCAAATTCTCATTGGATACCACACACCCCTAGTCACAACTTGCAATATTACAGAGATATCCTTTACCGAACCAACTCTGTCTTCATCAAACCTGTCCCTGATTGCAATGATCCAACCAAAGTCATTTACCACTCCTTGTACATTTTGAGAGTTGTCTCCCTTAAAAAGTGGGGAAAACATCCCTCTGAACCCAAAAAGTTAGATAACTCACTCTCATTCACCTACTATGACTACATTGATGCCTGGTTCAAAATTTTCCTTTTTCAAACTGAAACTTTTTGTCATTCTTGGTTCGTAAATTTTGATAGTAAATTTAACAGTCAACTCCATTCTTGGTTTGTTAAGTGCTGGAATGACCCTGGCCCAGGCGATGATGTGATCCCTGAAATCCTCTGGGAACAAATCAACTATTTTGAAACTAAGTTCAAAATCCTTTCTTATGATCATCAATTCCCCCTACTCCTAATTTTTGCAAAAAAATACAAAATCCCTTGGATCTTCAAATGACATTACAGCCTTAAAGGTGATATTGGCACAGTATGTAGAGTCCATTATACTAAATGGTGGGATCCTTTCAAAATCGAAAGAATCATTCAACAAGTCCAACTGGAATTTCCAAAAGAAGTTTCTCAGCCACTCAAGGCTAGCCCAGTCACATAAGTCATTGAAACATCACAATCAAGTTCCTCTACAGAAATCGGAGTCAAGAACAAACATGGTTCAAGACCATTATCCATTTAATTCAACTATAACATAGATCCGTATTTATATATATATATATATATTTATATATTCCACGCCATCACAAAAGTAAACTGACATTCCCTAACAATTCTAATGCATACCCAATTTACAGCATCAAACCCAAAACCACAACAACCCCAAATTCTCCCCGAAAAAATAAAAATAAAAATTAGAACACCCATTGAAGAGAACATCAAAACCCAATTCAAGATTCAGAAGAAACCCTCAAAGCCTTGGTCTTAAACTTGTACCTAGGAGCCCTAGGAACGACTTGACTCGGGCCAAACCCGAAATGACCAATACTGTCGAAAACTGTCGTTTCTCGGGCCTCACGCCTCCAGGAAGCAAGTAAGCGTTAAGGCGAGAATCGACGATGGTTCATGTGGTGGCGCGGAGCTATTTGATGCCGGCAAGTCTGGAGGGTTGGAGCGACAGAGAAGGAATCAAAAGAAAGGGGAATTGTAATTTAGGGTTAGGTTTTCAAGGGTAATAAGGTAATTTACAAAATTACTCAATTTAACTATTAAAATTAAATAAAAGGACACAGGTAATAAGGTAATTTACTATTTTTCGTTGCCGGATTCTAGCACCGATGGGTTTTAGGGGTCAAATTGTAATTATCTAAATTAAAGAGGTTAAATTATAATATATCCAAACAACATGTGGTGAAACTGTAATTTACCCAATAAATTAAATAGTTATATGTTATGGTTCTGTTTCTCTTTGACCTTTTTGGTAATCAATTTGGTTCCGTTTTGTTCTAGGTTGAAAATTTAGGTATGTACAACTGACTCATGGTGTTCGTGCAATGTATATAGTAGTTTCTACAAGTAAAACAAAAACAACAATATAATACTAGTACAAATTGAAAATTTTAAAAAGTAAAACGACAAAAAAGAATAATAATTGAAAATTCAATGATTTTCCTCGAGTCAAGTTGATAGAGATCAATTAATTAATTTAATGTTTTAGGTGGTCCATCTGTATTATATTATGTATCTCCTTGTAAAAAGGTTGGACTTTGGAATTGGAGTACAAGTTTAATATATACATACACACAGATAGGGTAAATTATACAAACCACCCCTCAACTTTGACTTAATTACAGGCACTATCTCTAACGTTTCATTAATATCAGTTACCACCCTTAACTTTTGCTCCGTTGTAACATTTTCCCCCCTTCGGTAGAAGTCAACGCCAAAAAATTCAAATATTGATCAAAATTGATTTTTTTGGAACTAAAAAACCCTATTTTACCCTTACTACCCATACATTTACATTTTAACCATTACTTTTGTAATGATAATTATTAGAATACCCCTACTTAATTTGTTAATTTGATAAAACAAAAATAATGTATAAAATTATATATTTATAATTCGAAAAAAATACTTTTTATATACTTTTTATAAAAATATATAATTTCGAAAAATAATATAAAAATATAAAAGTATTTTTATATATTCGGATATTTCCGAATATTTTTTTTCCGAATATATAAATTCCGGAAATTTCCGAATATTTTTTCCCGAATATATAAAAATATATAATTTCGGAAAAAATATATAAATTCCGGAAAAAAATATAAAATTATAAAAATATAAAAGTATTTTTTGAATTTATATATTTTTCCGAATTTTATATACTTTTTATAATTTTATATTTTTTTTCGAATTTATATATTTTTTCCAAAATTATATATTTTCCGAATTTTAAATACTTTTTATAATTTTATATTTTTTTCCGAATTTATATATATTTTTATATTTTTTTCCGAAATTATATATTTTTATATATTCGGAAATTTCCGGAATTTATATATTTGGAAAAAAAAATATTCGGAAATATTCCGAATATTTTTTTCCAAAATTATATATTTTTATAAAAAGTATATAAAAAGTTTTTTTTTCTGAATTATAAATATATATTTTTATACATTATTTTTGTTTTATAATTTGAGGATAATTGTGTAAATTCACGTGGCTCTAGAAAACTCTTGAAATATTTCCACATATATGAGGGTATATCAGTCATTTCTCTACTACTAACAACTGAATCACTGTTCCGATTCAGTTCAGGGGGTAACTGATATTAATAAAACATTAGGGGTAATGTGTGTAATTAGGTTAAAGTTAAAGGATAATTTATATAATTTATCCCACACAGATAAAATACACACATACACATAGATATACACATATATATATATATACACACATATGTATATCTTGAAATTGGGGGGTGATAAACAAGTTGCAGTGTTCAAGTGAAAAACTTGGTACAAGGATGAGGTTTGAAATTGAACATTAAAGTCTGTTACCTACAAGCTACTGTCACAAATGTGAAGGTTTGAACCCTAAAGTGTCTTATCCCGCCCGCACAAGGAAGAGGTGGGGGAGATTGTGGGTAAATGTTTTCTATTATATATATATACATGAATCGACATCATAATCAAATACTTCATTTATCACTTAAATAATAATAATTAAATAAATTTATAAACAAAAATAAATAATTAAGTTAAAAAAAATGTTTAACATATTCAAAATTTATATTAATTATTTCTCCTTGATAACATAACAGATTTGTAACAACAAAAACCTACTATTTCATATTTTCTATTTGATGAGATAAAAGTCATAAGTTCAAACCAAAAATCTATAATATTTTCACATTAAAGTATGCTTAAAAGTATAAGCACATGAGAAATTCACAAAAAAAATAAATCATAATCCTCTTCATTGAGTTGGATCTTCCATGAACTCATCATTAATTTCATCACCGTCATTGGTGATACTATGCCTCCAACTCCAGTTCATCAAGTGAGAAATTTGTAATTTCAAATATTTCACTACAATCCAATGAATCAAATGTTTCTCCCACAACATCCAATACCTTAGTCTTTCTCCCTTGTTGTATTGTGGAGATTTTCTTGGTATAAGACGAAAATTAGAATGTCCAAATACCAAATTTTTGGCTCTTTATAGTGTTATCTTCTCCTTTTTCAAAGAGTGAATAAATGAATAAATGCACCAATTTCTCTCACGAGATGGGGATGAACAAGGATATTCAAGTATCTTCAAAGTCAAAGATTGGATTAGGGGTGTTGAAGTTTCATAAGTGACCTACCAAATTACCGGCACTTTGTACTGTAGGAACATTTATTTGTAACGACATGTTTCTGATAAAAAACCATGTTGAGTGTCGTACGCTTCAGTTGTGTTAATCAAGTCGACAGATCGAACGAAGATCATCAACATGATAAATCAAGTATAAAGTGATCCAGAAGATAAGGGAAATGAAGTAGAGTTGATTGGAAGTGGCACAACGAAGAATTAACAAACATAATAGTTTCTGAAGCTACCGAGTACTTGAAAATATTTTAACAAGTACTCGAGATTCTAATATACCGAGAACTCGAACTCTTCTTTACGAATACTCGAGATTGTACTTCTTGGCGCACACCATGGCATAAATTCCAAAGAATTTGGGACGCCACTCAACGTCATCCTACGTTATGAGTTAACTATCGAGTACTCGAGATTTTGGATTTCTCTAGAACTTGAGTTTTTGTTATCGATAACTCGAGAATGCTGACTTCAGTTTTTAAATATGGGTTATTCTGACTCCTATTCACTTAAGGACATTATTAGAAGTTATTGTTGGTATATTGGTCTATAATTTGAGACTTTATTAAGACTTGGAGGACAAGAGAAAGACTTGGAGATTAAGAAATCTTGTTCCATAATTGAAAACTTCCCTCTTTATAAATAAGAGAAGATATTAAGAAGAGAAGTTGAAGTTTTGAGAGATCTGCAATTATTAATTTATTCTACAGAAAAGATCTCTTTGTAGAAGAGAGAGACAGAGAGACAAATATTGAGTAATTATTCATCTTCTAGTTCTTTCTTATTTTTGGGATTATCCAATTATGCTACAACACGTGAGATCTTTATGCACAATTGGATGATCTAGATATAGAAAAATCTACACACCATTTGTTGCACTGCGTGTGCATTGATCCATAAGAAGCGGAACTGTTAGAGTATGGAGATCGGAGCAGGAGGCTTCATGGTTTCTTGATCTGTTGAGAAGCGAAACCGTCAGAGTACGGAGATTGGAGCGAGAGCTTCGTGTAGCACAAGTGATTTAAGACTTTCAGACTTCGAGTGATAAACGGTAAATCAGAGTGATTGTAAGTCCTAACTTCATAAAGTCTGTGTACTTCTTGATTCATAGTGCATCGATAATAGAGGGTATCCGTGGTTTTTACTTGGGGCGTTTTCTAAAGTTTTCCACGTAAAAAAATTGGTGTCGTCTCTGCTTTATTTTCTGCACTCATATTTATTATTACGTGATTTGAATTTTGTCTACTTCCACTAGTGGATTCGCTAGTCCGTTGTTGCCGTGTCTAATTTTTTTAAAAATCAAGATACATTTTTGGAATATCGAACAAATATTTTTGGCGCGTGTGCAATGCAAACACGTATGTCCGACACATGTAGAATAACTCTACACGAAATGTTCATGCTTAAGGGTTTCTCCCCTTTAATAAACCACCAAACATAACACACGTGCGCGCATGGGTCTCTAGGGATATAGATAAGGGTTAATTTCAATAAACTCCTCTATACTATCCAGATTAATCAACTAACCCCTTGTCGGTCCAAATTGCCCCCTATACTATTCAATTTCATCAAATTGCCCCCCCATGTCACATTTTAAGTCAAAATGCCGAAACTACCCTCAATAGTATAAGGGGGTTTGTTGATTCAACCATTTAAAAAATTTATTAATTTCAAAATTTATTTATTTTGTCCGAAAACCTGCAAAATATGAAAAAAAAAAAAAATTTTGAATTTTTTTTTTTATCATGTTGCAGTTTTTCGGAAAAAATATAAAAAAAAAAAAAATTTTGAAAATTTTTTTTTTCACATGTTGCAGGTTTTCGGAAAAAATATGAAAAAAATAAAAATATTTTGAATATTTTTTTTTCACATGTTGCAGTTTTTCGGAAAAAAATATGAAAAAAAAAAAAAATTTGAAATTTTTTTTTTTTCACATGTTGCAGTTTTTCGGAAAATATATAAAAAAAAAAAAAAATTTTGAAATTTTTTTTTTTTCTCATGTTGCAGTTTTTCGGAAAAAATATAAAAAAAAAAAAAATTTTGAAATTTTCTTTTTTTCACATGCAGTTTTTCGGAAAAAATAAAAAAAAAAAAAAATTTCATATTTTTTCCGAAAACCTGCAACATGTGAAAAAAAAAAAATTTCAAAATTTTTTTTTTATTTTTATTTTTTCCGAAAAACTGCAACATCTGAAAATTTTTTTTTTTTTCCATATTTTTTCCGAAAAACTGCAACATGTGAAAAAAAAAAAAATTCAAATTTTTTTTTTTTTTTTTCATATTTTTTCCGAAAACCTGCAACATGTGAAAAAAAAAAATTTTCAAAATTTTTTTTTTTTTTTTCATATTTTTTCCGAAAACCTGCAACATGTGAAAAAAAAAATTTTCAAAATTTTTTTTTTTTTCATATTTTTTCCGAAAATCTGCAACATGTGAAAAAAAAAAAATTTCCAAATTTTTTTTTTTTTTTATTTTTTCCGAAAAACTGCAAAATGTGAAAAAAAAAAATTTCAAAATTTTTTTTTTTTTCATATTTTGCAGGTTTTCGGACAAAATTAATAAATTTTTTAAATGGTTGAATCAACAAACCCCCTTATACTATTGAGGGTAGTTTCGGCATTTTGACTTTTAATGTGACGTGGGGGGCAATTTGATGAAATTGAATAGTATAGGGGATAATTTGGACCAACAAGGGGTTAGTTGATTAATCTGGATAGTATAGGGGGGTTTACTGAAATTAACCCTATAGATAAACATGATCCTAAAGAAAATGTGAAGATGCAATTAATAAATGAGAGACGGATAAAGATATTTCAGAAGCTAGCACGCTGCACATCTTTCAAAATAATAGTCTCATTCATGATCGTGGTCCAGTACCACCCACCAACTAGTTGTCACTCCTTCATAGTCAGAGTAAAGATCATTGCATTCATTCATTGAAGCGTATATATATGCATTCGTATAAATTTTGTATACGAATTAGTATAATGTTTGTCGCGATTTCGGTTTGATTATAGTAATGATTTAATATTTTAAAAATAAATATCAAATGAATTTTGATGTTACATAATAATATTTGTGCCTTTCAGATCGTTATGAAATGAAATATATGTGACTTATATGCCAAATCATGCTTAGTATATTTTATACAATGAATCTTGTCTCACATCGATTCCGGATAAGAAAAACTTTCGGTATAAAATGGATCAATGTTAGTTCTAAATTTTGAGTCGAATAGTAAAACACTTATTCCGTGTTAAATATTATCAGAATAAACTCAAATACTGATATGATATCACGCCAAACATCTACCCAAATATATTCAGGTAGAATTGAATCCCTAAAAGAGAATATTCCACCCGCAATGAGAGCGTTGCCGGTTTAATTAGGAGAGAATGTGAGATGTCTACCAGCGAATGGGCCAACTTATGGCACCTAGTCCCACAATGCTTCTAACTCTAATGTTCAAATTTTTTTTTTGTCTATGATTCCAAACCTCTCACTTGTTTCATATTGCTCCGCCCACTGTCCAAAGTACTCGCTATGAGTTGCAGAACATAAGAAACATGACAATCTGACAATGAATTATGAATACATATATATATATATATATGTAGTGGAATTGATCTCTTTTTGACCCTAATCATGAGTTATATTGCGTGAGGGATCCAATCACCTTCACAAATCTTATATTCTGATTCCAAACTAATTGTCATTTCTCTTTCAAAAAAAAAGTCCAAAGACAAGAATAGATACGTTCGAATCACAAACTGAAGTGAAAAATATAATACACTTATTCAAAGGGAGGGAAAATTATTACGTGGGTCCGGTTCTGCTTCTAATTCTAATGTTCATCATTTTTTTTTCCACAAACAAAGTCTAGTTGCTTGTATGTACTTTTAAAATTACATAAATACATATAAATTAGCAATTCGGTTTAGAATAATAATACTTGATAATAAAACTTAAATATCTATTAACATTTCAAAACTTAAAATTTCTTTAGCTAATGTTAGAATTTGTGATTAATACATGCCACATCATTCCAGACAATTTAATAATAATAAAATAAAATCACGAACCTGTTATGAGATTTGATTCAATTAAACATGTAGCCTATGATCAATACATTGACAAAGGGTATTGTTGTTAATATAGCATGTCTATTTTATCATATAATTGAAAAATATTCTGAATTTTTTATATAGAATTTTAGTAACACGTCAAACTATAAAATAACGGGAATGTCAAACTTCAAAAGTATAAAGTGTAATAAATGACAAATATAAGCGTTATGAGTAATTGAATCAAATGAGGGATCAACCTCTTTTCCTGGTTTAGTAATGTCAAATTTTTAATAGAATAATGTTCTTAACAAAGCTCTCTTTGAAAATTTGTGAGAAAGGAGAAGAAAGAAGAAGAAGAAAATTGGAGAGAAAATATTTTATATATTCTTATTGTATATTTAATTCTGATACAAGGCTAGCATATATACAAGATTATCCCTAATGAACTAAGAAAGACAGCTAATTCATCATACAATCAGGAAGCTATACATGTAAACAAAATCAATGCAATAAATCAAATAATCAGCAAGGAATAATGTTGAATATTTGTTTCCTATTTTAACACTCCCCCTCAAATTGGAGAGTGGATATCAAGAACTCCCAACTTGCCAAACAATGTATGAAAAACGACTTGTCCCAATGGCTTAGTGAATAAATCAGCAAGTTGTTTCGTGCTTTCTATAAAAATAGTTCTGAGTTCTCCTTTCTGTATTCGCTCACAAACTGTATGACAATCTATCTCAATATGTTTTGTTCTCTCATGAAAAACAGGATTGGCCGAGATGTAGATTGCTTTATCCCAGAAAAGTCGAGCTGGTTCTGGATGAGATACCTGAAAATCTCGCAATAAATACCGTAGTCAAGTTAATTCGCATGTGATCAATGCCATGGACCTATACTCAGACTTGGCTGAAGATCGAGTTCCCAAGAAATACGCAATAACCTGTGACAGACCGCCGTGTATCTAAACAACCTCCCCAATCTGCATCACAAAAACCTGTCAATTGTAGCTTGCCATGTGAAGAAAATAAAAGACCCTGACCCGGAGCATTTTTCAAGTAGCGTAGCACACGGTGAACAGCTTCAAGATGTGGTTTCCTGGGTTGTTGCATGAATTGGCTAAGCGTATTAACTGAGTACGTGATATCCGGTCTTGTAATGGTAAGGTAAATTAATTTTCCAATCAACTTTCGATAGTATGTCGGATTATTAAGTAACTCCCCCTCATTCGAAGCAAGTTTTAGGTTCTGTTCCATGGGGAATTTTGCAGGCTTAACACCTAATAAACCAGCTTCCTCAAGTATGTCAAGTGTATACTTTCGTTGACTGATGGAAATTCCTGCCTTAGATCGAGCTACTTCAATCCCAAGAAAATATTTCAAGAACCCAAGATCCTTAATCCGAAAACAGCTGCCCAAAAAATCCTTCACTTTCTGAACTGCCTTCTCATTATTACCTGTGATGATCATGTCGTCAACATAGAGAAGTATAGCAGTAAAAGAACCATCACTGACCTTGGTAAACAGGGAATAATCTGTCCGAGACTGTTGGAAACCAAACTTCTGAATTACAGAAAGAAACTTGTGAAAGCAACTACGTGAAGCTTGTTTCAGTCCGTATAGAGATTTATGGAGTCGACAAACCAAGTGTTGCTCCCCCTGTCGACGAAAGCCAGGTGGAGGACTTATATATACTTCTTTTGTTAAATCTCCATGAAGAAATGCATTTTGAACGTCCATTTGATGAAAAGACCAATTACGAATAGAAGCAATGGCTAACAGACATCGAAAAGTTGTAAGTTTAGCAACCGGAGCAAATGTTTCAGTGTAATCAATCCCTTCTCGTTGTGTAAATCCCTTGGCCACAAGACGGGCTTTATATCTTTTAACGGAGCCATTAGAATTATATTTGATCTTGTACACCCATTTACAGCCAATGGGATGATAGCCAGGAGGCAACGAGACCAAGCTCCATGTGCGATTTGTTTCAAGGACAGAAATCTCATCATTCATGGCAGTAACCCATTTAGGATCTTGACAGGCCTGCTCATATGTTTCTGGTTCAACCAAGTGAGACACAGTGTGGATAAATGTTTTATGAGCAATAGAAATATTGGAGTATGAAACATACCTTGATATTAGGTGGCGAGTGCTAGACATGACAGAAGAAGATGAGCCTAAAGCAAGAAGACTGGAATGGTTTATCTCATAATCCCGAAAATGGGAAGGAAGTTGGGTAATGCGAGAGGATCGTCTGGGGGTGATGATGGTTTCTGTTGTATAATCATTGACAAAAGAGGTGGTGTCATGGGGTGGTGAAGTGGGTACTGCGGCGGTCAAGTCTGTGTGGAAGTTGGCAGTGGCAGGTTGGGCAGCGCCATGGTGTGAGGTGTTAGGTGTAGCAATATCAAGGATGTATGGTGTTTCAATGTGGATTTCTAAGGGTAAAGGTAAGGTTGGAATGTCATTTTGATCGTTTAGATCATTGTGGGGTATGGTGGTGTATGGAAAAATGGTTTCATGGAATACAACATCACGAGAGATAAATAATTTTTGAGAGTTCAGATCATAAACACGATACCCTTTTTGTCCATAAGGATAGCCAAGAAAAATACATTTACGAGCTCGAGCATTGAATTTATGGTGGGGAGTAAGGTTAGTAGCATAACATAGGCAACCAAAAGCGCGAAGATGGGAATATGTGGATGATTTGTTGTGAAGGCGATGATAAGGTGTTTGATAGGATAAAACGGGTGTTGGTAAACGGTTTATCAAGTAACAGGCTGTTTGTACACTCTCCCCCCAAAAAGTGTAAGGGTAAGTTGGCTTGAAATCGAAGTGAGCGACCCACATTTATAAGATGCCTATGTTTACGTTCTACGACTCCATTTTGTTGGGGTGTAGATGTGCAAAAGTGTTGAAAGAATGTACCATTTCCTTGAAAAAAAGGTTGTAATGATAAAAAAAAATTTCCATTATCGGATCGTAAAGCCTTAATCCTACAGTTAAATTGAGTTTTAGCCCATGAAAAAAATGATTTAAGCAATGTTTGCGTTTCAGATTTAAAACATAAGATGAATCCAAGTGTAACGAGAATAATCATCAACAATTGTCAAAAAATAACGAGCTCCCAAAATATAATTAACTCTATGAGGTCCCCAAATATCACAATGAATTAAATCAAAAGGTGCAGTAGTAGATATGGAACTAGTAGGAAAAGGTAAACGAGTCTGTTTGGCTAAAGGACAAATATCACAAAAAAAACTAGAATCAAAATAAAATTCTGGGTTGCTCTTGGAAAGTGCCTGAAGTGGTGCGGTAGATGGGTGTCACAACCGTTGATGCCAAAGATTTGGTCTACAGTTGATGTGATGGGCGAGATATGGATGATGGCTTGGTTCGAAATAGTATAAACCATTAAGCTGCTTGCCCAGGCCAATCGTCTTCTTCGTAGCCATGTCCTGCACCACGCAAAAATCAGGATAAAAAGTCACACTACAACCCAATGCTTGAGTAAGCTTGCCAACTGATAATAAATTAACTCTAAATTTTGGGACATAAAGTATATCATTTAGAGTAATGCTATCAGACAACTTGGTTGACCCGATAGATTCAATCTTTGCTTGACCACCATTCTAAATATGATTTTGTTCAGTACAACCAACTCATGGCTTTACTTCGGAAAGAAACTGGTAATACACCACCTTTTGCGAACACTACAGGTACTCATTCACCTTTTTGCTGTAAAATTGAATCGTCGTCGATTGCTGAATGGATTATAGATAGTGGGGCTACAGATCATATTTCCAACACCTTGCCAACATTCAATATGATCTGTAGCCCCACTATCTATAATCCATTCAGCAATCGACGACGATTCAATTTTACAGCAAAAAGGTGAATGAGTATCTGTAGTGTTCGCAAAAGGTGGTGTATTACCAGTTTCTTTCCGAAGTAAAGCCATGAGTTGGTTGTACTCTTCGGGAGTTAGAGTAGTGTTGATGGGTCTTTGTGCCTCGGAGTTCTCATATGTTGGCAGTGGGTTTTTTTCCTTTATGCTTCACATCTTTGCCATGAAGTTTATGCCCTGGCGGAAAATCGTGAATATAATAACAGCGATCAACCGTGTGGTAGTCTTTTCCATAAAAAGAACAATTCTTCTTTTTACCATTAGTGATTGTCTGCTCCTTCTCCAATGATCGACCGGTCTCGGATGGAATAGAAGAACTTAAATACAAGCCTTGCTGATTTTTAGAGGTTTACATCGCAGCATAACCTGTAGTCTCACGTCGTGCAATAACTTCAGTTTGCCTTTCTTGTTGAAGCACCAAGGCATGGGCCTTGCGTGTATCTGGGAGAGGGGTCATCATGATAATTGAACCCCGCATGAATGCATACGAATCATTGAGTCTCATCAAGAACTGCATGACCCTTTCTTTCTTGTCACGTTCAGCAAGACTTTTTAGACCTCCACAATTGCAAGAAGTTGGATCATGATAAGAAGTCAACTCATCCCAAAGTGACTTCATCTTTGTGTAGTAGGTGGAAATAGATTGTTGTCCCTGTCGTTGCTCTGCAATCTCTTGTCGGATTTGATAGATTCGGGAATCATTCCCTTGTGAAAACCTAACTTTCAGATGTTCCACACCTTGTTCGCAGTTTCTGCATAGATAACACTTCCTGCAATATTAGATTGAACCGAATTCAAGATCCAAGATAATACCATGTGATTACATCGTTGCCACACCGGAAATTTGGAGTCGGTTTGTGGCGGTGCTTGTATTGTCCCGTCGATGAATCCGATTTTGTTTTTGGCACTTAGAGCTATTCACATGGCGCGGCTTCATTGCCCATAGTTGTCTCCTTCAAGTGTTTCGGAAACCAAAACGAGACCCGGATGATCCGAGTGGTGTATGGTGAAGGAATCCATGTTGTCTACAATTTTCTCTGTCATCTTCTCAGTAGAAACGGTTTCGTCTTTTTCTTTCTCTGGTGCAGTGAAAGACATGTATAGAAATTAATGCTCTGATACCATGAAAATTTGTGAGAAAGAAGAAGAAGGAAGAAGAAGAAAATTGGAGAGAAAATATTTTATGTATTCTTATTATATATTCAATTCTGATACAAGGTTAGCATATATACAAGATTATCCCTAATGAATTAGGAAAGAAAATAATCACAGCTAATTCATCCTACAATCAGGAAGCTATACATGTAAACAAAATCAATGCAATAAATCAAATAATCAGTAAGGAATAATGTTGAATATTTGTTTCCTATTTTAACACTCTTCGAAGTAAGAAGTTTTCATTAATTATTTCTATTTTATAACAGAGTGAGACAACTTTTTAAAATTTTCAAAATTTAAATAAATTATTTCATACAACTTTTTTAGCCCATCAATTAAAAAAGAAAAATTACAATGAAAGATCCCTGAGAGCATTACTCATTTAAAAATATTGATTTAACTTGATGCAGAAAGCTCACTAGTGGCTGTTTTGCTCTGCTGAATCCGAATCAATTAATGTCAAAAGGTTTCTCTAAGACAGTCCTTGTCCATCCACCATGGAATTTCCACTAGGGTAGTCTTTTTCATGATAGCCAAATAAGCCAATACATTAAAAAGCGAAGATATACATATATATATATATATATATATATATATTATTAGAGGGAGAAACAAAAGTACACAGACATAATAATATATGGATACCTGTAATTATTTAGAATATGCAACACCAAGGAAAATCAAATTCAAAATAAATGTACTATTTTTCATCTATTTACAATATTTATATGTTAATATAATATGTATATGATATAATGGATTAAAGAATTTGAGTCAGCTGAGTGTGCATTGATTATTCTACAATTTTATTATATGAATTAGTAATACATGATTGTGAACAATTACAAATGAAAACGCAAAGAAATGACTTAATAAAATCAATATTTTTATTTATGCGTCAAATCATAATTTTTTAGGATCATATAATCTTGTATAATGAATATTTAAAAAAAAAATCTTTAAAATTATTCTTAAAAACGAGTCGAAAAACATGTCGCAAAGAAAAAATCCATTTTGCATCTCACTGGAGATGAGATATATAAAATGTCATAAATTATGCATGTGAATAGTTCATCTGTGCAATTTTTTAAAAAGGTAAATTACACTTTTACCTCTTGCTGTTTGAATTTATTAACTTTGCACTCTCATGTTTTTGATATTTGCACTTTGACCCCCTCAAAGTTATCGCGTCTAAATTCGGTGATTGCAAAAAGAAAATTACGTGATTACCCATCATATTTTATTATAATTTTATTTAAAAGAATCTGAAATATTCTTTTACAAATTTACCCTTAATAAATCTAACCTAATTTCAATTACATACTAGAATGGGGAAGATAGCTCACATACATATTCATATTCTTATTTCTATACATATATGTATGGTTACAATATTGCATATATATGAGTAACCCAATTCAGAAACTATGCAAATCAACCATTACATGAACTCACACTCCAATCCTCTGGTGAGGGTACTAGTCCCCAAAAATAAAATATACTTTTTTTCTACCAAGGTGGTGGTATGGGTTTCGAGGTTGATGGTGTTGAGGGATCGTAGACCGAGGCTTGGTGGGTGTTGGCGTTGGGGTTTGTGAGTGATTGGTTGAGGTGGGTTTTGGCAAATTGGGTGCCGGAGATGAGAGAGTCATGGTTTTGTCACAAGAGTATTTTTGTTTATAGAACAACATAAAAGAAGTGGAAAAATATTTTTTACTTTATTTGGAAGGGTAAATAGGTTTTTACATGATCTGAGAGGTAACATAATCATTTTTTCTTCAAAAATGAGATGACATTAGTGTTAACCGACGTTGATTATATTGGAAGTTTGAATGAGGGGGAAAGTGTGACCAAAGTATGAACTGCGCGGTATTTAACTGTAATTGTCCATACCAAAGGGGTGCAAAGTGTAATAATTCCAAATAATAGGGATGGAATTGTAATTTACCCTTTTAAAAAAGGGTTAAATGGTCACATGTTATTTAAATGTAATATAAGGGCAAAAATGCAAAATACCCCCTCAATATATCCCCAAGTGAGCAAAATATCTCCTATACTATAAAAGTGAGCAAATCAATCTCTCAAGTTCTCAAATTGAGCAAGTTACCCCCGGACCCACATTTTGAATATCAAATTACAACTATAACCAATTGTAAAAAATTAAAAATAATATAATACGTAAAAAGACTAAGATACCCTCATTACTCCCTATGTTCATTTTACAATTTTGCCTATGATTCTACTTTTGGATTGATTAAGATTAAGATTAAAAAAAAGAGTATTTGTTCAATTTTATCCGTGTTGAACATGAATAATTTATTTTAATTTTAATTTATGTAATATTAATTCGTACACTTTAAAAAAAAGCTAATTACAAAACATATTCAAACATGTATCCAAATAGACACTAAATGATCCACAAAATTATTTAGAGGGATATAAAAAAATTATTTTAGGGTGTCAACGAAAATATTTTTATTCTTTCAATTATATTTTTGAATTATATTTTAGGAATCTAGAAATTAGTTCTTATAATCTTTGAATTATATTTTTACTTGTTTTAATCTTTTTTAAAAAAACAATTATTGTTTTATTTATTTATTTATTGTGATGGTTCAAAGAAAATATTATTTTTGCTCAACTCCCTCTAAAATAAAAATATTTTTGCACAATAAAATATTTTCACACAATAAAAATATTTTTGTTGCCACCCTAAAATAATTTTCTAGACCTCACATTGTTTATTTGGATACATATTTGAATTTATTTTGTAATTGATTTTTTTAAAGTGTACGAATTACTATTAGATAAATTATAAATTATAAATAATTTTTTCATGTTTAGCACGGATAAAATAGAACTATATTTTTTTTAATCTTAATCAATGAAAAAACAGAATATTACAAAGGAAAAATTACAAAATATACCGTTGAAGTGTGCTGTTTGGATAACAAATGAATATAGAGACTAATGAGGGTATCTTAATCTTTTTATGTATTATATTTATTTTTTTACAAAAGGTTAAAACATTGGTACAATTATAATTTGACATTCAAAAAGTGGGTTTAGGGTGCAACTTGGTGCTCGATTTTGAGAACTTGAAGAACTGATTTGTTCACTTTTCTAGTACATGGGCATTTTGCTCACTTGAAAATAATTCAGGAATATTTTGCACTTTGCCTAATATAAAGGGTAATTTACACATAACCCCCTGAGGTTTCAGGATTTAATCACCAAACCCCCTACCGTTCGCCAAACCCCCTGACATTTCAAATTTTAATCAAATACCCCCTCCAGCCAATTTTCATGTCAAAATGACTTAAATGTCTCTCAAATAAATTACAGTTTCACCTCTCTTTTTTGGGCATATTATACTTTCGCTCCCTCTTGTTTGGATAATTACACTTTCCCCTCTCTATAAATATATATATATAATTTGAAAAAATTATTTAAAATTTGAACAAATAAATAAAATTTGAAAATATATATATAATTCAAAACAAATATATAAATTTTGAGATATATATATATATATATAATTCGTAAACTATATATTAAATTTCAAAAATATATATAAAATTCAAAAATATATATACATTTTCAAATATATATAATTCAAAACATATATATAAATTCAAAAAAAAATATATATATATATATATAATTTGAAATATATATATATATATATATATATATAATTCATAAATAATATATTAAATTTCAAAAATATATATAAATTTCGAAAATATATATCAAATTTGAAAACAAAATATATAAATTTTGAAAAACATATATAAATTTACCCCCAAAAAAATAGAAATGAAAGAAAAAGAAAATGATGATGCTAGTATCCAAGAAGAGACAAGCAATCAGCTCATCATCTTACTCTATCCCACTTCTTCTTATCCAACTTTCGCACATTTACCTCTTTTTACTTTAATTTTTTGTCCATTTAAAATAATACAATAAAAAATAAAGATTTAAGTACACAACATAACATGGGTTCCCATTTAACCTCACATACCTGATCCAAGCCATACACCATACACCCTGTCACGTGTCACTCACGTGGTGACATAAAAAAATAAAATTTATTTTTTGAAATATATATGTATATTTTTAAAAATTTATATATATATATTCTGAATTTTATATATTTTTTTTCAAATTTTATATATTTGTTTTGAATTTTATGTATTGTTTCTGAAATTTATATATGTAATGGTTGAAATATTTGGCCCAATTATAGATGGGCCACTGGACTGATGGACCGACGACGGATGGGCCAAAGACCGATGGGCCGGAAGACGGATGGGCTAAAAACAAGCAGGCCGAAATCAACAATGGGCCCATGGAAAATTCTAGAAGCTAAAGTGTGGTCCACAAGGCAAGAGATAATCCAATTATAGTATGAAGAGTCCAAAAAAGGTTAGGGTTTATCAAATCCCTTGATTTAAGGGGTTGATAAATCTGGGTATATGGGCTTGACCCATTTATCACAATTTGTATAAATAGAGGACTGTGATTAATGAGGAGGATCCAATTTTTTGATCTCAATTTCTATTGTGTAACTTTTCTGCATTTACACAATTGGCGCCGTCTGTGGGAAACCCTATTATTGAAATCCTTTTTCAATAAGTTTCTCACCCTCTGCAAAAGAGCTAAGATTCGTACCAACAATGGCGATCACACGTTCACAACATACCGATTTACCTCCAAACGGAGGCCAGCAACCAGAAGATCCGATCAGACGAGCCCTAGAGGAGAGGACTGTCGAGTTAGAAAGGCAGAACGCTGAATTGACGGCAAAATTGGCTCAACTACAGAATCCACAAGAGGTCCATGACGACGAGCAGTCCGACCAACGCGAACGGTCTGTAGGCCGCCAGACAGACATGGATGACCTACCCGCTAGAGCCCACAACGATCGTGAGGAACAGGCAGAGTCATCCCTACAGGTTCTTGAGGCGCGTAATCCTGAGGAGGTCCTGACCATGGAAAAACTGAAGGAAATCATGTCAAGATTCCAGCGAGACGTGCTTAGGGACCTGAAAGTACAGACCCCAATCGATCTGGCCTCCGAGGCATCCATAGACGCTGTTCAGACACCATTCACCTTCTCGATCACCAGCGTGCCCTATCCGGAAAGGTTCAGATTACCGAAGTTCACCCTGTTCGATGGTACAAAAGATCCAACCGAACACATCTATCACGTCCATACCAAGATGAATGTTTACAACGAAAACGAGGCCTTACTCTGCAAAGTTTTCCCCACCAGCCTGACCGAAGCAGCCCTCCTGTGGTTTAGAAAGCAACCGCCCCGATCGATCGGTAGTTGGCTCAGACTCTGCGAATTATTTATCGCACAGTACTTTGGCAATAAAAGGCAGAAGAAGACTATCTCCAGTCTGTTCACCATGATCCAAGAAAAGGGCGAATCCCTGAAAAGTTTTGTCTCACGGTTCAATGTGGAGATGTCTTCAATTGACAACTGCGATAAACATTCAGCCGTCGAAGCCTTCAGAATGGCCCTGATCCCTGGAACGAAGTTCCATCAGTCCCTAGTCAAGAGGCCGCCAACCGATATTGGAGAGCTCAACTCTAGGGCACAAGGGCACCTCCGAATAGAAGAGGAGTTGGCCATAAGACAAAGAAGGACCGCCTTTGCAACAGTAGAGGCCAGAGCGTCCGAACCATCCAGGGTAAAGGATCGGGCACCAGACCGGAAGAGACCGAGCGCACCTCCTGCTCCTTCCCCAGCCCCGGAGAAACGACCAAGGTTTGAGGAGAAGGTCACCCCCTTAAAAGTGACCTTGGCAAAGCTGTATCAGGAAACAAAGGGCAAAGGAATCTACCGGTCACCACCTCCCATCAGATAGCCGATGGACCAAAGGGATATGTCGAGGCACTGCGCCTTCCATGGCGAATACGGGCACCACGCTAATGAGTGCAGAAGCCTCAGAAGACAGGTGGAAGCCATGATTGCAAAAGGAGAATTGACCGAGTATGTTGCCAAGGAAGGAGCCCGATCAGATCAAGCGACGCATGCCCCTACCAAGGGAGCTATGGGACAACCCGTACGGGTCATTCACATGGTCCATGGAGGGCCCAGTCGGTCAGAAGCGGAAGAAGCTCGTAGATCACAGATGCGGCAAGCCCAGAAGTTACGAAGGGTTGGAGAAGTCACCAAGTTTCGAAGCCCGAAAGAGGATGCCCGGATTATTTTCACCTCTGGATATGCAGAATATTCAGACACCTCATGACGACCCCCTGGTTATCTCCCTCATGGTCTCCAACTGCCTGATCAAGAGGGTAATGGTCGATCCAGGAAGCAGTGCCAACATTATCACCAAATGGGCCTTTGAGAAATTGGAATTCAACCCCCAGGAAATAGTCCCATCCAGAAGCCCGATAGCAGGATTCGATGGAAAGAGAGTGGAACCAGTGGGGGAAATCCAGCTGCCAGTAACGGCAGCGAGGCGCACACTCCGAGAGACTTTCGTGGTGGTGGATGTCAAACCTTCCTATAATCTCCTCATGGGAAGGGGATGGATCCATCGTATGAACGGAGTCCCTTCTACCATGCATCAGGTCATGCGGTGTATTGATCCGAACGAAGTTGACGTAATCGATATCAGGGGCGATCAGGTAGCAGCAAAGGAGTGTTATGCAGTCACTATGAGAAGTCTAAAAAGGAGAACGGAACCGGAACAAAAGTCGCAGTCCAAGACAGTACTTGATGCCAAATAGCAATTACAGGAGGGCGGTTCGGGATCACCGGTAGCAGTTGAACCACTACTGGAAGTTCAAATTTGTCACGATCGCCCTGAAAGGTTTACCTATGTTGGTTCAGGCCTTAATCCACAAGAAAAAGAGGAAATGGAATCCCTCCTCCGATCCAATGCCGACATATTTGCGTGGAGCCATATGGACATGACCGGTATTGATCCATCAGTCGCCATACATTCTCTCAATGTGGATCCCGGCGCAAAGCCCGTTAGACAAAAACAAAGACGAATGGGAGCCCATCGAAACCAGATCATAGCCGAAGAGGTTGATCGACTTCTGCAAGCAGGATTCATAAAAGAGGTCCAGTATCCTTCCTGGTTGGCAAACGTGGTGGCGGTCCAGAAGAAAAACGGCAAGTGGAGGGTATGTGTTGACTTCACTGATCTGAATAAAGCATGCCCGAAAGACTGTTTCCCTTTACCAAAGATCGACCAGATGGTAGATGCCACCGCAGGATTCGAACGCCTGAGCTTTCTGGATGCATACTCTGGCTATAACCAGATCCGAATGGATTCGGAGGACCAGGAAAAGACTGCCTTCATCACTGAGTCAGGTACATTTTGTTATACGGTTATGCCTTTTGGACTAAAGAATGCAGGTGCTACCTATCAGAGGTTGGTCAGAAGGGTGTTCCAAGGGATGATGGGATCCACCATCGAAGCCTACATCGATGACACAGTGGTCAAAAGCAAGGAAAAAGGAGACCATCTCGCCGATCTGCAACATGTATTCAACACCCTCCGGAAGTACAATATGAAGCTCAATCCGGCCAAATGTTCTTTCGGAGTATCCTCAGGCCAGTTTTTGGGGCACATAGTTGATCGGACGGGAATACAAGCTAGCCCTGCACAAGTCAAAGCTCTCGTAGAGACAGCTGAGCCAAAGTCTAGGAAATAAATCCAGGTGCTAACCGGGAGAATAGCGGCCCTCAGTCGTTTCATCTCTCGGTTAACCGATCGGTGCAGGCCGTTCTTTCAGGCAATAAGAGCGGCATAAGGAGAAATCTGGGGGCCCGAGCAAGCGGAGGCCCTGCACCAACTCAAAAGTTACATGACGAAGCCCCCGATCCTGGCAACCCCTGAAGCCGATGAGCCGCTGCACCTATATCTGGCCGTTTCAGTGACATCTACCAGCGCCGCTCTGGTCAAGGAGGGCAAAGGGTACCAGAAACCAGTCTTCTACACCAGTAAATCCCTTGCTGATGCGGAAACCCGTTATTCAAAGCAGGAAAAGCTAGTACTATCGCTGATCAATGCTAAACGACGTTTGCGGCATTATTTTGAAGCACACCCGATCATAGTACCTACCGTAACTCCGATCAGGTCCATAATGGCGAAACCTGAGTTATCTGGGAGAGTATCAAAATGGGCGATTGAACTGGGGATTTTTGACATAACCTATGTCCCCCGAACGGCCATCAAAGGACAGGCAGAAGCTGACTTCCTGCTGGAGACAGAAACTACTGATTGCACAGAAGAAGTTGAGCCTGGATTGTGGGTCGTGTTCGTGGATGGATCATCCAACATCAACGGAGCAGGAATTGGAGTAGTACTCGTAACACCGGATGGTACTAAAATCCAACAATCCGTTAGACTGGAATTTCCCGCTTCTAACAACGAAGCAGAGTATGAAGCCATCCTTGCAGGAATTCGGTTAGCCCGAAGCCTTCAAGTTCAAAGAGCAGAGGTACGAAGTGACTCCCAGCTAGTCGTGCGACAGTTAAATGGGGAGTATGAAACCCGAGAGCCGAAGATGGAAGCCTATAAGAATCTGGTTCTAAGGGAGGCCGAAGAGTTCCAGCAAATAAGCTTTGAACAGATTCCCAGAGGGGACAATTCTGCAGCAGATCATCTGGCCAACCAAGCCTCCGCCACAAAAGAAAGTATGACTCGCACTGTGCCAATGGACTTCATCGCCCAATCCAGCTTGAAACCCCCCGAAGAGGTAATGGTCATCCCATGGGAACCAAGTTGGATGGATCCGATAGTAGATTATCTGAGATTTGGTACATTGCCTAAATCAAAATCAGAAGCCCGGAAGATAAGAATGAAGGCAGCCAGATATGCCCTATACAACGGCCAACTATACCGAAAGTCTTTTTCCGGACCATACTTGAGATGTCTCACCCCCTCCGAGGCATCGGCAGTCATGGAAGAGATTCATGCAGGAGCTTGTGGCAATCACTCCGGAGGAAGGTCCCTAGCTCATAAAGTCCTCACCCAGGGGTATTTCTGGCCCTACCTGGCAAGGGACGCTGAAATTTATGTCAGACACTACAAAAAATATCAGTTTCATGGAGATGCCATTCACCCACCGCCGGAGTTCTTAAACCCAACTATTATTCCTCACCCTTTTGCCCGATGGGGCATGGACATTGTAGGTCCTCTCCCTCAGGTAATAAGATGTACCACACATGTTCTCCTGGCTACCGATTATTTTACCTAATGGGTGGAAGTGGAGGCATATCCCACCATAACAGGCAGCCATGTTATAAAATTCATCTGGAGCCACATCATCTGTAGATTCGGCCTACCCCGAACCATAATGATGGATAATGGCACCAACCTGGATAATAGAAGGGTTCAAGCATTCTTAGAAAAGCATGGGATCAATCAAAACACTTCTTCCGTCGGCTACCCGCAGGGAAATGGGCAAGCCGAAAGGACGAATAGAACAATTTTTGACACACTGAGAAAAAAACTTGAAGACGCAAAAGGGGCTTGGTTGGAGAAATTGCCTGAGGTGTTGTGGTCATATCGGACTACTCCGAGACAGCCAACTGGAGAAACCCCTTTCGCCATGGCTTATGGGGCCGAAGCAGTTATCCCGACCGAGCTAAAAGTACCTACTTTAAGGAGTCAAGCCTGGGAGGAAGGTCCAAACAATCAGCACCTAGCCCATGATCTAGATCTCCTAGAAGAAAAATGGGAAGCCGCCGGGATAAGACTGGCTGCCTATCAGCAGCAGGTCAGAGCACGTTTCAATCAGAAAGTCAAAAGAAGAGAGTTCCAAGTGGGCGATATGGTGCTCAGAAGGAAGATTGGTATTGTAGGCAAATTACGAGAGACATGGGAAGGACCTTACACAGTGGTTGAGGTTATCGAACGCGGTGCTTATCGGGTTCGGAAGAACGAAACAGGCCGCCTCGAGTCCAACTCTCAGAATGCTTATCGGTTAAAGAGGTATTATCCTTAGATAGTTGTTTTTCTTGTTAAGAAATAAAACTGTGTCTTTCTATGACACCTTTGTTACGAAGCATCTGTGCCCGATATCGGTACCTCTGCTTCATGATTTTCAAATTCATCTCAATAAAGATAAATTCTACTTTTATGCAAGGCTCTAGGATTATAAAATTTCCTAAGTGTTTGAGTTCAAACCTGATTTGAACAAACCAGAGGATGAAACCAAGCTTCAGGGGCCAAATGCCCGAAGGCTTCACAATTTGCTAAAATTTCCTAAGTGTTTGAGTTCAAACCTGATTTGAACAAACCAGAGGATGAAATCAAGCCTCAGGGGCCAAATGCCCGAAGGCTTCACAATTTGCTAAAAAATTCCTAAGTGTTTGAGTTCCAACCTGATTTGAACAAACCAGAGGATGAAATCAAGTCTCAGGGGCCAAATGCCCAAAGGCTTCACAATTTGCTAAAATTTCCTAAGTGTTTGAGTTCAAACCTGATTTGAACTAACCAGAGGATGAAATCAAGTCTCAGGGGCTCATTGCCCGAAGGCTTTGTGACTCATTGAAATTTCCTAAATGTGTGAATTTAAAATAAATAATAAATAGCCTCAGGGGCCATATGTCCGAAGGCTCGATTGTTTCATAAAATCTAAGTACGAAACGATAAAAACCCACACAAAGGACGAATAATTACTGGAAAAAAGGGATAAAAGTTCTTGTTCATTAAAAATGAAGGAAGTTACAAGAAATTAGCCCATTGGGGGAAACAAAAACATATAAAATTGCCCTGGCTACTGTTCGGGAGGATGGTATTCTTTCCCCTTCAGGATGGCAGCAAAGCGATCCTCGTTCTCAGAGGCAGGAGGGTTTTCATAAGGAAAGGGTATTCCCATATGGGCATCGAATGCCTCTGCAGTCTTGAATTCCCGGGATTCCAGAGGGATATACTCCATTTCATGCCTACATCTCCAGGCCCTGACCGCTCAGATGTCACAGATGACACTGTATCTTTTGAACATGTCAAGCCCTCCCAGACGGCACACCTCTACCTTTTCCCGCTCAAGGGAAAGAAGCCTTTCTGATTCTGCCAAGAGTCTATCAGATTCAGCTTTTTCAGCTGCCATCTGCCTAGCAACCTCTTTCGCTTTTTCCAGCTCGGCAGCCAGAACCAGCTTTTCGGCAATCAGGGTTTGTTTTTCCGCCTCACCGGTTTCCAGAAGAGTCTTTTGTTCAGAAACGGTCTGGCTGAGACCATCCGCCTCCTTGACCAGAGAAACCCGGTGGATCTCATTCTGCTTCATTTGGGCCTTCATACCGGCCATCTCTTTGACATCAGTCTCAAGGAGGCTGTTGTAGGCCTGAACGCCGTAGAGAAGCTGCACAATAAAGATTGGATTATTACACAAATAGCGGTCAACAAACGAAATAGAGAACACAAACTGGTGATTGAAGTCTTTTACCTTCATAACCATTATCGAAGTCTTCTTAGCCAGATCAGTCCTGGTGATTTTTGACTGAGCCACCCTATCAGCTGGTGTCCAGATCCCTTTGGCCATAGCCCGAAGAGCTTCCGGATGGTTAAAGGTGATTTGATCAGCACAAACTGGAGTTCCATCTGGCAGCAGAAACTTAGGCTCCCAAGGGATCAGAGCTTGAGATGATTCAGGGGCAGTAGGAGCTTTGCTTGAAGAAGCATTCTCGGCTTGTGTCCTGGCCCTTTTAGTACCCACTCCACCAGTTGTACTGGATCGGGTCCTCACAGTCGGAGCATTGACAGGAGGCGGAGGAGGAACCGATGGGTTCTGTGCTAGTGGCGCTGGCGGGCTCTGAGCAGGTGGAGGCACCGAAGACGAAGGAGGTGCTGTTGACAACGGCACAACATCAACAAGCGTAATCCCTTCGGGAACTTGAGGGATTCTGGCGGACATAGGTTTGTCAGGCAAGTCCATCCTGTCAACACCAGCGCCCAAGTTAAAGATCGATTCAAGATTGTCCATGGTCAACAGGTCAGTAGCCGATCGGGTCTTGCCCCAAACATGGGTTTTCAAGAGGCCTATCCGCTGTTTTATAAAGGTAAGGGGAAGATCCTTGTCCTCATAACCTAGAAATTTGAAGGCATAGTCCCCCCGGTGAAGGTCACAATGGTCACAGAGGCAAGAAGCCTTATGAAGGGGGCGGTAGACAGGCAGGCGAATGGGACCGAACTTGTTGGGGATCAGGAAAATACGAGAAAAAGGGTACGACCAATTGCCACTCACTACTACCATTCGTTCCTTCCATCCCTTGTCCGATTTTTCAGTATCGGTACAGATGCTGCGGCCGTGAAAGGGGAAAAGGTTGTATCTACCTCTACTCGCTCTGGCATTTTGGAAAAAATAACAAAGGAGGAGGTCGGCTAGGCCTAAGTTCAGATCCATATCCCTATTGTACAACAGAAGCATGGATATGATCCTAATACTGTTCGGGTTCAGTTGAAGAGGGTGCAACCCTAGCATGAAAAACACATAGTGAAAAAAGGGATGAAGAGGAAACCTTAGAACCCTAAGATGAGATGCCGATAGCAGAATGCTACCGGGGGCTAGGCCCTGGCTCTGGGAAAAGTCTAGATAGCTAGGATAGGGGGACACATCAACGTCCTAGGGAACTCGGGTCTCAGCCCGAAGGTGTTTGACGTCCACTTCAGGTCGGGTCCTCTTAAGTGGGGCCACTACGAATGGTTCAGAAGGCTTGGATTTCGCAGGATCGGTCGTTGAGGAACCCAGAAGGTCAGTACTTTTAAGAGTGGTCTTTTTGGTTCCTCTAGGAACAGGCTGGGGAGTGTCACTGCTAGTGGAATCGGTGCCTGAGGCAGAAGGTAAAACTACTTCCTCTACCGACCGGGTATCATCACTATCGGACATAACGTTAAGAAATGTAGAAGATACAGAAGGAGGTAAAGGTGATAAATTAAAAAAAGAAGAAAAGAAGAAAACCGATCGACTTACTTAGTTGGTGAAGGAAGAGTTACAAAAGCTCTGAGTAACAGCAGGTTTCTACGATATCTGAGATGAGCGACGGAATGAGCGGCGGCAATGACAAAGAAATAAATCCCAGTAATGAAGAGCTAAAGAAGACAGAGACGAGAATAGGGAGTTACAAAGTATGAAATGTGATGAGAAGTGAAGAAAGAAGGGGTTTTTATAGAAGGAGAGAAGGAAGCCAAAAAGGCTGCACGAAGTCCGAAAGGCACGCCAAAGCCGTCATGGTGCGAGATTTAAGGGAGTAATGGCCTCACGTTTTGACATATCATTAAATAGGCAATGATGACATGCCAACTCATTATCTTCATTTCCCATAAAAGCTATTAGTGTATATATACATAGGTATTTACATTTATTAGGTCATGGGCTTTAGAAAGAATGTCAAGCCCATAACCTCAGGGGCCTGTGTAATGGTTGAAATATTTGGCCCAATTATAGATGGGCCACTGGACTGATGGGCCTACGACGGATGGGCTAAAAACAAGCAGGCCGAAATCAACAATGGGCCCATGAAAAATTCTAGAAGCTAAAGTGTGGTCCACAAGGCAAGAGATAATCCAATTATAGTATGAAGAGTCCAAAAAAGGTTAGGGTTTATCAAATCCCTTGATTTAAGGGGTTGATAAATCTGGGTATATGGGCTTGACCCATTTATCACAATTTGTATAAATAGAGGACTGTGATTAATGAGGAGGATCCAATTTTTTGATCTCAATTTCTATTGTGTAACTTTTCTGCATTTACAATATATTTTTTCGAAATTTAATATATATTTTTTGAATTATATATATATATATATATATATATTCGAAATTTAATATATTATATATGAATTTTATATAATTTTTTAGAATTTATATGTTTGTTTCAAATTATACATATATATTTTTTAATTTATATATTTTTCGGAATTTTATATAATTTTTTTCAAATTTTATATATTTGTTTTGAATTATATATATATATTTCAAAATTTCTATATTTTTTCAAAATTTAATATAATGTTTATGAATTATATATATATAGAGATATATTTCAAAATTTATATATTTGTTTCAAAATATATATATATATTTTTGAATTTAAATATATTTTTTGAATTTATATATAATATTTTTTATAGATGGGGGAAAGTGTAATTATCGAAACAAAAGGGGGGGAAGTTTAATATATTCAAACAAGAGGAGTGAAACTGTAATTTATGTGAGGGGCATTTAAGTCATTTTGACATAAAAATTGAATGAAGGGGATATTTGATTAAAATCTGAAATATCAGTGGGTTTGGTGAACGAAGGAATTTGGTGATTAAATCTTGAAACCGCACGGGCATTTTACACTTTCCACCATCTTAAATGCCCCTCACATAAATTACAGGTTCACCCCTCTTGTTTGGACATATTACACTTTCCTCCATCTTGTTTCGATAATTACACTTTCCCCCATCTATAAAAAAATATATATATAAAATTCAAAAAATATATTTAAATTCAAAAATATATATATATAATTCGAAACAAATATATAAATTTTGAAATATATATATAATTCATAAACAATATATTAAATTTTGAAATATATATATAATTCATAAACAATATATTAAAATTTTAAATATATATATATATATCATTCAATCAAAAATATAAATTTCGAAATTGTTTTTATAAAATTAGAAAAACTATATAAAATTTCGGAAAAAATATATAAATTCGAAACAAATATATAAAATTCTAAAAGAATTTATAAAATTCATAAATAATATATTAAATTTTGAATATATATATATATATATATATAATTCAAATATATATATTAAATATCTAAAAAACTATATAAATTTAAATATATATATAATTCAAAACAAATATATAAAATTTGAAAAAAATATATATAATTCAGAAAATATATATATTTCAAAAAATGAAATTTATTTTTTTATGTCACCACGTGAGTGGCACGTGAGGTTGAATGGGGACCCATGTCATATTGTATACTTAAATCTTTATTTTTTATTGTATTGTTTTAAATTGACAAAAAATTAAAGGAAAAAGAGGTAAATGTGCGAAAGTTGGATAAGAAAAAGTGAGATAGGATAAGATGATGGGCTAATTGATTGTCTCTTCTTGGATACAAGCATCATCATTTTATTTTTCTTTCCTTTCTATTTTTTTTGGGGATAAATTTATATATATTTTTTTAATTTTATATATTTTTTTGAAATTTAATATTTGTTTTTGAAATTTTATATATGTTTTCGAAATTTAATATATTACTTATGAATTTTATATATATTTTTTTCTATTTTTATATATTTGTTTCGAATTATATATAATGTTTTTTGAATTTATATATATATTTCCGAATTTTATATAGTTTTTCTAATTTTTAATTTTTTTTCAAATTTTATATATTTTTCAAAATTTAATATATATTTTTCGAATTATATATATATATATTTTTTAAAATTTATATATTTGTTTCGAATTAGATATATTTTTTTCAAATTTTATATATTTGTTCAAATTTAAAATAATTTTTTTGAATTATATATATTTTATAAAGGGGGGAATGTGTAATTATCCAAACAAGATGAGGGAAAGTATAGTATGTTCAAAAAAGAGGGGTGAAATTATAATTTATGTGAGGAGCATTTAAGTCATTTTTACATTAAAATTGGTCGGAGGGGGTATTTGATTAAAATCTGAAATGTGAGGAGGTTTGACAAATGACAGGAAATTTGGTGATTAAATCCTGAAACCTCAGGGAATTTTGTGTAAATTATCCTAAAAAATATGCATAAGTATATAAATAATTTTTCATCCATGATCACTTCATTTGACCTGCCCGATCAATTTGAAAGAACAACTTATAATTTCTTAAAAGACAAGAAATGTGGCATAATATATCAGATATGAAACTGTAATTGTCCCTTACAATAACGCAGCAAATAACTACTTGTATGTTGTTTATCATTCTCTCGCTAAAGATTTTCTTATTGTTTGGGAAATGGTGATTCATTTGTTAAGTAGGTGAATGGAACTAATGTCGACATGATCATTTTTTTAAAAAAAAAAATATTTGAAATAATTATTTACAACCCCCACAATTCTTGGAAAAAGCCGAGTGAATACATATACTTTTCTTTGTGCCGACCTATCTTATTTCATCATTTTAGTGCAATAAAAAAACATTTTTGTAGAATAAATCGGTCATAAATAAGTAGTTTTAGTCAAAAAAATAATAACCATTACAAGTGCATTATTGGCCCTTTTAGGCCACCCCACCACCTTGGCGCGCTTTTGGAGAACACCTTTTGTCATATCCCAGTCAAAGCTCAAAGCCTTGATTCTATATCTTTTTCCTGATCTCCACAACCAAATCTGTAACGGTTATGTAAGGTAAAGCCAAACTTAACTACTAAAAATATCAGTTAAAAGCTATTCAACCTACTCAATTTTTTTTTAATTTAGAAATTCAAAATTCTCATAGTTTTTTATTTTATTTTTCTTCAGAAAAGTTGGTTAATATAAATTGATGTTATACATTAAAACATTTATTCAAACATTCAATGAATCTAGTACTTTGATGGTATATCAATAATTCATTATATTATCTGATGTGTTACATGTTATTCATTTCGTAATATTTTTAGAATATACCGATATCATTATGCAGTATCGAAAATTATCAAATAATTATTTTTCAAATCAATTTTGTCCACGTACACTGTAATTAATTGTGACTGCAACTAAACCAAATACCGCAATTGAGAATTATGATGTTGTCTAGTTATTCAGAATTTTATCACACCAAATAAATCGAAATAATTATTAATTATTGCATAATCCATACGAAATAATTGCATAAGCTGTGAAGTAACATACCCACCCTTGCAAGTTACAAGTTACCTATACCAACAATGCCAAAACCTACACACACTCATATAATATAATATATATATATATATATATATATATATATAAGCACAAGGTAGCACACAAGTACCAGTCACTGATATCTAAAGACACTCTTCTCTAATCCATCTACACAATACACATAGAGAAAAATGGAGAATGGTGTAGTCATGAAGCATGATAAACAACCACCACCTCCTCCTCCTCCACCTCTCCAACTCGAAAAACACTCATCACCACCACCGCAACCGCCAACACCCATCCGCGAAACAATAATAGTGGCCTCTATGGCCGCCGGAATAAGCTTCGTGTGGGCCCTCCAACTCTCTCTCCTCACGCCCTACGTCCAGCTCCTCGGCATCCCCCACATGTGGTCCTCCTTCATGTGGCTCTGCGGCCCCATCTCCGGCATGGTCGTCCAGCCCGTCGTTGGCTACTACTCCGACCGCTCCACCTCCCGCTTCGGCCGCCGCCGCCCCTTCATCGTCACCGGCGCCGTCTTCGTCGCCGCCGCCGTCTTCGTCATCGGCTACTCCGCCGACCTCGGCCGCCTCCTCGGCGACCCCGTAGCCGCCAAGACCCCCAAGCCCCGCGCCATCGTTGTCTTCATCTCCGGCTTCTGGGTCCTCGACGTCGCCAACAACATGGTCCAGGGCCCCTGCCGCGCCTTCCTCGGCGACCTCTCCGGCTCCGACCAACACCGCACCCGCACTGCCAACGCTGCCTTCTCCCTCTTCATGGCCGTCGGCAACGTCCTTGGCTACGCCGCCGGCTCGTTCGACAACCTCCACCACCTCTTCCCGTTCACCATTACGAAAGCATGCGACGTCTATTGCGCGAACTTAAAGTGCTGTTTCTTCTTCGCCATTATTCTGCTAGTAACCTTGACTGTTATAACGGTCGTAACCGTTCCCGAAAAGCCGTATCAACCCATGCCATCGAATAATAATAATGCATGTGATGATTTTGGCGGGAAGGGGGTGAGGAAGGTACCGGTTGTGGGGGAGATATTTGGGGCATTGAAGGAGCTACCGAGGCCTATGTGGATGTTGTTGATGGTGACGTGTCTGAATTGGATTGGGTTTTTTCCGTTTCTGTTGTACGATACGGATTGGATGGGGAAGGAGGTTTATGGCGGGAAGGTGGGGGAGGGGAGGATGTATGATAAGGGGGTGCACGCGGGGGCGTTGGGGCTGATTTTGAATTCGGTGGTGTTGGGGATTACGTCGTTGACGGTGCAGTTTGTGGGGAGTGATGGTCGTGGTGGCGGGAGGAGGTTGTGGGGGTGTGCGAACTTTTTGTTGGCGGGTTGTTTGGGGATGACGGTGTTGATCACCAAGTTGGCTGAGTCGACGAGGCGGTTTCCCACCTTGGGTGGTGGTGGAGCTGAGCCGTTGCCGCCGCCGGTTGGTGTTAAGGTTGGCGCGTTTGTTCTCTTCGGTCTTTTGGGCATCCCGTTTTCGGTGAGTATAAATTTAAATTTTCATTTACTTTACTTATTAAATAAGTTAAGAAAAATTAGATACTGTTACTACTGTGTAAACTATATGCCATGTGATATTTGGTTTAGTTAATAATTATGATTATTTTGTATACACACCTACTTGTGCGTGTAATGCACTTTTTAGCTAATTACGAGAGATATTATATGATAGATTACATGTGATCCCTCTTAAACATGAGTATTAATTTTTAGTTATTATGAAAACGTGAATAAAAAATTTAGATACAGAAAATACAGAAAATAAACTCTCCACTTGCCGTGACAGATCATATCCATAAAGGATACGTTGGAGTAGTCAACGGTTGTCCCAAAACGGCTCTCATATTATTTAATCATTTCAAGACTGTCAAGTGACTATTTTCCAAATTAATATTATCCTCTTACTAAAATAAAACGTGAATTAACATGAGGGCCACGATGTTTAGCTTATATTTTTGTCATGATAAGATTTATTCGGTCATTAATCTAAGAATTTTGAAAATTAATTAAATTGATTGTCTGGATCATTTATTATTAAAAAAAAAAACCTTAATAATTTTGATCAAGGAATCAATATTCAAATATAATATTTTTAGAGTACGTGCACATGCATTTTCTATAGTTGCCCATATATGTAATCATATATCTATATAACTTTTCTTTCTAGACCCCACTTGACCTCTTATCCCTGATCCTGGACGGTGGCACTTATTGTGGTGAGCCAGACAAATAATTTCGATAAAGTTATAGATTTTTTCGATATATAATGCAGAATAGGTTTTGAAGTGATTGGATAGAAGGAACTATATATATATATATATATATATATATATATATATGTGTGTGTGTGTGTGTTTGTGAAATTGTGAATATGAATGAAATATTCAGATATAAATTTATTTTACAAATTGTGTTGTTATAATAAGGTCTTCTAA
Organism: Cornus suecica; assembly: GCA_963922005.1. Taxonomy (NCBI): domain Eukaryota; kingdom Viridiplantae; phylum Streptophyta; class Magnoliopsida; order Cornales; family Cornaceae; genus Cornus; species Cornus suecica. The sequence continues at coordinate 11,864,801 of OY998246.1, read as the reverse complement.
TGGTTGTGCAGATAATTACTATTGTGCCCTATGCTCTAGCATCCATATTTTCTACCACTTCTAATACGGGACAAGGTAATACATTTGCTGATTTTCAACATTTTTAGGGTTTGGCTAAGGCTTTCTACTAATTAACATACTTTTGATGTTTAATTGTTGCCATATAGGTCTCTCTATGGGAGTTCTGAATTTAGCGGTAGTTATTCCACAGGTAACATTTTGTTATTTTTAGTGTCATCCGCATTTTGGATATATATATATATACACACACATATTCAACCTAAGCTTTCCACAATGAAGTCTACTTTGTCATTTACCAAAGAATACTAATATATATGAGCTTTGATCATGAATATCTTTATTACGACCTTATGTTGTGAGAAATGATACCCGTGTCTGGTCCCGCTTGGTCGATTCAATATAATTTAAAATTTGAATTTAAAAAGAAATTGACATTAATTTTTATTTTTATGAATTTTATATAACTTTTCTTTAAAAAATATTACTTGTCCAAATTATATTAGATCACGAAGAGGATGAACTTCGTCTTCATTGGACAGAACCAAGTATTATTCTTTTTTTTTTTAATCCAAATATTATTATCCACAATATCACGATCCGCCATTATTTTTTTTACTTTTTGTAAAATATTAGTCATATTAATTTTGAATAATATGTTTATTTAATTTTTTTCCCTCATGTTTATTTAATGTTTGATACAGATGATTGTGTCTGTATTAAGCGGACCATGGGATGCTCTATTCGGAGGAGGCAATTTACCAGCATTCATCATCGGAGCCATTGCAGCAGCAGCAAGCGGGGTGCTTGCACTTACCATGGTTCCATCTCCGACTCCATCTTGATTTTCAGTCTTGGTCGAAAAACATATTTAGAAATTTAATTCGGTCTCTATCATACTCATTTGCAAAAATAAATTTCGAGTGCCTAAATTTCATTGTTAGAAATGCATATTTGGCTTGTGGAGTCGAGTTCTCGTTATGTCTCCTCATATTTCCTTATTTTCCAATATTATTGGGGGAATTAAAGTTCCATTTTCCCTTAAAAACTCAGATAGGGAAGTTACTTTTTTTAGTAGTATATAATTAGAAGATATTGTTATATTTAGATTTAGATTTTCTACAATGTAACTCAACATAGTTATGATTAATGAGAAATATCTATATATGCAATGCTTGGCTACATGTGTGTTTTTGCACTATTTTTTCTATTAGTTTGTCTCCCACTCTCCTATCAAAGATAATCTCATTAGTGCTTAACTCTCAAGGACACCACAACCTTGGTTTAGTTTATTCAATGATTCTAAAAAATACAGAATATAAATCTCTTTTGTAAACTCAATAAACGGTTTCTAAAAAATTAAACCAAAAAAAAAAATACAGCTTAATTTTCTTTTAGTTACAGATAAAAAAGAAAAATTTAATAATTGACAAATCCAGTACTGAACTATCCTTTGTTATTGACTCATAGGGAATCAAACCATTTTGCATCTCAAAAAAGATTTTGGCTGAAGTATTTAGCCCAATTATCATTCAATTAAATTTTTTAATTCTAATTAATGAAAACAAGAAAACAATTTATCAACAGAAACGGAATGACCCAGTTGGAAAAGATGTGGGACATAGTACCTCAAGAAGTATTAGGTCTCATATTTAATTATTACCGACTGCAAACATTTCGTTGGAGTCACGATCGCAGACATAATTCGAGTTTTACCCGATTTATGTGAAGAGATCGCTTTGCACGGGTCCCCTGGATATTAGTCAGGCAAAAGTCCCGATAGTCAGATGCCTGGTTATTAAAAAAGATAAAAAAATTATCTTCCATGGGGCCCTCTTGCTGGTCCCAAAAGTTGTTGAACAATTAATAATCGAAAATCAAGATTTATTTTTAATCAAGTAATACTATTTGTTTACCATAATACTAACACTAATGAGTCAACTAATTAGACCTGTAGAATTACATTTTTTCTTTTATAAACTATCACTAGTCATTATTTTGCATTTGCCATCCTTATTATGTTAGGATTAGCATTTTGGTGCTTGTAAACAACTGCTTTAAGCAAAAAGCCTAATTATGCCAGAAAAAGCAAAACAAAATCAATAATTAATAATATTAGGACACATTTCGAGTGTTTCTAAAGCCATATCATTGTTCTAATAATATATAATTGAATTAACAACATTTAGTCTAAGGTTTTTTATTTTGCATAAGGATTTATTGGAATAAAGTATACAAAATTAACTAGACGTACTTACTTAATATATATTAGCTATAGTTGACCAAATACTTATCATCTAATTCACAGGATTAATTTTTTTAGATGCCAAACACAGGATACCCCATACAAATATTTTGTGGAACAAAAAAACTTAATTTAAGATTAATCCAGTACACAGAACTACCCAATATTCGATTAAATATTGAGAGAATTAATGTTGGTTC